>JAPTHN010000104.1:37500-40000 GCA_026936325.1 Platynereis dumerilii | reverse complement strand
TTGGCCCCGTCACCGCCTGGTCCTGGTAAACGGCGGGAGTACCAGTGACTCTCTTGAGGGGCAGCCAGGTGCCTCCTCATCTCACTTGACCTTCTTGTAAGGATGAGCCGAAGTTGGATTTTGGCCCCGTCACCGCATGGACTTCATATTTCGGGCATCAGATCGCTCGGCAAGCATCTATCTGATGGTCAGGTGGCCAACCTTGATTTTTATACCCCAGGGTAAGCCGCAAGGCGAAAGTGAACCAACCCTCATATCTGCGCCTGTGACGGAAGTGGGCCCCGTCACCGCAGGATTCATTTGGCTTGGGTGTTTTGTTGGGCCCCGTTGCCGAAGCGCACTCGGCCCCGTCACCACAGATCCTCTGTATTTCGAAATTGGGATGTGACCCCAACCTTGACCATGTAGATAGAATTGGGCGGAGACTGACTGGCCCCGTCACCACAATAGATCCCCTGTGTTTCGAATCGGGTTGAGCTGGTTGGTGGGTCATATGATGAGAATCTGGGACACGTGTGCAACGTACATGTAGGGTGGCTGCAGGTTCGGGCCCTGTCACCGCTGGAATTTCACTTGCTGGATCTGGCTTTGGTCTTTGATGGGTGCCTGGTTGGGCCCCGTTACCGCAGGCACTCAGAAAATACACTTGTGGCTTGGCCCCCTGGGCAGGGCAGGAACATGGGGGCCATTGGGAGTCTGCGACCGGCTGGCCCTGTCGGCCGGGCCTGTCCCCCTGTGCCCATATGGTTGATTTTTGGTGGGCGCCTGGTTTGGCCCCGTTACCGGAGGAACTCCCAAGGGTAGGAGGGGAGGGGGGAAGGGGAGGTTCAGGGAAGGGGTAGTTCGCGGCCACCCTCCGGCCAGGACAAGACCTGCCCCCCTGCACTCCCCTGGTTGATTTTTGGTGGGAGCCTGGTTGGGCCCCGTTACCGGAGCAACTCCGAAAATGACCAAGAGGAAGGAAGGAAGGGAGGGAGGGGGGAAGGGGAGGTTCAGGGAAGGGGTAGTTCGCGGCCGCCCTCCTGCCAGGACAAGACCTGCCCCCCTGCGCTCCCCTGGTTGATTTTTGGTGAGAGCCTGGTTGGGCCCCGTTACCGGAGGAATTCTGAAAATGACCAAGAGGAAGGAAGGAAGGGAGGGAGGGGGGAAGGGGAGGTTCAGGGAAGGGGTAGTTCGCGGCCGCCCTCCTGCCAGGACAAGACCTGCCCCCCTGCGCTCCCCTGGTTGATTTTTGGTGAGAGCCTGGTTGGGCCCCGTTACCGGAGGAATTCTGAAAATGACCAAGGGAAGGAAGGGAGGGGGGGGGGGGCATGGGAAGGGGAGGTTGATCGGCAGTCGGTAGATCGCGACCGGCTGGCCCTGTCGGCCGGGCCTGTCCCCCTGTGCCCCCCTGGTTGATTTTTGGTGGGCGCCTGGTTGGGCCCCGTTACCGGAGCAACTCCGAAAATGACCAAGAGGAAGGAAGGAAGGGAGGGAGGGGGGAAGGGGAGGTTCAGGGAAGGGGTAGTTCGCGGCCGCCCTCCTGCCAGGACAAGACCTGCCCCCCTGCGCTCCCCTGGTTGATTTTTGGTGAGAGCCTGGTTGGGCCCCGTTACCGGAGGAATTCTGAAAATGACCAAGAGGAAGGAAGGAAGGGGGGGGGGGGGCATGGGAAGGGGAGGTTGATCGGCAGTCGGTAGTTCGCGACCGGCTGGCCCTGTCGGCCGGGCCTGTCCCCCTGCGCCCCCCTGGTTGATTTTTGGTGGGTGCCTGGTTTGGCCCCGTTACCGGAGGAACTCTGAAAATGACCAAGGGTAGGAAGGGGGGGGGGGGGGGGGAAGGGATGGTTCAGGAAAGGGGTAGTTCGCGGCCGCCCTCCGGCCAGGACAGGACCTGCCCCCCTGCGCTCCCAGGTTGATTTTTGGTGAGAGTCCGGTTGGGCCCCGTTACCGGAGGAATGACCAAGGGAAGGAAGGGAGGGGGGGGTTTCAGGGAAGGGTGATCGGCGATCTGCGCCTTGGTGGAAGTCGCCGCAGTGAGTGGATGCCCTCCGCCCCCCTCCCGCCGGCCTGTGACGAACATGGTCATCCGAGGGGGGCAGGGCGATCGATCCCCGATTTGCCCGCTCGGGGGGTGCCGACGGCTGGACTCGGCGGGACCTGTGCCCCTGATCTCCCTGCCCCCCTGCTTGGCCGACGAGGTTTGCTGCAGGTGACACGTGCGGAGCCACTGTGTAGGTAGGGGGGGAGGTGGGGCGACTTGGCCCCGTCACCGCAGGGACTCGGCCATGCTCTAGACTCTGAAGGAAAAGCTGTACTGTGCAGGGGGGGGGGGGGCAGGGAGGGATCTGTGCCTTGGTTGAAGTCGCGGCAGTGGATGCCTCCTGCTCCCCCACCCTTCTGCTCCCCTCCCGCCGGCCTGTGACGAACACGCTCATCCGAGGGGGGCAGGGCGATCGATCACCGATTTGCCCGCTCGGGGGTGCCGACGGCGGGACTCGGCGGGACCTGTGCCCCCTGAT
>JAPTHN010000104.1:22500-27500 GCA_026936325.1 Platynereis dumerilii | reverse complement strand
TGACGGGGCCCAATTCTGGAAGTGGGGATATGGGCCTTGACCTTCAAGAACAAGAACCTGCAGCGCCTGGTAGTCCCAGGCGATGGAGCGGTGCTTGCAGATTCTAGAAGTGGATCCAGTCTGTGTGTATTAGTTTCAACAGTGCCTCGTCATCTTACCTGATCTTCTTGCCAGGATGAGCTGAAGCTATATATTCGCTGAGGGTTTAGGGTTAGGGGGTATGATCTTCCTGTCAGGATGAGCTGAAGTTTTGATATTTGAAGTGGGGATGACCAACCCGAAAGTGAACCAAACGACACATCTGTGCCTGTGTCTGTGTCCGAATTCATTCACTCATGTTCTGTTCTGGCCCCGTCACCACAGATCCAAAGCGTCCTCAGATCCGCAACTCCAAGGGAAGGCAGTCAGGCGGTCGGTCAGTTTCAATTCTCTTTTGGTGACGGGGCCCAGTCTGCGGTGACGGGGCCTGAGTCTGAATTCCGAGTTAGGCGATCCACTGTCTCTCAAGATTATCTGAATCTGGCTCCTTCTCACATCTGATAGTTTGGTCCCAGATTCTCTCTCGTCATACCGCCCACCACTCAAACCCCCATTCGAAGTGCAGGGATGGATGATCTCTTGTCTTGATGGGGCCCAGTCTCCGGTGACGGGGCCCAATTCTACAAGCATGGGGTTAGGGTTATATTCGAAATACGGCCGATCAGTGTTGACGGGGCACAATTCTGACAGCAGTGGAAGTGCGTCTCCGGGGTGCGGTGACGGGGCCACATCCACCTGGACGGACCTCAAAAGGGCTTCAAGAAAAAAACCTGCAGCACCTGGTATTCCCAGGCGGTCACCCATCCAAGTACTAACCAGGCCCTACGTTGCTTAACTTCGGTGATCGGACGAGAACCGGTGCTTCCAACGTGGTGTGGCCGCAGGTACAGGCCAGGGGTCCACCGCTGGAACGAACTGAAGCTTCCAGATCGAACTTAGTGAAGAACGCAAGCCTAACCGTGACTGTGGTGATGGGGCCCAGTGTCCGGTGACGGGGCCCAATTCTAGAAGTGGGTTGGGGTTCAGATTACATCAATTTGCAGACATCTGAATATGCAAACATCCGACGGCAGTGGAGGTGCGTCGCCTCAGATTGTGGCCCCGTCACCGCATGGACTTCTTCGAAACTAGTAATTCTAATAGTAGCCAGATGCCCCGTCATCTTACTTGGTCTTCTTGTCAGGATGAGCTAAAGCTATATATTTAGGGTTAGGGGGTATAAGGGCGGCTGGCTGAATTTCAATGTGCCACCGGAGATTGGGCCCCGTCACCACAAGAGGTCCTCTGTATTTCGAATGGGGTTGCTGCAGGGTTCACCGCAGGATTGGTCTGGCTTTGGTGTTTTGTTGGGCAATGCAGAATTGGGCCCAACCTTGTTGCATTACTTCGGTGATTGAGCTTTGTCTGTGGTGACGGGGCCCAGTCTGCGATGACGGGGCCGGCCCAATTCCAGCCACGTTTGGGGTTAGGGATATATTTGAAATACATGCTATCAGGGGACACCCGTGGTGACGGGGCCCAGTCCGTGGTTAGGTTTTGGCCCCGTCACCGCAAAAGTATCAATCCTGGTAAACGGCAGGAGTACCGGTGACTCTCTTAAGGGTTGGCCAGATGCCTCGCCATCTCACTTCATCGTCTTGTCGGGATGATGCCGAAGTTAGGTCTTGGCCCCGTCACCGCCTGGTCCTGGTAAACGGCGGGAGTACCAGTGACTCTCTTGAGGGGCAGCCAGGTGCCTCCTCATCTCACTTGACCTTCTTGTAAGGATGAGCCGAAGTTGGATTTTGGCCCCGTCACCGCATGGACTTCATATTTCGGGCATCAGATCGCTCGGCAAGCATCTATCTGATGGTCAGGTGGCCAACCTTGATTTTTATACCCCAGGGTAAGCCGCAAGGCGAAAGTGAACCAACCCTCATATCTGCGCCTGTGACGGAAGTGGGCCCCGTCACCGCAGGATTCATTTGGCTTGGGTGTTTTGTTGGGCCCCGTTGCCGAAGCGCACTCGGCCCCGTCACCACAGATCCTCTGTATTTCGAAATTGGGATGTGACCCCAACCTTGACCATGTAGATAGAATTGGGCGGAGACTGACTGGCCCCGTCACCACAATAGATCCCCTGTGTTTCGAATCGGGTTGAGCTGGTTGGTGGGTCATATGATGAGAATCTGGGACACGTGTGCAACGTACATGTAGGGTGGCTGCAGGTTCGGGCCCTGTCACCGCTGGAATTTCACTTGCTGGATCTGGCTTTGGTCTTTGATGGGTGCCTGGTTGGGCCCCGTTACCGCAGGCACTCAGAAAATACACTTGTGGCTTGGCCCCCTGGGCAGGGCAGGAACATGGGGGCCATTGGGAGTCTGCGACCGGCTGGCCCTGTCGGCCGGGCCTGTCCCCCTGTGCCCATATGGTTGATTTTTGGTGGGCGCCTGGTTTGGCCCCGTTACCGGAGGAACTCCCAAGGGTAGGAGGGGAGGGGGGGAAGGGGAGGTTCAGGGAAGGGGTAGTTCGCGGCCACCCTCCGGCCAGGACAAGACCTGCCCCCCTGCACTCCCCTGGTTGATTTTTGGTGGGAGCCTGGTTGGGCCCCGTTACCGGAGCAACTCCGAAAATGACCAAGAGGAAGGAAGGAAGGGAGGGAGGGGGGAAGGGGAGGTTCAGGGAAGGGGTAGTTCGCGGCCGCCCTCCTGCCAGGACAAGACCTGCCCCCCTGCGCTCCCCTGGTTGATTTTTGGTGAGAGCCTGGTTGGGCCCCGTTACCGGAGGAATTCTGAAAATGACCAAGAGGAAGGAAGGAAGGGAGGGAGGGGGGAAGGGGAGGTTCAGGGAAGGGGTAGTTCGCGGCCGCCCTCCTGCCAGGACAAGACCTGCCCCCCTGCGCTCCCCTGGTTGATTTTTGGTGAGAGCCTGGTTGGGCCCCGTTACCGGAGGAATTCTGAAAATGACCAAGGGAAGGAAGGGAGGGGGGGGGGGCATGGGAAGGGGAGGTTGATCGGCAGTCGGTAGATCGCGACCGGCTGGCCCTGTCGGCCGGGCCTGTCCCCCTGTGCCCCCCTGGTTGATTTTTGGTGGGCGCCTGGTTGGGCCCCGTTACCGGAGCAACTCCGAAAATGACCAAGAGGAAGGAAGGAAGGGAGGGAGGGGGGAAGGGGAGGTTCAGGGAAGGGGTAGTTCGTCGGCCGCCCTCCTGCCAGGACAAGACCTGCCCCCCTGCGCTCCCCTGGTTGATTTTTGGTGAGAGCCTGGTTGGGCCCCGTTACCGGAGGAATTCTGAAAATGACCAAGAGGAAGGAAGGAAGGGGGGGGGGGGGCATGGGAAGGGGAGGTTGATCGGCAGTCGGTAGTTCGCGACCGGCTGGCCCTGTCGGCCGGGCCTGTCCCCCTGCGCCCCCCTGGTTGATTTTTGGTGGGTGCCTGGTTTGGCCCCGTTACCGGAGGAACTCTGAAAATGACCAAGGGTAGGAAGGGGGGGGGGGAAGGGATGGTTCAGGAAAGGGGTAGTTCGCGGCCGCCCTCCGGCCAGGACAGGACCTGCCCCCCTGCGCTCCCAGGTTGATTTTTGGTGAGAGTCCGGTTGGGCCCCGTTACCGGAGGAATGACCAAGGGAAGGAAGGGAGGGGGGGGGTTTCAGGGAAGGGTGATCGGCGATCTGCGCCTTGGTGGAAGTCGCCGCAGTGAGTGGATGCCCTCCGCCCCCCTCCCGCCGGCCTGTGACGAACATGGTCATCCGAGGGGGCAGGGCGATCGATCCCCGATTTGCCCGCTCGGGGGGTGCCGACGGCTGGACTCGGCGGGACCTGTGCCCCTGATCTCCCTGCCCCCCTGCTTGGCCGACGAGGTTTGCTGCAGGTGACACGTGCGGAGCCACTGTGTAGGTAGGGGGGCAGTGGGGCGACTTGGCCCCGTCACCGCAGGGACTCGGCCATGCTCTAGACTCTGAAGGAAAAGCTGTACTGTGCAGGGGGGGGGGGGGGGCAGGGAGGGATCTGTGCCTTGGTTGAAGTCGCGGCAGTGGATGCCTCCTGCTCCCCCACCCTTCTGCCCCCTCCCGCCGGCCTGTGACGAACACGCTCATCCGAGGGGGGCAGGGCGATCGATCACCGATTTGCCCGCTCGGGGGGTGCCGACGGCGGGACTCGGCGGGACCTGTGCCCCCTGATCTCCCCGCCCCCCTGCTTTGCTGACGAGGTTTGCTGCAGGTGACACGTGCGGAGCCACTGTGTAGGTAGGGGGGCAGTGGGGCGACTGGGCCCCGTCACCGCAGGGACTCTGCCAATGCCCTAGACTTTGAAGGAACAGCTTTCCTGCGCAGGGGGGCAGGGAGGGACATGTGCCCTGGTTGAAGTCGCGGCAGTGGACGCCTCCTGCGCATGCACTCTGCCCCCCTCTAGCTGACCTGCGACGATCGCGCTCATCCGAGGGGGGCAGGGCGATCGATCCCCGATTTGCCCGCTCGGGGGGTGCCGACGGCGGGACTCGGCGGGACCTGTGCCCCCTGATCTCCCCGCCCCCCTGCTTTGCTGACGAGGTTTGCTGCAGGTGACACGTGCGGAGCCACTGTGTAGTTAGGGGGGCGGTGGGGCGACTGGCCCCGTCACCGCAGGGACTCTGCCAATGCCCTAGACTTTGAAGGAACAGCTTTCCTGCGCAGGGGGGCAGGGAGGGACATGTGCCCTGGTTGAAGTCGCGGCAGTGGACGCCTCCTGCGCATGCACTCTGCCCCCCTCTAGCTGACCTGCGACGATCGCGCTCATCCGAGGGGGGCAGGGCGATCGATCCCCGATTTGCCCGCTCGGGGGTGCCGACGGCGGGACTCGGCGGGACCTGTGCCCCCTGATCTCCCCGCCCCCCTGCTTTGCTGACGAGGTTTGCTGCAGGTGACACGTGCGGAGCCACTGTGTAGTTAGGGGGGCGGTGGGGCGACTGGGCCCCGTCACCGCAGGGACTCTGCCAATGCCCTA
>JAPTHN010000104.1:7500-12500 GCA_026936325.1 Platynereis dumerilii | reverse complement strand
TCTTTTGGTGACGGGGCCCAGTCTGCGGTGACGGGGCCTGAGTCTGAATTCCGAGTTAGGCGATCCACTGTCTCTCAAGATTATCTGAATCTGGCTCCTTCTCACATCTGATAGTTTGGTCCCAGATTCTCTCTCGTCATACCGCCCACCACTCAAACCCCCATTCGAAGTGCAGGGATGGATGATCTCTTGTCTTGATGGGGCCAGTCTCCGGTGACGGGGCCCAATTCTACAAGCATGGGGTTAGGGTATATTCGAAATACGGCCGATCAGTGTTGACGGGGCACAATTCTGACAGCAGTGGAAGTGCGTCTCCCGGGTGCGGTGACGGGGCCACATCCACCTGGACGGACCTCAAAAGGGCTTCAAGAAAAAAACCTGCAGCACCTGGTATTCCCAGGCGGTCACCCATCCAAGTACTAACCAGGCCCTACGTTGCTTAACTTCGGTGATCGGACGAGAACCGGTGCTTCCAACGTGGTGTGGCCGCAGGTACAGGCCAGGGGTCCACCGCTGGAACGAACTGAAGCTTCCAGATCGAACTTAGTGAAGAACGCAAGCCTAACCGTGACTGTGGTGATGGGGCCCAGTGTCCGGTGACGGGGCCCAATTCTAGAAGTGGGTTGGGGTTCAGATTACATCAATTTGCAGACATCTGAATATGCAAACATCCGACGGCAGTGGAGGTGCGTCGCCTCAGATTGTGGCCCCGTCACCGCATGGACTTCTTCGAAACTAGTAATTCTAATAGTAGCCAGATGCCCCGTCATCTTACTTGGTCTTCTTGTCAGGATGAGCTAAAGCTATATATTTAGGGTTAGGGGTATAAGGGCGGCTGGCTGAATTTCAATGTGCCACCGGAGATTGGGCCCCGTCACCACAAGAGGTCCTCTGTATTTCGAATGGGGTTGCTGCAGGGTTCACCGCAGGATTGGTCTGGCTTTGGTGTTTTGTTGGGCAATGCAGAATTGGGCCCAACCTTGTTGCATTACTTCGGTGATTGAGCTTTGTCTGTGGTGACGGGGCCCAGTCTGCGATGACGGGGCCGGCCCAATTCCAGCCACGTTTGGGTTTAGGGATATATTTGAAATACATGCTATCAGGGACACCCGTGGTGACGGGGCCCAGTCCGTGGTTAGGTTTTGGCCCCGTCACCGCAAAAGTATCAATCCTGGTAAACGGCAGGAGTACCGGTGACTCTCTTAAGGGTTGGCCAGATGCCTCGCCATCTCACTTCATCGTCTTGTCGGGATGATGCCGAAGTTAGGTCTTGGCCCCGTCACCGCCTGGTCCTGGTAAACGGCGGGAGTACCAGTGACTCTCTTGAGGGGCAGCCAGGTGCCTCCTCATCTCACTTGACCTTCTTGTAAGGATGAGCCGAAGTTGGATTTTGGCCCCGTCACCGCATGGACTTCATATTTCGGGCATCAGATCGCTCGGCAAGCATCTATCTGATGGTCAGGTGGCCAACCTTGATTTTTATACCCCAGGGTAAGCCGCAAGGCGAAAGTGAACCAACCCTCATATCTGCGCCTGTGACGGAAGTGGGCCCCGTCACCGCAGGATTCATTTGGCTTGGGTGTTTTGTTGGGCCCCGTTGCCGAAGCGCACTCGGCCCCGTCACCACAGATCCTCTGTATTTCGAAATTGGGATGTGACCCCAACCTTGACCATGTAGATAGAATTGGGCGGAGACTGACTGGCCCCGTCACCACAATAGATCCCCTGTGTTTCGAATCGGGTTGAGCTGGTTGGTGGGTCATATGATGAGAATCTGGGACACGTGTGCAACGTACATGTAGGGTGGCTGCAGGTTCGGGCCCTGTCACCGCTGGAATTTCACTTGCTGGATCTGGCTTTGGTCTTTGATGGGTGCCTGGTTGGGCCCCGTTACCGCAGGCACTCAGAAAATACACTTGTGGCTTGGCCCCCTGGGCAGGGCAGGAACATGGGGCCATTGGGAGTCTGCGACCGCTGGCCCTGTCGGCCGGGCCTGTCCCCCTGTGCCCATATGGTTGATTTTTGGTGGGCGCCTGGTTTGGCCCCGTTACCGGAGGAACTCCCAAGGGTAGGAGGGAGGGGGGGAAGGGGAGGTTCAGGGAAGGGGTAGTTCGCGGCCACCCTCCGGCCAGGACAAGACCTGCCCCCCTGCACTCCCCTGGTTGATTTTTGGTGGGAGCCTGGTTGGGCCCCGTTACCGGAGCAACTCCGAAAATGACCAAGAGGAAGGAAGGAAGGGAGGGAGGGGGGAAGGGGAGGTTCAGGGAAGGGGTAGTTCGCGGCCGCCCTCCTGCCAGGACAAGACCTGCCCCCCTGCGCTCCCCTGGTTGATTTTTGGTGAGAGCCTGGTTGGGCCCCGTTACCGAGGAATTCTGAAAATGACCAAGAGGAAGGAAGGAAGGGAGGGAGGGGGAAGGGGAGGTTCAGGGAAGGGGTAGTTCGCGGCCGCCCTCCTGCCAGGACAAGACCTGCCCCCCTGCGCTCCCCTGGTTGATTTTTGGTGAGAGCCTGGTTGGGCCCCGTTACCGGAGGAATTCTGAAAATGACCAAGGGAAGGAAGGAGGGGGGGGGGGGGGCATGGGAAGGGGAGGTTGATCGGCAGTCGGTAGATCGCGACCGGCTGGCCCTGTCGGCCGGCCCTGTCCCCCTGTGCCCCCCTGGTTGATTTTTGGTGGGCGCCTGGTTGGGCCCCGTTACCGGAGCAACTCTGAAAATGACCAAGAGGAAGGAAGGAAGGGAGGGAGGGGGAAGGGGAGGTTCAGGGAAGGGGTAGTTCGCGGCCGCCCTCCTGCCAGGACAAGACCTGCCCCCCTGCGCTCCCCTGGTTGATTTTTGGTGAGAGCCTGGTTGGGCCCCGTTACCGGAGGAATTCTGAAAATGACCAAGAGGAAGGAAGGAAGGGGGGGGGGGGGCATGGGAAGGGGAGGTTGATCGGCAGTCGGTAGTTCGCGACCGGCTGGCCCTGTCGGCCGGGCCTGTCCCCCTGGCCCCCCTGGTTGATTTTTGGTGGGTGCCTGGTTTGGCCCCGTTACCGGAGGAACTCTGAAAATGACCAAGGGTAGGAAGGGGGGGGGGGGGGGGGGAAGGGATGGTTCAGGAAAGGGGTAGTTCGCGGCCGCCCTCCGGCCAGGACAGGACCTGCCCCCCTGCGCTCCCAGGTTGATTTTTGGTGAGAGTCCGGTTGGGCCCCGTTACCGGAGGAATGACCAAGGGAAGGAAGGGAGGGGGGGGTTTCAGGGAAGGGTGATCGGCGATCTGCGCCTTGGTGGAAGTCGCCGCAGTGAGTGGATGCCCTCCGCCCCCCTCCCGCCGGCCTGTGACGAACATGGTCATCCGAGGGGGGCAGGGCGATCGATCCCCGATTTGCCCGCTCGGGGGTGCCGACGGCTGGACTCGGCGGGACCTGTGCCCCTGATCTCCCTGCCCCCCTGCTTGGCCGACGAGGTTTGCTGCAGGTGACACGTGCGGAGCCACTGTGTAGGTAGGGGGGAGGTGGGGCGACTTGGCCCCGTCACCGCAGGGACTCGGCCATGCTCTAGACTCTGAAGGAAAAGCTGTACTGTGCAGGGGGGGGGGGGGCAGGGAGGGATCTGTGCCTTGGTTGAAGTCGCGGCAGTGGATGCCTCCTGCTCCCCCACCCTTCTGCTCCCCTCCCGCCGGCCTGTGACGAACACGCTCATCCGAGGGGGCAGGGCGATCGATCACCGATTTGCCCGCTCGGGGGTGCCGACGGCGGGACTCGGCGGACCTGTGCCCCCTGATCTCCCCGCCCCCCTGCTTTGCTGACGAGGTTTGCTGCAGGTGACACGTGCGGAGCCACTGTGTAGGTAGGGGGGCAGTGGGGCGACTGGGCCCCGTCACCGCAGGGACTCTGCCAATGCCCTAGACTTTGAAGGAACAGCTTTCCTGCGCAGGGGGGCAGGGAGGGACATGTGCCCTGGTTGAAGTCGCGGCAGTGGACGCCTCCTGCGCATGCACTCTGCCCCCCTCTAGCTGACCTGCGACGATCGCGCTCATCCGAGGGGGGCAGGGCGATCGATCCCCGATTTGCCCGCTCGGGGGGTGCCGACGGCGGGACTCGGCGGGACCTGTGCCCCCTGATCTCCCCGCCCCCCTGCTTTGCTGACGAGGTTTGCTGCAGGTGACACGTGCGGAGCCACTGTGTAGTTAGGGGGGCGGTGGGGCGACTGGGCCCCGTCACCGCAGGGACTCTGCCAATGCCCTAGACTTTGAAGGAACAGCTTTCCTGCGCAGGGGGGCAGGGAGGGACATGTGCCCTGGTTGAAGTCGCGGCAGTGGACGCCTCCTGCGCATGCACTCTGCCCCCCTCTAGCTGACCTGCGACGATCGCGCTCATCCGAGGGGGGCAGGGCGATCGATCCCCGATTTGCCCGCTCGGGGGGTGCCGACGGCGGACTCGGCGGGACCTGTGCCCCCTGATCTCCCCGCCCCCCTGCTTTGCTGACGAGGTTTGCTGCAGGTGACACGTGCGGAGCCACTGTGTAGTTAGGGGGGCGGTGGGCGACTGGCCCCGTCACCGCAGGGACTCTGCCAATGCCCTAGACTTTGAAGGAACAGCTTTCCTGCGCAGGGGGCAGGGAGGGACATGTGCCCTGGTTGAAGTCGCGGCAGTGGACGCCTCCTGCGCATGCACTCTGCCCCCCTCTAGCTGACCTGCGACGATCGCGCTCATCCGAGGGGGCAGGGCGATCGATCCCCGATTTGCCCGCTCGGGGGTGCCGACGGCGGGACTCGGCGGGACCTGTGCCCCCTGATCTCCCCGCCCCCCTGCTTTGCTGACGAGGTTTGCTGCAGGTGACACGTGCGGAGCCACTGTGTAGGTAGGGGGGCGGTGGGGCGACTGGGCCCCGTCACCGCAGGGACTCCGCCAATGCCCTAGGCTTTGAAGGAACAGCTTTCCTGCGCAGGGGGGCAGGGAGGGATATGTGCCTTGGTTGAAGTCGCGGCAGTGGATGCCTCCTGCAGCCCCCCTCTTGCCG
>JAPTHN010000103.1:828371-1187838 GCA_026936325.1 Platynereis dumerilii | reverse complement strand
CATCACCAGAGATTGTGACATCACCAGTGTTTATGACATCATAACAGTGCTGCTGCTCTGTTTAGACCAATCACTGTTGAGCAGCCATTGTATTTTCTTGAAGAGACAGTTTTTATGTGGCTTAGAAATAATAAAACTGTCATCTACAACGTATGTGATGATGTTCCTAGCTGAAATGATGTGCTATCAGCAGCAAAATAAATGGAGATTATTGTGAGATAATCACAACTTTCAACAGAGCTGCAACAATAACACCATTTTGATTCTCCTGAAGGGTAGACTGAAATCTCAAGTTTTTACTATATAGTGATTCATGACCCCTGCGCTACTCGCAGGGTCTCAGGGCTATGCATAATACGGCTGCTCTCCAGACCTTCATGCAGCTGATCACAAATCTTTGAAATATCCTTTGTCTGACCGGATCTATTGTCATTTTCATAGCAGTAACTTAGTCTCCCAATTATCTTACGGGAGTTTGGTTTACATCTCAGATTGAGAATTTTTGCCTGCAACTGCACACATAGAAGTGTTAAACTCAATCTGAAACTAAATAATGGAAGCAGTAGCAAAAGACAAGTGTGGCAAAAGGTGAAGGAATTGGGTCTGAAGGGTTCCCTAACTGCCTTGGTGAAAGCCAGCCTGGCAATAAAATTTCCAACATTAATTATTTACATCAATAGAGCCATCTGAAATATTAAGCTTTGATGATTGGTTCATGACTCAAAACTTTCTTTTTATGATGAAAATTTCATGATTGCACTCTATGCATAATCATTTAAAGAAAAAAAGAAGAGAAACACAGGCAACTAAAAATCAAGAAGAAATAGGATGAATATCAATAACGCCCCAAGTTAGCTTTTCTGGAGCACCTTTGTCACCTGATGTGATCAGAATGATGTGAATGAACTGACCCTGTGAGTATCAATTCTCACCAGGCTACATTACACCTGGCAGCCGTTACATCACAACAAAAGAGTAGTAGGAAGGACTGTAGGAGAGGTAGCAATCTGATGACATGATCAAATGAGACACGACAAAGTGTCTCCCTGGCTCCCTCGGATCATCCCTGTGCCCTGCAAGGCATGAATTTGACCTGTGCCACATGTGTGATACTTGAACAAGTTTTGCACAGGAGTAGGGGAACGAGGGCAAAACGGACCGGCGGGGCAAAACGGTTTTTTGCGTTTTCTCGGAACGTTTTTATCTTCCTTCTAATTTTTCATTTGGAAGATAATATAGGATACATGACCAACTTTTCCTGAAAGTTTCGTGGATGAGAACGTTACAGGTATACAGCTATATTAATTTGAAGTTTTTGATCGATTTTCTTAAAAAAATCATAATTTTTGGAAATGCTGTAGTACCTCCAATGACGTTCCCAGCAGAATAATTTATAGTCAGTGTTATAAGAGGACTACTAAGCTTGATTACAAAGCAAACAATATAGTCTGGTGCTTAGCCATGTTTAAGTAGGTCATTATTAATATACCATGCTGGAGCAAAATGGAGTCCTCCTGCGGGGGCAAAATGGGAAGCACAAAAAAGCAATCGCAGCCAGGAAGAGGTTGAAGCTCGCTATTGGGTCAATTCAACCATGACATTTGAGACAATTGATACATTTTCTGGCTATATAACAGGCAAAAATTTGAAAAAATCACTGGAGATTTGTGGAGCTAGTCCATGTCATCAATAATTCCTCGAGGATTTAAGCTTTTTGGTAAAACCATGTATTGTTGAAACTGAAACGAATGTAACTACCTCTCAAAAAGCATAGTCAAATCCAATACCAGTTTATATTGTTAAATTATGAAGAAAACTTGGAAATCTGAGTTATGTGAATATTCGTAAAAATGTCATATAATTTCACATAATTTTGTTCTTTTGTTCTTTTATGGTTAAATACCGTGTCAAATAATTACATAGAATGCATAATTTCTAGCATCACTCCTCAGCTATGTATTGAGATGTTGATTTCATTGTTTATTGCTATGTTTACTCTCAGTATTTTGGAATATTCGTAATTGCGATCAGGTAAATTAATGCATATCTGCTAGTCAACATGCTTTTTAGTTAGGCTGTTATAAAAACAGCTGATTTATTGCAAAAATTGTGTGTCTTTATTTCTTCCCATTTTGCCCCACATGAAATTCCATTTTGCCCTAGGCATGGGGCAAAACGGGATAAAGTAGCGGGATAAAGTAGCAGTTTTGAAATAGGGAAAAATTAGAATTGGAACCGTTAAAAAAGCACTTTTCTGCATTTGAGCAAGTGGTACATTAGTAATTCTTCATGGATCAGACCTTATTTGGCTTTGCATGATATACCACCTTGGTACAGCAGGCCTTCGGAGTTAGATGCTCCATTTTGCCCCTCGTTCCCCTACTCTGAATTGTGCATACTAGAATTACACCATTTTCTTCCAAAAATAGAAGGCACCAGGTGAATCCTTTTTCCTCAAATCAGTTGTTGGGAATCACATCCTTCTTTATTTGTCAGTGTCGGAATAGTCAGTTTCTTCTTTCATGAAAAAAAATCAGATTACACATTTACCTTGAGATAATCAAGTAAATTGTGATAAAATCATATGGTGATCTGTCAGATATTTAATCTTACTCTAAGCAGAATGATAAATGGAACTAAGTTGTCTCGTTCCTGGACTGCAAGACACAATGATATATTGTGAGTGCTCAGTAAAAAGAGAAAGTTTCTGGTAGAAACGGCAGTCCTACCTCTTTGGCTTTTCCCATCGGATCAGTGTCCAACTATACAGGATGTCTCAACTGAGTGTACCCATATCAATGGCTTGAATGGCTGTTCCTCGCAAGGCAAAGCACTAGACAAGGGTTATTGGAGTCACCAGACACATGGAAGCACATCGAGGCACATGTATGCAGGCTGGCAGCGACAATGCTCACAACCTTGAAAAAGCAGAGAATTCAGTGGCGTCATTATGGGGGGGGGGGGGGCTTGGGGGGCACATGCCCCCATATTGGACCTGTGCCCCCAGGTGCCCCCCTCCCATATGAACTTTCTGACTCTGGCTAAAATATACAAATAGTATAGTGGTTGTGCCCCCAGAGAATTGCGTGTCCCCCCCCCCCCAAGTGCCCCCCCACCCACTCGAGACCCCCTAGTTACCACTAAGAGAATCCCTGTATTGGAGAGACAGCCAGACAGCCTACCTCTTGCCCCAGCTAGCACTACCCTCTTTCAAAGTGCTGTCAATGTCATTGAAAGTGTCTTAAATTGGTCTCACAATGTCCTCAAAATGCAATAGGCCATCCGGATCTGCACAAACCAAGTTGTCTTCCAAATGTGCCGCATGTAGATGTTTTAACTTGTTCTTGGACAAGATTAAATTGTTACACCAATCTTATACTGTTAATCTTCCACCATCAAACTTAGCACTTGTAATGAGGTTCATATCCTGTGGCAGGAAGTGATTTACATCCTCATGTAAAATGCTTTGGCAAAAACAATAGAGAGTGGGCAGATACAGCGTACATGCATGCTATACAAATTGTGTACACATATATATATATATATTGTAACTGCTATCCCACCTGCTGGCAGGTCTCTGAGTACACCATTAGCGAGGACAAAGCATTGCTATTTCTGTTCTCAGCTTTTGTTTCTGTATTCTTCTATCAACTCAACAACATTTGGTGATTACAGGCTAATCAGGGTTTTTTTTTCATTTCTTGCAGTTCACAACTATTGCTAAAACTTATTATGGCTAGTTCTCACGGAGACGTAACAGGGCGTTCTTGTAGCGTCGCTTCTTGCTTTTCCAGGAAAGAGGGAGGTTTTTAAACTACATTCAACAATTCGGCGACGATATTTTCGTCTACGGCGCTTCTTAAACTGCCTCGCCAAAAGTTCCTAGAAATCACGTGACCGTTTGGTGAAGCAAGAACTTGCTTCACCAAAGATTCAACCGGTTGAATCTTTGCGAAGGAAGAAGCCACGATGCAAAAGACCAGAAAGACCCCCAAAATGATTGGGCGAAGTTAGAGACAGCTTGGGCGAAGTTAGAGACAGGTTGGGCGAAGTTAGAGGCAGGTTGGGCGAGGCTACTTATCATTGAGTCAATGGAACTTCGGCGAAAAAAGAGAACAACTCGCCGACGCAAACAGGCTGTTTAAACGCCGAAACAGGCACTTGCTTCACCGTAAAATGTATTTGCTTGGGCGTAATTGAAGATTAGGATGAAGTAAGAGGATGCTAGGGCGAAGCAACAACAGCATGCTAGGGCGAAGAAAGAGACTCCTTGGGCGAATCTAGTTTAACATTGAAGCAATGGAACTGCGTCGAGGCTCCTGACAACTCGCCGACACAAGTCTCTTCTTGCCTCGTCCTTCTTGCCCAAGTCTCTTCTTGCCTCGCGATTCGGCGTAAAAAACGAGAGCCTCGTCGTAATAGGAACCATCAACGACGATTTAGAACCTCTAATTGATTATATAATTGTCCAAAAATGGCTTGAAACGCCGAAAGTGGGCGAAACTTGACTTCCTGGCACCTCTACAACTTCGCCGTCACTTAACCACTCTCGTGTGATCTAGGCATAACCAAATGAGATTTTTGTTCCCACATACAGAAAACATGGATTACCAAGACCTCACACAGGGAGCGTACTTTGGAAACTGCAACAAAAATATAGGAATGAGCGTGAGCAGCAAAAATTACCAGCAGTGAAAGAGAGTCAAATGGATAGGTCAAGAATCAGGATAACATTAACAACCGTAAATCAGGCAACAGCATGAGGACTGAGGAGGACGCGCTAAATTAGTGGATCTACCAAAGACACACATGCAGGGAAATTGGTAGAATAAAAGGTTTAAAAAAGATAGAAAGTACTGTGTGTAATGTTGACTTCGAATCAGGTCAACTGGAAGATAGGATGTGGGAATTGGATTCTGTCAGTGAGTGTTACTCTGACTGAGCATGAGGTAATTAAACTCTGCCTCTCTGCCTTCTCTGTCCTTTGCATACAGGCCTAACTGTTTCTGGTTATCCTGCTGCTGAGATGAGAAGTTGTGAGTTGTGAACTCACATTTACTTGTAAAAAGTTCATAAGCTACCAACATCATGGTGCTAACAAACAGCAGCAAAAAATGTATACACATAGGCCGAAATGCAAATAATTAAATCACCACATCCTACTAATGGTATTTCAATTGCATCATGAGTTTCTTTACAGTCTCGCTCTTTTCCTATTTGATTTTCTTCTGCTAGAGTATAATCAAACTTAGCTGCTTGGCAACCTTTCTTTAATTTTTCATTTTCTACTTCTTTGAGCCTCACTTTAATTGTTGATGGGAAAAACTCAAATGAAAACAATCTTATCAAGTCAACTAGCTTGAATCAGCCCCGCCCTGGCTTTTGGGTGCAATGGCTGCTGCTGAATGGCTGATAATCTGTGATGGAGCTAAGAATCAGTTAGTTTTCCTGGGGGGGTCTTTGTCACCTGATGTTATGTGAATGTAAATGACAATGGAATATGTATCTGGGACATTAGTATTAAAAAAATTGTCAAAGCATATTCATCCTTTAACATTATCTTCTGTATTTACCTTTTGCAACTTCAATTCAGTTCTGTTTCTGCAAAAGATGTCCAGATTTTTCATGACAATGGTGAAATAGAATTAGGTGCAGCAAGTCATCTGCCAGATATCAAAATTAACTCAGAGCAGAATGACAAATGCCACTGTTAGGATGGCCCCATTAGGTCGTAAATGGGTAACTGCAAGATATGTTAAAAGGTTGTTGAAGCAAAGGCCATGCCTGGAGAATGAACTGCCATCCTTCTCGGATCTGATCAGCCTCCCATAATGCTGTCCCCCTGTGAATCCACAGATTCCACACCGATGTCACCCTGCTCAATGCCCTGCTCTGATAATTACAACAAAGCACAATTGCTACATCATACTAATCAGCATGAGGTTACGTTGCTGCTTCACATTGGTGGCTTGTCCAATGGTCCTCGCGGAATGGTTTGCCAGCTTCCCAAGAGATAAGGCTATGAGGCTCACTGAGGTACATGGATGGCATTGGATGCACAATCAATGCCACATTCCCATAGAAATACATAGAATGGACATGAGGCTGTATGACACCACCTCAAGATGGGGTCACCAAATCTGCCATATTGGAACTGCCCTGAGACATGACGTCATTGTGACGTCACAGAAGGAGCAACAAGATGTTGTGTTTGGCTGATTGTGACGTGACATGATGCCATTGTTACTAGTGACGTCACTATTATTGGTGACGTCACGGTTACAGAATGCCAGGCAGTTCCAAGATGGTGGATTTGGTTGCTTCATCTGCTAGAGCCTCATGTCCGTTCTATGTATTTCTATGCACATTCCACACGAAGTCTTGTGCACACATCTCACAAAAGCAGAGGTTGCAGCATTGACAAGACAAATAGGCAGGTTACAGCAATGTCAGAAGTATACTAGTATATAGCCACTTCCTTGTATCAGGTGCCGACATGCTGTGTTCAAATTTCAATTTTTCTCCTGCTTTTGGGAGGATGTGTAAAAAGTTAATGCAACCAGATTACTCCATTTGGCTCCTACAAATGCCCCAGATATTTGTCAAAAAAATTGTTACACCATCCACATACCTTTCATCTTCAAGTGTCAATCTTTACAAAGTAAGGTTCATGCGTGTATCCTTTTGCAGGAGATGGTTTCCTTCCTTGAACAAGCACGGTACAAGAACAAGGCATTAGCACAATGAGACCACAGAGATATACATGTAACATACAATGCTTTCGACCCTTATTGGTGAGCTGGATGCAAGTTGTTTGATGTGCACACCATTGCTAAAATATATGAAGTAAGATAGTTTTCAGATGTTCCTCTCTGACATACACTGCCAAAAGTTTACCTTCAATATTGACTGTAAACAGTGTGTAAATAATGGTAAAGTTGTTTATTCAGAGCTGAAAAAAAGCGCCTGTCAGCGGAGAATGAGTATAGTGCCTTACTTAACTGAGAGCAAATGAGGGGCTGTTTTATCTTGAGGGGGTGCCATAACAAGGGCAGTGTTCATTCAGGTCACCCCTGTGGCCCGTCCTGTGATGATCAAATTAGGTTGAACCACTCAAAATACAAGCACCCATCAGCTTATGAGCTTGATGGCCATTCCCATGCAGACTTTATCATCCCAGATAAACCGAGGTCCCAGATGGCCTACTTGCCATTCAGTGGGCTTGCCTTTGTCATCATTGAAGCCATGTCTGAACTTTTGTGAGCAATTTGTGGCTTCTGAAGCTTCAATCTATTTGTCTATAGTAAGTGGCCATTTAATCATATATAAACCTCGTTTGATGTCGCATTACCAGTCATATGTACATCAACGAAATTATTCGAAGGCTCGTTGTTAACCAACACAAGCCTTGTGCCGGCAACAAGGGCTGCTACAGGAAATTTATGTTGTAGTAGTTACACCATTTATGATTCGGGACCACTCCCTGATATCAACCAGTAAATTTTTGAATTAAAGAATATTGGCACAATTCATCCATATAAATTTAATAAAATCTAGAATGCAGTAATGCAGAAATAAGTAGTCACTCTAGAGTCAATGTCTCCTTGGCTTCTCATTTACAAGGATCAACAAAGTGATGGATCTGTGTGAAAGATACAGAGAAGTCAACTGAAAAGCAGAGAGAAGGTGAAGCCATGAGTTCTGTGTACATTTCTTGGAAGACCCTGGAGAATTAGCATTTTCCTGGATAAATCATCTGAGACAGAAATCGGTCTTTCTGAATATACACATATGTACCAATTACAGCGGTCTGTCACTGAAGTGCGACAAACTTGTAATGATAGTCTTCAGGAAATAAAAAATGGTCACATCAGCCTTACCAAATAGTAAGTAGCTGATACAGAATACTTAGAAGACACAGGAGTATAAAAATAAGTGGAAAACAGCAAGCAATCATTGATTAAAATTATCTTTTGAGAATTCTTAACACAACAATTGTGGCCCTTTTTCTGAATGATCTATTCTACGTGCTCTTTTTTTCTCATAACTCATTTTTTAACCATTTTGAACATCTCAATAGAAGTCCTGTTTCGGAACCACCAAATATCAATTGAATGTTTCATGATCTCTTTGTCAACGAAATTGACGAATGCTTTTCCAAATACCAGGGCAGGGATGAAAGCCAACCAGGCCAGAAATTTCCAAATTAATTATTTCACATCAGTAGGTGTGGTAATTGAAACAAAATCATCTGAAAAATGAAGCTTTGACGATTGGTTAGCAATGCAAATATCTATTATTTATTCAAAAACTGTCATGACTTCATTTTTCACATCTTTTAAAAGAGAGAACGGGATAGCAACTGGCCAAACAGCGGCCCTGAAGGAACCAAGAAAAGTAGGAGAAAAGTTTAAACAGCCTGGCTTGAGTGGAACTTTCACAGCTGTTGGTCCTCAGGCACTGACTTAAAAGAGGAAAGACAAAGTCAGAACAAGTTACCGCTTAAGCAAGCATAGTTATAGTTCACAATACCAAAGCGCCAAAGAGCTACTTTTGGATTTAATCGACTTTACTGCTACAAAGCTCGGTGGTGTTGTGGTTAGCACGCTGGACTGCTGCGCCGGCGGCCCGGGTTCGACTCCCGGCCGCGGCCGAGTTCCCAACTGACAATTCAGTACTTAGTGATTGCTTAATTGGGTACTGTTGCCAGCAGTACTAGCCTAGTCTGGATGTCGGGGAGGTAACTGACACGTGCCGTGGGCTCAACTGGAAATAAGTTGTACCATCCACTCCAGGTGGGGACTTTCGTTGGCTAGCCATGTTAAATCAGAACACCTTTACCCTTTACCCAAAGACAATTTAGACCAAAAAGCCAAATGAACTACCTTGATCACTTTTTTAAAATCAAATTCTAGGAACGAAATCTGATGTTTATTTTTGCCAAACATTGCTGAAAGTGTACCCTGTATACCTTCAATATTGACTATAAACCGTGTGTAAAAAATGGTCAGGTGGTTTGATTAGAGCTGATATACATGTATATGAAAGAACACCTGACAAGCAGCAGAGTATGAGTAAAGTGCTCCACTGAACTGAGAGTATTTAAGTGAGCTGTTTTATCTTGAGTCAGAGCAGTGTGGCCTGTCCTGTGAGGATGAAATCTGGTTGAACCTCTCCAAGCATCAGCACCCAGCAGGTTATGAGATGATGGGGCATTCCTATAGACTTCATCATCCCAGATAAACCAAATTTCCAGATAGCCTACTTGCAATTCAGTGAGCTTTCCTTTGTCATTGTTGAAGCCTGTCTGAACTTTAGTGAGCAATTTGTTGCTTCTGAAGCTTCAATCTATTTGACAGTATTAGATTAGTCTAAAGTAAGTGGCCTTTTAATCATATATATAAACCTCGTTTGATGTCGTATTACTAGTCGTACATAAATCAATGAAATCAATGCACATTCGTTATGACATCTTTGCCAACAGAGCACTAGGGCTGTTAAAGGACATTTATATAGTAGCAGTCACACCATTTATGATTTGGGACTACTCCCTAATATCAACCAGTATATTTTTGTATTTAAAAGATTGCAGAGTCATCCATACACATTCATTAAAATTGAAGTAATGCAGAAATAAGTAGTCGTCTAGAGTCTACGTCTCCTGAGATTTTTGAAGTCTCATTGGCTTCTCATTCATAAGGATCAACTAAGTGATCAAATGATATAATAGGAATAATCTGCTGAAGTACTGATAAGTTACAAGCAAAAAAGAAAAGAATGACGTTAGTGGTTTGTTTTGTCTTTATTCGACAATATCATCTAAATTATCTAAACTTGTCACAGCAGCAAAACCAATCATTTGGAAGTTTGATACAGAAATACAATGGACAAAAAAGTAAAACGCAGCAAGTAGGCCTAGTCACTGATTCCATCCTTTCACTTTCAGACTAAATTTCTCATCACAACACTTGAGGACCTTTTTCTGAATGAACTATTATCCCTGCTTTTATTTCTTCATGACTTTTTTTAACCCCTTTGCACATCTCATTTGAGATCCTCTCTCTGAGCCCTGAAATATCAATAATTTACTATCGAATGTCTTATTTTTATTATTCTTTATCACCAAATATCAATTGAATGTTTGATTATCTCTTTGTCGAAGAATCTGACGAATGCTTTTCCAAATATCAGGACAAAGGATGAAAGCCAGCCAGGCCAGAAATTTCCAAAATTAATTATTTCACATCAGTAGGTGGAGTATTGAAACACAACCATCTGAAAATTAAGCTTTGACGATTGGTTGGCAATGCAAATACCTATTAAAACAAAGATGCCATGACTCTGCTTTTCAAATCATTTAAATAGAATATAATATAATAAAACTTAATGGCAGTGTGGTTCACAGCAATGAACCTCAAGAATGTCAGGACGCGGAAGAATGTAATACGAATCCAAATATGATTTACATTTTTAAAAAACATTTTTTGGCAACTGTATCAGGGAAAATAGAATTAAAAATATCAAACATGATGTGAACAAGAGTCACACATTTCGTCAAAATTAAAAAGAGGAAGCGCATGCCTCAGCCCTCTGCTGGCTCAGGTCTGGTTCAAGGTTGAAAGACAGAAAAGAGAGAACAGGATAGCAACTGGCAAACAGCGTCCCACAATGAATCACAAAAACAGAAGATGGGTAAAAAAAACCTACCTGGTGTGGAACTTCCGCAGCTGTTGGTCCTCAGGCACTGACTAAAAAGGAAAGACAAAGTCAGAACAAATCACCGCTTAAGTAAGCTTACTCAGCTTACTAGACCAGGGCACTAAACAGCTACTTTTGAACTGAATCAATGTTGTTGCTGCAAAGACAAATGAGCCCATAATTTGTAGTCCCCATGAACTTCCTGGATCACTTTTTTGATCAGATACACAAATTAAGTTAGTCAAACACAAAAAATTAGTCAAATGCCAAACTTAGTCAAGTTACAGATGCAGTTAGACTTCTGACAAATTTAGTTAGTCATTTTAATACTTGAGTTGACCGATAAAGATAGTCATTTCAATAAGTCAGTAAGACATATTGACTAATTTAGTTGGACATTTGACTAATTCAGTTAGTCATCTAGCTAATTTAAGTATTCATCTGACTAATTAAGTTGGTCATGTACTTAGAATTTTTAGATGTTTCGGTGGCGCTAATGAACCACATTCTATGTTGTCTTATATTATTAAGTTCAACACCTTCTTCAGTAGTTGGTCTCCATGGCGCAGTGGCAATGTGCTGTGTCTCATAGTAAACTCTTGCAGCTTAGGAACTGAGTTGAAAGTTGATTGTTCAAGTCTCACGAGGAACTTTCTTCAAATTGCTCTCTGTGTTGTAATTTACTTAGTCAAATGACCAGTTAAGTTGGTCACTTGACTGGCGTGACTAAGAATTTAAGGCACCATCAAATGACTAACCTAATTAGTCACTTTGACTAAGGTAGTTAGTCTAAAAGATTTTCAGTGAGCTCTAGAGAACAAAAGATACTTTTTATCATCTAACAATTTTAGATAGCGGTGCATGTTTTTGTGAATCACTTGGAAGCGAAATTTGAGCTTCCAGATCACAGAGAGATAGGACCAGACACACAGGACATGATTCTATGTTCTGAAATGAATCCGAGGAAAGCGCAATAGCTCAACACATCACAAAATATTTATCATACCAGATCAGACTTTGTCAGCTCCTCTCAGGATGCCACCTGCCACCTCTGGCTTTGGCACTCTGACTAGGGCCTGAACACTCTGAAGTCAGGTGAATGATAGGACTCGTAGGAGATAAAGGGGTCGACCAGATTATAGTTAGTGGGGCAATGGGCTATGGCTTATACCCAGGACGAACTTTTTTTTCATTCTTGACACGTCAAGGAACAATTTTTTTCGCATGCAAACTAGCAACAAACTTTTTTATTGCAATTTTAACATAACGGTTACCTAGCTACAGGTGGAAACAAACTTTTTTTTTGTTTTCATGTGCTGAACAAACTTTTTTGTAGTGTCAAGTGGGAAACTAACTTTTTTTCACCAAAAATCCATAGCTCCCGCCTCCCAAAGATAATCTGGTTGGCCCTAATGATATTCCTTCTGTTATCATTGCTTCAATATTTATGCTGTATATTTGAAGTTTAATTGAAAATCAAGGATTTGCCTGAAAACAATCACGCCTTTGTTTTTAATCAAATGGCGGAAACTGAAAGCTTTTAGCAAATTACTACCAACGTTGCGTATCTGCAGAATAAACACAAGAATGAATTTTTTGCTCTTTGATGGACCACACTGGAAATAAGTCTCATGTGAGACTTTTGTGTGTAATCCAAGATTTTTTTACACTTAATACTTCTTGTCTTTTTTATAAACATGTATGTATTGACTGCAAAAATATCTAAATAAAATCAATCAATCAATCAATAATTGCTAATTAACCTAAAAGGACTGAATGGCAGAAACAAAGTTCATTTTCAGTATATTTATAAGGGGCCGACCAGATGATCTTTGGGGGGGGGGGGGCGATGGATATTTGGTGAAAAAAAAAGATTGTTTCCCACTTGACACTGAAAAAAAAAGTTTGTTCAACACATGGAAATAAAAAAAAAAGTTTGTTTCCACCTGTAGCTAGGGTACCGTAATGTTAAAATTCCAATAAAAAAAGTTTGTCGCGAGTGCGCATGCGAAAAAAATTGTTCGTCGATGCGTCGCGAATGAAAAAAAAAGTTCGTCCCGGGGTAAAGTCCATAGCCCCCCCCCAACTATCGTCTGGTCGGCCCCTAAGTATTCGTATTCAATAATCAAGTTTGGGAACAGCAGTTTTCTCTACTTCCTTCAGAAGTCAAATGACATAGTCAGTTTGGTGGTGTCAAGATATAGTAAAATTGTAGTCTATGTATGAAAATATCTGTTAGTCAGACTAAAACTAATTTGTAAATTCATATTCACTTATACACATAACACTCCAGTGGTCAAGTTATGGGCAATGGTTATAATGACAATAACATTCATTACAGTCTGTCACTTTGATATAGAAAAAATTCACTGTGAAAAAAGCGCTTTGTGATTCACGATTGCCGATGAAGTTTTATCTTCTCTACTTTCAACATGGGAAACATAGATTTGATTAGTCATGATCAAGAGAAGGCCACTTGACTTGTCATAAGTGAATTTAAAGTGAAAATCAGATGCATAATCCTTTCGTTTGGCTGTTATCAACAAGCAGGATAAGTCTCCTCAAATCAAATTAATATTGAAAGTATTGGGTATGATCATGACAAATCATCAGTATGATGACACACGAAGTGCCATTTTCACAGTGCAACAATCCACTCTATGTCAAAGTGACAGACTGTTATATGGTAATAAAGACATCCTGTCTTCTTAAGTACTGCGAAATGACTGTTTCATACGTATTAAAACATTAATTCCAGTAACAGATGAAACAAGGTTTACAGTCCAACAAAACATAACATCAGTGGATCACAAGTCAATCTGCAATCAATCTACAGTGGTTATTCAGGAGAGACATGGCTTTAAATCTCGGTTGTGGGTTGATCTATGGCTCCTGTCAGATTCCAAGTTAGATAGCATTGCTGTAGCTTAATGAATTTCCCCTGGTTTATCCCCCAAGAGGTTTTAGCTGATAACAGAATTACTGGCTATTTAACGTCCTTTCCTGTCACTCTATCATTTTAAATTGGATTATATGCAGTTGGAATTTGTTGCAATGACAAGCAGGAAATAGGCTGCAGTGGTGTATGTTAATTTTAAAAAATATATTAAGCTGTGTTGCTGGCATTTGTTTGACTGTTTAGACTTTAAATATCTAAGAGAAAAACTGAATTTATTTATTTATTTATTTTATTCAACCCCCAAAAATGAGGAAAAACAATTGTAGAGAGTAAAATGATAGTAACTTGATTGCACATAAATGTAAAGATAAAATAAAAACATTCTTTTAAAATCAACCAAAAATAAATAAATAATAAAAAAATAAGTAAATTATCATAAAGCTTTAGTTAACATGCATATATACCCCATAACGTTTACAATACCACATGAAAAAGCAGTGGATATATCCCATGTGGTATTATTAGTTATTTGTTGTTTGCTTGGCGGATACAGGATTTACCTTCCCGAAGATAGCTGTATCCGGGCGAAGCGAAGCTGAGCCCGGATACAGCTATCTGAGGGAAGGTAAATCCTGTATCTGCCAAAAGCAAACAACAAATTACGAATTTATCCGACCACATGGTATAATAAACCCCCCATAACAATGTAGTTCAGAGGTGCTATGAACATCATGAGTGCCAGGTATGATGAGTGATTTACAAGCAGACCTGACACAAATGATGTTCATAGCTGTGAATTAACTACACTGTTATTGGGATTTATTTATGTGCCACAATGACTTTATCAGTGGTCTTTACTAAATTTTAGTCTGATAACTTCAAATTCTGTAAGATATGAGCGCTGCAGCTGATTGTTGTGACGTCACCAGCAGCCCATGCCATTGTGACGTCATGACAAACAATCACTGCCCATTGTTTGCATGACAACGTCAGATAATTTATAAGTGATTGTGATGTCATCACTGCAGGATACAGAAAATATCTGTACAGGCCAAGCAGCCTGACAGATACAGAATATTTATCACCTGGTTGGCTGTGAATATCGCTGTTTACAGTCAAAATATCAGGGCCTATGATATTGTAAAAAATACCACCCTTCAAGGGTGATATTTCTTAACAATGGTTATGACATCACCGGCATTTCAGATGCCTGATGATGTCACAAACCAAGCAATGGCCAAAACAATAGGATTGTGACGTCACCTCCATTGTTGTTCCATGGTGACGTCACATTTTTGTAATGGCAGAAAATAGTCCCTCTTTATAATCGAAAATTTGAGGTAAAACCAGGTGATAAAAACAAAACAACCACGCGTCAGGGCACTTCGTACAATATCACTCGCTGTTGTGTGAATTAATATCACTCTCGCCCTGCGGGCTCGAGTGATATTAATTCACACAACAGCTCGTGATATTGTTACTCAGTGACCCTGACTTGGGTTGTTTTGTTATAATAACAAAACAACCCAAGTCAGGGTCACTGAGTAACAATATCACGAGCTGTTGTGTGAATTAATATCACTCGAGCCCGGAGGGCGAGAGTGATATTAATTCACACAACAGCGAGTGATATTGTACGAAGTGCCCTGACGCGTGGTTGTTTTGTTTTTATCACCTGGTTTTACCTCAAATTTTCAGTTATAAAGAGAGAAAATGTGACGTCATCATGGAGTAACAATGGCTATGACGTCACAATCCCATTGTTTTGGCCATTGCTTTGTTTGTGACGTCATCAGACAGCTGAGATGCCGGTGATGTCATAACCATTGTTAAAAAATATCGCCCTTGAAGGGTGGTATTTTTTACAATATCATAGGCCCTGATATTTTGACTCCAAACAGTGATATTCACAGCCAACCAGGTGATAAAGGATATATACCCACAGTTCTCAGCCAATCAGAAACAAGCATTGGCCTTGGTGGTCGGATAATGTGTTGTATACTCAATGGTTTTTTGTATACCACATGGTTTGATCATTGTTGATGATGTCATTGCATTGTTTGCCATTGTGACATCATGTCCATGGTGATGTCACAACATTGTGACATCATCAGTTCAGCTGCTCTCTGTGCTCTGATTGGCTGATGCAGCTGTTGAGTATAGATAACCTGAGTGAAGTACAGCTTTCTTTGGAGTTACAATATGGGGTATAAATAAGACCAAATGGTTGTATGGTGGTATTTTGAGATGTACTCACACTCCAGAAGGTATCCTGAGTCCTCTGTACTCACTCGTGCTGACGCACTCGTGGGTAGGGGAGACCGGGGCTGGTTGTCACAGGGGCAAGTTGTCACAATGCTTATTACTCAGCTATGGATAGTAGCAGCTGCATGGCAATTAAATCGATTTTGATATTTTTTGACATGGGGAATATTTTTG
Organism: Platynereis dumerilii; assembly: GCA_026936325.1. Classification (NCBI taxonomy): domain Eukaryota; kingdom Metazoa; phylum Annelida; class Polychaeta; order Phyllodocida; family Nereididae; genus Platynereis; species Platynereis dumerilii. Next base: position 1,171,802 of record JAPTHN010000103.1, on the reverse strand, counting down.
TGATGATATCACAAAAATGCGTAGTGTGTCATGTGCTATGTGAAGATGTCTGAAAATGACAGTTCAAACTCAATTTTTTCACCATTTTTTAATTTTTCATTGTCTTCCAATTTGAGACAATTTTTGCGAGATTAAGGCGTTGATTCATGATGGCTTTAATCCATAGTCTCCGTGAACAATCTGTCTGTGTTTTCTAAGTGGAAACAATATATTCTCTTTTGATTACCGAGATAACGGATTGACTTCATGTTCGTGACGAGGATAGGCCGGGGCTAGTTGTCACAGGGGCAAGTTGTCACAATGCTTATAACTTGATCAATACTTGTCAAGAATTAAGGACATTCTGCAGGGGAATCTCCCAAAATGCAATTTGTCAAGCACCCAGGAATGATATCATTATTTGAAAGGCTTAGCAAGTATAAATTGATCCCAAAGGGAGTAGATTTGTATATATTATTTATTATCTCCCTTAAATTTACTAAAAACATCCCTTTCTTATTGGACTGTTTCTAAAACATCAGTTTTGAAACAAGAGTGGAACATTGTCCGTGCTGTACAGGTTGCTGTGCATGGCTCAAGAATACATAATAGTTTTTAAAATACACCAGAGAAATCATTTTCCTCGAGACCCTGCTAATAAGGTTGAAGCAATGTGGCGCATGGGGCTGAACAAAAAGCCAAGTTGATGTGGAACTTTGCGAATAATGACAAAGAAGTCAATGACTTTGCCTTACTTTGGTCAATAACAATGTCTGGTACATTTGTAACTTTCTTGCAGATGGCCTCACTACTCCCCCAAGAGGCCATCTAATTGAGAGTGTGAGGCTGTGAAGCCAATCGGTAATCAATAACCCCAAACAAACTTCGGACAAAATCGTACAGGTCTCAGAACTGCCATTGGCTTCACTTTGACGCTATTCCATCACTATGGCAACTCACTTGGTTATAAAATATATTACTTTTTTCAAGGTTCGATTTTGTGAGTATTCCTCCAGATAAGTCACAGATAAAGAGCACAGTCAGTAATATGCCCTCATGATATCAAACAGCCCTAATCAACTATGGGATTATGAATACTGATGAAATAACAATAAGAAAATGAAGGGACAAGTAAATTCTCCTGCTGCGTTTTTTGTGTAAATTGATAAAAACACTTGATTGGATTAGTTTATAGGAGTGTCTTAGCACGTGGTGGAGCATCCAGCCAATCAGCTAACTCCTGTCTGAGCCTTTCAGCTATATACAAAGAACAATCCAGAAAAAAGCCGCGAGAAATACAAGTAGGTGTGCTGGGTATAAGATTTAAAAACAAAGTTTAACGCTCATGCTTTGCGGAGTGTGCCTTTTTTTAGATTTGTTTTTGTCTGTTTCCCTACCCACAAGGGTTAATTGATTTGCGGCTGCTGTGCATACAGAAAGATGCCACTGCCAACAGTCTGTTGAAGTTGACTTTTTTACACATTTCTGCAATAGATACCTACTCAAGTGAATTTGCATTTATGAATGGAACTAAAAGCTATTTTCACAGTTTCTGTTGTTTTTGACATTGTTTCATTGTTGATATTTGGATCTGATTTGATACTGAGCCTCATCTTATTATATATATCTGTCTGTGATATATATTTCATTGTATCTGAATTAGCAATTCAGAGATTCTTTTATTCTTCTGGCTGAATGTTTATGACTCCGATCATACATTGATTTTGATATTTCCAATGATCACAATGGCTTTGCATAATACTTTTCAGTCTATTTCTCCCAGTCAGTGTTTCATGGTTAATTAGCAATTAGCAAAATTCTCATTCTTGTGCTTATTCCTAAAGACATGCAAGGTTTGCAGTAATTTGCTGAAAGCTTTCAGTTTCTGCCCTTTGTTTAAACACTCAGGTGTGATAGTTTTCAGGCGAAGCCTTGATTTTCAATTAAATGTGAAATATGCAGCATATAAACAGAAAATATAGTAAACAGAGTGAGGTTTATTAGTCTCAAATCACACACATTTGACCTTCTTTGCATATTTAGAATTTTGGAATGGCAAAAATGAATCCTTCTTTTCATTTCCCTCACGTAGATGTTATCGCTCCGCACTTCCATGCAATGTCGACTATCAATTTGCTCGAGAAGCCGATACAATTCCTTCAGAAGTTCAAAATGCTTAATCAAAGATTTGCCTGATGCCTTGACAAAGTTTTGTATGAGCATCTGCTGGAGGCAGATGTAATTATTAGATGGTTGGGTTGAGGTTCAAATATATGTGTACTGCAATCCTTGTTACCAAGTGTGTATTGAACTTGCCTTGGAAATGTCACTGATTGGGGCTCTACGTCCTGCATCTATGCACTTGGTAGGCTTACCAGGACAGGAGGAGGAAACAACAATGAGGTGAAAGATGATTGAAACTCACATCCAACATAGACCAAGGTGAACTGGTTAAAGCTGGATTCGAACCCTGGACCCAGCGACGGAGATGATACTCGTAAAGAATGATCAGTTCAAGGTTGGAGCATGGTGCTTTGAGACAAGCACACAAAATTACTTAGAACCGATATAGGTCCTGTGAAAGATGATAATTACTACCTGTTCAAGTATATAAAAACTGTATTTTATGATGTGGAGCCCTAACTCCCAGCTCCCAGGGCAATTTTCAGGGCTAAGAATTATGTTGCATTTGCAAAGGCATGTGTCTGGTCCTATCTCTCCTCAACCCACAAGACTGACAAGAACTCAACTAGATCCAGCTTCCTCGTGATTCTTATGCAGATGTGTCACTGGCGAAATAAATCAACGGAAGATAAACAGTTGTTCCAAGAAACTGATCAGTCATTATTTATTTTTCGCAAGGAGGGATCTAGCCCCTTCCAGGGAGTTCATTGATATTTCACGCTTTGTCACCGTGGGCTTCATCGTGTCATTAAAAGTAGTAGTGTAATATCTATGGTCCTGTAATTAGAAAGTGGTGACGTTCTCTGTCTTTCTTTGTTAGTATAGCCAGTAGCTACGTGATTTATTTTGTCGACCCTGAGGGCCAACTATAGAAGCTGCATTCAGGGCTTAATTGATATTCGTCCTATTTCTTCTTGATTATTAGTTGCCTGTGTTTCTCTTCTTTTTTTTTCTTTAAATAAATATGGATAGTGTGCAATCATGAAATTTTTATCATTAAAAAAATTTCGAGTCGTGGACCAATCACCAAAGCTTAATGTTTCAGATGGCTCCTATTGCATGACGTAAAATAATTAATGTTGGAAATTTATTGACAGGCTGGCTTTCACCTTTTATCCTTATGTCTTTTAAAGCCTCTATATGATAATTTTAGGACAAAAAAAATCAAATATTCAACCAACATTTGAAAATTCACAAATATGACTGCAATTTGGAAGTAAAAAGGAAATTAAAAGGTTGGTAAACATTTTGTCACAAGAGATAATTACGGCATTCAAAAACATGTCAAGAGAGCCTGTAATGAGTGGACTCGCAAGGAAATTGGAGAACCTGTGGAACCCCATTCCTTCATCTATTTCCATGCTGTTTTTATTTTGTATGTACTCCCCCGGCTTCCATTACATTGTAATTAGGTTCAGATTGAATTCAACACTTTTACACATTGCACCCGGGGATAACAATTCTCAGTCTGAGATGTGAACTAAACTCCTAATATTTGGGAGACTAAATAACAGTCAGAAAAATTACAACAGATCTTGATTAAACAAAGGATATTTCAAAGATTTGCAATCAGCTGCATTAAGGTCTGGAGAGCAGCCATGTTTTGCATGCTGTTTGAATGCTGTTTGCCTGATTTCTGTCTCTGATTTATATAGAGAATTGCCGATTTTCCAGCATCTTTCAAAAAATGTGGAATTCATTTTTTCATGCTGCCATCTGACATCTTTGCAAATATATATGACTTAATTGATCCGTATGAATCTACAGTAAAATAGATTCCAAACTTCTTTATAGAGAAGCAGATAGTGTTCCAGAAGAACAATATCAGCATTTCCACATCAACTTAAAATTACCTAATTTTGGCTCTTACGGATATCTTTCTTATGCCTTTTGGAATTGCAGAAATATACCGTTTAAATGGGGAACCATGGACCAGTCACAAACAAATCATAATGATCCAACTGTGACTGTAACATTCATTTAACTACCCATTTACTGTATTATATATATATCTTTATTCGTACATAAAACAATTGTACAATTAATATCTAGCAGATGACTGGGCCAACAGTAGTTCAATTTCACCATTGTCCTGAGTGACTTTGTGCTACCAAACTCTGGACATGCTTTTGCAGAGAAAGATAAAACTGGAGATGCAGTGGCAATGCGAAAGAAGACGGCAGAATGAAATTCCAACACCCCAGATGTTATGCCGCACTGTCATTTGCAACAAAATTATACCCTATGTTGAATACTAAACATCCATTAATAGTTATTTTTCATGATTTGGAAATATTCTATACTCAAGTAGCCTACACCGTTCTGTTTTTCAAGGTTGAGTTTCTGCCAAGTAGTGGTCCAGGGAACATAGGTCATGTCTCATTCGATCTAGTCACTTGACAGGCCCTCCTCTGCAGTCCCAGTGCTGCCTGTTTTTTGTTATGCTATATCCCAGGTTACCGGATGATGTCTGGCTAGTGAAAACTGATACTCACAGGGTCAGTCCATTCATATAATTCATATCACTATTATCACATCAGTTGACCAAGTCTCAACAGGCAAACTCACTCATTCTCAGACCCACACATCACCATGCTCTGCTAAGAGCAGCAACTTCAGTAGCTATTCAAGCAAATTTATTTGATAAGATCACTTTCATTTCGGTTTTGCTTGTTAACAAAATGAGATTTAAAGAAACACAAAGTAAAAAACTAAGGTTTTCTGGAAAGAATCAATTCAAAAGAATTTTTAAATGGATGAGAGGGAAATGAAAGCATCAGCATGGCCTTGTGGTTAGGCCAGATATATCACTATGTGACATTTCTTCACTTTTGTATAGCATATTGCTTTTGTATTCCTATAGTTTCTTCAATTGATTGTTTTGAACCCTGTATTCCTTATTAATTTTTCTTTCTCCTTGATCGTAGAATCTTTGAGGAGGTCCAGTAGCTTGTTATTTAAATAATTATATTATTATACATGTAAATAATGATTTGAAAATATGAGCTACAAATTAAATGTTTGAATCTGAATCTAAAAAGTTAACTCTAGGCCTACCTATTTGTTATCTATTCAGATGACTCTTTCACCATTTACCTGATTGACTCAGTGTTCAGACTTGAAAAGTACAATGCAATTTTCTTAAGGAAGCAAATTAATATTGTGGCACTGACAAATATAAAAGCATCAGCAAGAAGGCAATTGAGGAAAAAGTCTGGATAATTCCCTTTTGTTTCTGGAATTAATTGGTGTTTTCTGGTATGCATGATTCAGAGTAATCCTATACACAACTTTCTCAGATATCACACATGTGTCACCATTGTGCCCTTGCAGGTCCAACTGCTTGCCGAGGGCTAGGGAAGACCCAGGAGAGCCCCAAGAGGACCTAGAAGAGCCCGGGAGACATTTGTCGTGTCTCATTTTATCAGGTCATCAGATTGCTAACTCCCCTGAGGTCCTCCCTGCTGCTCTTGCGTCATGATGTAACAGCAGGCTGCCAGGTGTAATGTTGCCTGGCGAAAATTGATACTCACAGGATCAGATCATTAACATCATTCAGATGACATCTTGTAACGAATGCACTCCAGAAAATCTAACTCATTCTCTCCCTCATATGCTACCTCATTCTCTGCCAGTCAACACTTTCATACCACTATTCTATCAAAGTGCTGTTCTTATTTTTTTCCCTCAGAGACCAGCTTCATTTTATTTCCTGTCAACCTAAATCTTGGTCTGATAATTATTGTGTTTCAAGTTTGTGTGTAAAGCAGGCCTTTCAGTAAGTATGAGACATTCTCTTGCACCTACCTGGCCTCAATTAGCTAGTCTATATCTTTTACCATGCGTGGGTAGACTATTTTGTAGAAGAAAGTTAATCAATCCACTCACCAGAATCACCAAACAAATTATCAGCATGAACCATCAACATGGATTGTGAGGCTAGTAGGTTTCAAGGCATTGATTCTGTCTTGTCAGTGTGGCTGTGTAATTGTGCCCAGCTGAGGTGCACATGAGGGAAACTTGCTAGCAGGCTGAATGAATGAAAGAAGCCCTCCTCTTGTTTGACCCTTCCACTCCACGATCTATTGTTGCATGTTGCAGTCCCAAGCAATACCATCTGTCAAATTCTGCTTTGAGTCACACTAAACATCTACCAGATGACTTGCTGAGCCAACTTTCATAGCCTATTCTACTTCAGTTGCCTGCTCCAGACTTTTTCCCATTTTGTTTCTCCTTCCTAACTTTCCCAATCAAAGTTTGTGTACTTTCTTTGCCTTTTCTTATTACTTTCCATTTTCTGGGTCGTTATTTCCTTGTAATTTTGAATATATTAACCTTCCAAAATTGTGCAGGCATTGGCCTTTCACCAAGAAGCTTTCCTTTAGAGCTATTTCCTTCATAACACTCTAGTTTTTGCTTGTTTCTGGGAAGTCACGACCTGTGCCAACTGCTTTGCATGCAGCAGCCTTTTTCTCCCAGCATAAATTTTTAGTTCAATAAAGGGACAAGCAATGAAATAATAGTAGTCCTTATAAATTCTGTTGACTCCAGCGTACCAAATTATGCATGTACAATTACTCACAGATCATGATACCTTTGCAGAAAAAGAAATTGCTCCAGAAATGTACCCAAAAAATCAAACCAGTTTACATTGAGCAAATCTAGCAATATCCGACTACATGGTGGATGTCACTTGATGATAAGCTGATAACCAGACCGTAAATGGTTGTTCAGTTCAGTAGTCCCCCTCTTATCGAGGTTTATATTGGCCTATTCACATCTAGGGTTACTCTCCACTGGTCAATATAATTCTGGTAGATGCTCATGCATGTTTGGACTTTGATCATCCATTCATTTCAGCATGGTATGTATGATCTTCCGGGTTCACAAGCTTGACAAGCTGGTGATATTTAGTCATTAGTGTGCGCATTCGGGAATCCCTGAGAAGCTCTGCTGTGATATTATAATTATTTAAAAAGTATTGCGATGTATCATAGTTAGGTTTCCAGGGAAAGTTTACACCTTCCCTGATTACAAAAGTATCAGCACACATGTCAGCATGCATTGAATAAGCAAAACATTCGTTTATATGGCTATATATATCAGCATAATTGCTCCCTTTTCAAATTAAACCAAACATGAGATTTGAATCAGTTTCTCCACTACATACAGAGTCTGAATCTGCAAGATAGGATAATAAGAAATCTATCAGTGCCATTCCAGAAAGATATTTCATCTTTGAGTGATTTTGATTTTTTCCTCCAATCATAGCTGCTTCTTTTTTTCTCGTCTTCATTGATGTTATTTGCAAAGCAATATACCGACATTAGTCAAAGAGAGTTGTCGTTGCTGGAATGGTACCTATAGTTTTGTGTAAAAAGTATCTCAAATAGTGTATGTAGATGATTTCTAGTCAATGGACCTTTCAACACAACATTAGTTTAAAGAGATAAATCAATGCACTACTTCAACAACATGTGACAAAAAAAAAGTCTTCCACAAACTGAATATTTTTGTTGCTTTAATCACTTCTTCAGCAAAACCTGTGGTAGCTCAAAGAAGTATGCAAAACTACGCATGTTTGTGAATATATTTTGTGAATGATATTTTCCTCCCTGCAAGACGAAATTTGTGCGTAATCAGTTTGTTATGTATTGGGTCACAAGCAGCTTTGATAACCTCCAGTTCAGATTGAAGGATGCCAATTTAATGCTTGGTTGCCCTCCATTAGCAACATGCTGGTATAGCTGATGGATGATGTAGAAGAAATTTGTGGAGTCCTCAAGGATAGGATGAAGATAATAATCATATTATAACCATATTTCACAAACAAAGATAGCGTTTTGGGACATAATTACCCAATAACACAGTACATCACATGAATCAAAGGTCAGAGATTTCAAATGGAATGATTTATGTCAACAGAATTCTCTCAGCAAAATTTGTATTTCAGGTGTTCAAAGGCTAAGGCCTCAAATGGTCCAACAATAATTAATTTTTTTTTTCTGTTTTCCTGGGGTATGGAATAAGGATAGTTATGTTTGTTGAAGGAAACAGTACTGCATAACAAAACTGAATATCAGGCTCTCCTGCCATGAAAATTTGAGAGATTGTCTGTATCACAATGCACCAACAGGGTATGTATGCAGAAATGCCTATATCTATATTCTCACTCTTTTTCCTGAACAAAGGAGACTTCAGTTAGAACTCTTCAGTGACATTAACCTTTCAGACCACAATTGGAGGCAGGTGGTTCTTTCACTTGATCAAAGAGAGGCTGAATCTATTTGTGGTCTCTCTAAATGGTGAGAATGTCTTTACTGAGCTGCAAATTCTCTTGGACCTCATTATCTTTTATGTAAACATTTCCTGTGCAATAAATGATTAGTCAAGGCGATGGTATCAAATAGTAAAACAATTGCCCGCAAGGTGATAACGGCGTGAAACTTGGCACAACTGTGCAGAGGGACTTACTGAACCATTTCAGAGGTGATTTCATGCTTTTATCACCTTGCGAGTGATTGTTACACCAATTTCCCCGACTAGAGCAGAATTATGTTCTGAAGTACGGAATAACAAAGGCACAGATTTTGGGATATATGTCGTGGGACTCTTGACTTGTCTGTAGTACATTAGTCATGAAGTGCAGGCCATTGTTCTCCTGACATTTTCAACTCCCTCTTCAACTTGCCTTTTACTGTCTGGCAGTTGAGATGACATCCCAAAATTATCTCTGCAGCCAGGGAGTTGCTGTAGTGGCAATGCAGGTAGGGCGAGTTTGGCGAATGAAGTGGAAGTCAAAGGAGGGAGTGAACCAACCCCAACTATCATGTCTCACCTTCAGAGTTTCATAGATACATATGTATACTCACGGAATGGTCTCCCATAGAAGAATTTTTTACAGCAGGCTGTGTTTCACTTTTACGATTAAACTAATACTACATTTTCATGATTAGCATGCCTATTCAATGATGAATGAAATGCCAATTTGCATTTTAAGTGACCCTCACTGAACTTTAAATGATCTAGTCATAAACACATTAAATGTGTTTTATAGTTTGCTACTTCTGAGAAGTGTAATTAGAAGAATATTTATTCATCACACTGATCTGCATGTTATCATTCAATCTCAATAACATCTACTAACCATCATATTTTAAGTAAGGCATTTAAAATAAAACTTAAACTGTACAGGGTCACACACAGCATGTTATAATTTTGCAAGATGTTCAAATGATTTGAGATGGCAGGAGGCCCATAGGGTCAAGCAAAGCAAATCATTCACTATTTTCATCACAGCCTCCAGCTGAAACTGAACAGGATCAATTTAATGCTACATTGACTGCATGATTTAAAATCTGTCTTGGTGAGTTGATAAATTTACTTCAGTCTCCATATTTCATCAGCGAGCACCAAGGGTGTCCTGTACAGATCTGTGAAATACTTTATCAAAAAACGCCTAATCTAAGATTACAGACCCTAATTTTTCCTGCTTGACTAAGTATACATTTTTGTTTAAAGGTGCATATGAAGAGGATTCATGGAACAACTGTCAAGAGCTGTGCATAAACATCATCTGATCACACAATCCAAGTCAATTGAATTGATTAATTGAATGGAGTCGAATTTCTTTTAGTTTTGACAATTTCTTTGTCTGCCCTTTCAGTTGACATAACATGTTTCCTGAATAGAAATGCCCTGAGGTGATGAATTACACAAATTGCTTTTAATCCTCGGAAAACTCGTGTTTCCATTCTTGGCTTGATTTGCAAGACATCACAGACACGAATATTTCTCTCTGGATTCAAAAGCAAATGGGTGAAATGATTGCCAGCACTCTTAAAAGCATGATGTCAAGCGGATGGCCGATGACAGAAATTTTCTCCAAAGTTTTAATTTATTCTGGAAATTAATTCTCTTTCATAAACATGACTGTTTACCATTACAAGACATTCATGTCTCGGTTTCATAAAAGGAGACACAAAATTTTTTAATAATCTATTAAACCATGGTATCTGTATTCATGAAATCTGCCCTGCCCGCACCATTATGTCATGTCAGGTCAAACTGCAACCTTACAGGGGCCCAGGGAGGACCAGGGCGAGCCTAAGAGGCATTTGTCGTGTCTCCTTTAATCATATCATCAGATCTCTACCTTCCCTAACATCCTTCCCGCTGCTCTTGTGTCGTGATGTAACGGCAGGCTGCCAGGTGTAATGTAGCCTGGTGAAAATTGATCCTCACATGGGTCAGTCCATTCACATTATTCAGATTACATCAGTGGACCAAGGCACTCCAGCAAAGCTAACTTCTTTTCCCCCTTCACAGCCTGTTGCCACATCCATGCCGCTAAATCCTATTCAAAAGCTGTAGCTGTGCTTCTTCTGTCTTTCAGACACATTGTTTTCTTGTCAAGCAAAAGCTTGTCACTGAGTAAGGATGAGTCTCCTGCACCTACCTGGCCTCAATGTGATATACAATTTCTTGTGCATTTCATGGGAAACTATGTTGCAGAAGACTATCAACCAGCTACCAGACCCACCAAGCGTGAACCATCAGCATTGATCTCAAGGTGGTGATTGTGTCTTGTCAATACGTGGCTGTGTAATAGTGTCTTGTCATTGTAGCCAAGTAATCATGTCTGGCTGGCCATTGACTAGTTGACATCAGCTGAGGTGCACATAAGGACAACCTGCTAGCAGGCCGAATGAATGGAAGAAGCCATCCTCTTGTCTGGCCCTTACACTCCCATCTATTGTCGTATCTTGCTGTCCCAATTCATGAAAGGGCCACCCAAGCAATACCATCTTTCATTCTGCTAGCAGTCACACCGAACATCTACACGATGACCTACTGAGCCCGCTTTCATAGCCTATTCTACTTCATTTGTTTGCTTCAGACTTTTTACCATATTGGTTTTCCTCTCTAACTTTCCCAATCAAAGTTTGTGTCCTTTCTTTGCCTCTTCTTAGTATCAATAACTTCCATTTTCTTGGTCTTTGTTTCCTTGTAATTCTCAATGAATTCATCTTTCTGATTGCATAGGTATCTGCCATGTCACATAGAAGTTTTCCTTGGTGCTATTTCTGTCATAGCATTCCTGTTTGCATGTGCGTTTGGGAGATCTCGACCTGTGCCGATGGCTTTTCTCCCGAAATAACTTTTTTGTAGACTTAATAACAGGACAAGCAATCGAAAAGTAATTGTCCTAATGAATCCTGTTGAATCCGGTGTAGTGAAGTTTTTTTTTCATTATTGAATTATGTATAATATAGATGTACTCCCAGATCATGACACCTATGTGGAATACGAAATTACTTGAGAATGTACCCAAAGAATATTGGCAAATTTCCTTAAATTGAGCCTCTCAGGCAATATCCAGCTTGGCAGTGGATGTCACTTGATGATAAGGTGATAACCAGACCATAAATGGTTCAGTTCAATTGTCCCCCTCTTATCGAGGTTTATATTGGCCTATTCACATCAAGGGTTACTGTCCACTAGTCAATAAACTTCTGACAGACGCTCATTCATGTGGGGACTTTGATCATTGAATTCATTCCAGGTCTATTTGATCCCCCGGGTTCACAAACTTGTCAAGGTGGTGATATTACGTCATCGTAGTATGCATTTTGGACACCCTGAGAAGCTCTGCTGCAATATCACAATCATTGAAAAAGTATTGCAAAGTATTTCCCTGGAAAGTTTTATGCCTACCCAGATTACTAAAGTATCTGCACTCATGTCATCATGCATTGAATAAGCAAAATGTTCATTTATATGGATATACATGTATCACCAGAATTGCTACCTTTTCATATTAAAAATGGCCAACAATAATTTCAAATCTTTATTTTTCTGTGTTTCCCCTGCATATGGAATATATATGGATAGAAGAAAACAAACACATGAAACTTTTTTAAAAGATTTGACATTTTCAACTGTATATCGAAACTGAATAACAAGCTCGCTTGCCATGAAAATTAGAGAGATTGACTGTATCACAATGCACCGAGAGAGTACGTTAGCAGAAATGCTCAAAAACACAAATCCACGCATATTTTAAAAGTAATTATTTATAATCCACACTGGTCAGTCTTTTACTTGAACAAAAGAGACTTCAGAGAGAATTCCTCTTCAGTGACATTAACCTTTCAGACCACAATTGGAGGCAGGTGGGTCGTTCACTTGATCAAAGAGAGGCTGAATCTATTTTTGGTCTCTAAATGGAAAGAATGTTCTTACTCAGCTTCAAATTCTCTAGGACCTCATTATCTTCTATGCCCATTCTATTTCAAAGCAAATTGCCAAAATGTATGTAAACACATCCTGTGCAATAAATGAATAGTCAAGGCGATTGGTGTCAAATAGTATAACAATTGCCCCAAGGAGATAACAGCGTGAAACTTGGCACAACAGTGTAGACGGACTTACTGAACCATTTCAGAGGTGATTTCATGCTTTTATCACCTTGCGAGTGATTGTTACACCAATTTCCCCGACTAGAGCAGAATTATGTTTTGAAGTATGGAATAACAAAGGTACAGATTTTGTGACATATGTCGTGGGACTCTTGACTTGTCTGGAGTACATTAGTCTGTGAAGTGCAGGCCATTGTTCTCCTGACATTTTCAACTCCCTCTTCAACTTGCCTTTTACTGTCTGGCAGTTGAGATGACATCCCAAAATTATCTCTGCAGCCAGGGAGTTGCTGTAGTGGCAATGCAGGTAGGGCGAGTTTGGCGAATGAAGTGGAAGTCAAAGGAGGGAGTGAACCAACCCCAACTATCATGTCTCACCTTCAGAGTTTCATAGATATATACGCATGCTTATGGAATGGTCACCCCTAGATCAATTATTTACAGCACGCTGTGTTTTGCGTTTATGTTTAAACTAAAACTACATTTTCATGATTAACATATCTTTTCTATGGTGAATAAAATGCAAATCTGCATTTTAAGTGACCCTCACTGAACTGAAAATGATCTAGTCATAAACACATTAAAAGCATTTTATAGTTTGCTACTTCTTAGAAGTGTAATTGGATCAATATTCATTCATCACACTTATCTGCATGTTATCATTTCATCTCAAAAACGTCTACTAACCATCATGTTTTAAGTAAGGCATTTAAAATAAAACTTAAACTGTACAGGGTCACACACAGCATGTTGTAATTTTGCAAGATGTTCAAATGATTTGAGACGGCAGGAGGCCCATAGGGTCACGCAAAGCAAATCATTCACTGTTTTCATCACAGCCTCCATCGGAGATTGAACAGGATCAATTTATTGCAACATTGGCTGCATAATTTCAAAATCTGCCTGGGTGTATTGATAAATTCACTTCAGTATCCATATTTCATCAGCAAGCACCAAGGGTGTCCTATACAGATCTGTGAAATAGTTTATCAAAAAACACCTAATCTAAGATTACAGACGCTAATTTTTCCTGCTTGACTAAGTATGCATTTGTGTTTAAAGGTGTATATAAAGAGGATTCATGGAACAACTGTCAAGAGCTGTGCATAAACATCATCTGATCACACAATCCAAGTCAATTGAATTGATTAATTGAATGGAGCTGAATTTCTTTTAGTTTTGACAATTTCCTTGTCTGCCCTCTCAGTTGACATAACATGTTTCCTGAATAGAAATGGCCAGAGGTGATGAATTACATAAATTGCTTTTAATCCTCGGAAAACTCGTGTATCCATTCTTGGCATGATTTGCAAGACATCATGGACACGAATATTGCTCTTTGGATTATAATGGATTCCAAAGCAAATGGATGAAATGATTTCCAACATTTCTTAAAAGCAAGACGTCAAGCTGGTAGCTGATGAGAGAAATCTTCTCCTAAGTTTTAATTTATTCTAAAAATTAATTCTCTTTCATAAACATGACTGTTTACCATTACAAGACATTCATGTCTCGGTTTCATAAAAGGAGACACAAAATTTTTTAATAATCTATTAAACCATGGTATCTGTATTCATGAAATCTGCCCTGCCCGCACCATTATGTCATGTCAGGTCAAACTGCAACCTTACAGGGGCCCAGGGAGGACCAGGGCGAGCCTAAGAGGCATTTGTCGTGTCTCCTTTAATCATATCATCAGATCTCTACCTTCCCTAACATCCTTCCCGCTGCTCTTGTGTCGTGATGTAACGGCAGGCTGCCAGGTGTAATGTAGCCTGGTGAAAATTGATCCTCACATGGGTCAGTCCATTCACATTATTCAGATTACATCAGTGGACCAAGGCACTCCAGCAAAGCTAACTTCTTCTTTCCCTCATTCACAACCTCATTCACAGCATGGTGCCACATCCAAGCCACAGGATCCTATTCAAAAGGCAGAGCCTTTCTTTCTACGATCAGTTTCATTGTTTTCTTGTGAAGCAAAAGATTGGCCTTATTTTGTGTTTCAAATTAATGTGTATGCCAAGTAAGGCCAAGACACTCTCTTATATGTATGTCGCCTCAGTGTGCATGTCTTGTACCATGCATGGAGTAAAACAACATTGTAGAAGGTCATCAACCAATCCATCTGATGAAAGCCGTCATGAACCGTAAGGCTGAATGGTCTCAAGGTGGCAATAGTCTTGTCAATGTCGTTGTAATTGTGTCTGGCTGGCCATTCAGTTGGTGGCATTGGCCCATGTGCAGAAAAGGACAACTGAATGGGAAGAAAGGGGCCACTCAAGCAGTATCATCTGTCATTCTGCTTGGAGTCACTCAACGCCTATTAGCTCCGTTTTGCCATTGTCCTGGTTCATTCTGTGTTGTGTCAATTTTACAATAATAGATATATCACATGAGGTGACCAATGATCATCAGGCAAATTCCTCTTTCTCATTCCATTCCCCATCAGCCACTGCATCCAACAGCCATTGCAGGGCGATTCAAAGCAAGTGATAAATAAGCTCCTCAAAGCAAGTGATAAATAAACTCCAGGTAGCGCAAAACTCTGCTGTACGGCTGATTGAAGGGCTAAAAAGACAAGATAAAGTTAGTCATTACAGGAAAGAGTTACACTGGCTTCCAATTCCTGCAAGGATCCAATTCAAACTTATGACAACTACATGGAAAGCGGTGAATAATCAAGCACCTCAGTACCTCAGATGTCTTATTCAACAAAAACCTGAAAATGACCTGAACCTCCGCAGCAATGGCAAAACGCTGTTAGAGGTACCTGCCACACAAAATCAAAACAAGTTTGAGGATAGAGCCTTTACCTATTCATCACCGATACTGTGGAATGGCTTACCTGAAAATGTACGAAAATCAAGGACACTGGATAACTTCAAGAAGCGATTGAAAACCTATCTTTTTGCAAAATTTTACGGAGATATCAGCTAATCTAACCAAGCGCCAATGAGCAGTTTACTGGAATTGGCGCTATATATATAAGTACTTAATATTATTATTATTATTATTATTATTCAGGCTAACTTATTAATAAGACCTGCATGCTCCACTTGGTTTTGCTTGTCATTAACAAAAGTTAACAAAATTTAAAGAGAAAAATTAAGATAAACAAGGAAAAAAGTTTAATAATGTCTGGATTGTAGAAGATAATCTCAAGATTAAACAGATGGAAACAAGCGGGAAATAGATGGAATCAAATCCCAAGCTGTCACAACTAATTAGCAGAAACAGGCAGGATAGAAGGTTTTGTAAATATTTGTGGCTGTAATTTGTCTGGGCCATTATTATCTGGGTGCACAACACACAAAATCTGAACAACAGTGGGACCATTTAATACCAGAAGCCAAACAGCCAAGCAGCCATGGAATAACTGCCTTCAGCAGCCAGAGTGGCCATCCGATTCTCACATCCTGTGTTTCTATGGGCATAGCAATAGCAAGTCTTCAATACTCCCTCAATTTTCTGTTCTATATTGGGACTAAACTGTTATAGCCTACTCTA
This sequence comes from Platynereis dumerilii, assembly GCA_026936325.1. Classification (NCBI taxonomy): domain Eukaryota; kingdom Metazoa; phylum Annelida; class Polychaeta; order Phyllodocida; family Nereididae; genus Platynereis; species Platynereis dumerilii. The sequence goes on along the minus strand of JAPTHN010000103.1, from coordinate 1,155,708 downwards.
CTTCAGTTGGCTCCTTCAGAATGTCACTTTCAAGTTTCTTCCTTTTCGCAATCAGTATCCAACTTGGCAGAGCTAGGATGTCACTTAATGAGTTCAGTTGTAAGGCTAAGACCAAGAATTCTTTACTGGTCATTCTTGTACAATACAATAATACAGAATGAAATTGCTGGTGCAAATATTTGACATGATGAAAGAAACAAATTAAACAAAGCATTAGTTTACTTGCACAGCTAACCATGGTTTCATGAAATTTAAAATGTTAATCTGCTTGAGGAATGAACCTTACGGTTTAGCACAAAAGGCACACAAAGTCGGGCTCCATGGGGCAAAGAATACATGAATTTGTTTAGTGGATGAGATTCCTCTTATTGATATTTATATATAGGCCGATTGACATGAAGGGTTGCTATCCACGGGTCAATAAACTTCTGATAGATGCTCATTCATGTTTGGAAATTGACCATTGACCATGCATTCATTTCACAAAACTATTGGAATATACGTCCACATTTATTCAATAAAATGTTCATATATATATATATATATATATGTGGGGATGTGACCGGAATTGCTCCCTTTTCACATCACACCAAACATGATATTTGGATCAGTTTTTCTCCCACGTGTATTACATGTTGTTTAGACTTTGCTGTGATCTACTTGCAGCATCTACAAGATCGGAAAATAAGAAATCCATCAGTGCAATTCCAGAAAGATAATTTTATCATTTGGGTGATTGGATTTTCTCTTTCAGTCACAGCTGCTTCTTTTCTCTTTTCTTCATATATCGTCTTTGCCCAGCAGTGGCCATATCTTTCAGAGAAGGAACAATGTCTGGATGTAAAATCCTCATGCAATACATCCAAAGGTTTGCAAGAATCAAGGCATGACAATTATTAATCATTTATTCGCTCTCAAGCATGTGAGAAGTACATGCAACAAAAACTATAATTTGTGAAAAACAATTGATAGAATTGCAAAGCAGAGATGAAACAGAAGACTTAAATTTTATCATATTGTTTTCGAGTCTTTGGATATATCTAATCTATACTATGTATAAATAATACATATTAATCAACAGCATGGCTCCCACAAAGGAAAACACCTTTAATGACACAGTTCAACGACATGCGGTTGGACTTGATAAGACAATTATTTTGCTCTCTCTCTAGCAGAGAGAAATGGCGCCGGATAGGAAGATAAGTGAAGCTCATCAATATTTGACAATGAAGTGGCAAAGCAGTCCGAAAATATCAATCATGTCTTTCAGATGTTTTCCACTTTTAGGAAGTAGATATATATCAAAGAGATTATGCAATATAATTCTCTTTTGAAAACATCAGAAGAGTGAAAATAATTTTCTGTTCCAGAATTCACCTGCAACAATTGTTTGCTATATTTGAAAGTTATTCACAAAGGCCAAACACAAATTTATTAAGAAAACACGTCAAGAAACTGCATGTTTTGTTGATCACATCTATCTCCCTGTTATTGCAGTACTATAGAATTTTGCTTAACCTGAGTTATGAAAGAATCTAATCCAGTAAACTGGGTCACAAGCTGCCTTGATAACCTCCAGCCGAGATTGAAGGATGCCAATTTGATGCTCAGTTGCCCTCCATTAGCAACATGTATGCTGGCAGCTGACACATAACATGGCAGCAATTTAAGGAGCTTGAAGAATGGATGCACACAATTTGTTGTAGAATGACATAGGTGAAAGATAACATTTTGCCAAATAATTATAACTAGTCAATATGTGAATACTAAGCAGGCTTCTGTTGCCTTGAAAATGTAACAGATAGTCTCTATTACAAAGTTGTGACAAATGATATGTTAGTACTGAAAGTACACTGTTGTATTACATTACAATTTATCATTTATAATCCAGTCCAGCCATTCCATTACAGAACAAAGGAATTTGGGTGAAAGCTCCTTTTCAGTGCCATTAACCTTTCAGATCACAATGGAAGGAGATGGGTTGTCACTTTAACAAAGAGGGGCTGAAACTATGACTTAACTATGTGTAGTCTCTAAACCGTGAGGATGTCCAGGGACAAGTTTCACACTGTGACGTTGCTAATTCCCTGAGACCTCACTATTTCTTCTGACCATACTCTTCTGATAGAAATTTTCCAATGGGTGACTTATGAACATAATCATGCAAATAGTAATAAAATGATCTGATTAGGTTTTGTAAGAATGGAGTAACTAAAATGTTTTGTCTTGTCTGGAGTTCATTAGTCTGTGAAATGCAGGTCAAATACATGTACATGATCATAATTTTCATGCCATTGCTATGCTGAGTAAAATTCAACCTACATACCTAGGTGACCTTTACTATAAAATCCTCAAACTTCAGTCAACATCAAAATACTTTTATGAACCAAGGTGGCATATTCAGCACTGGGTGGTTGCAACTGATGATGATCTATCTTAAAAACATTAAACATTTTATAGTCTGCCTCACCTTAGAAGTATAATTAGATGAAGATTAATACCCCACACTTATCTCTGTGTTATCATTTAATCTCAATAAAAGCTGCCAACCACAGTGTTTTAAGCAAAGTGTTTCGGATAAAACTCAACTGTACGAGGTCACCCACAGCAGGTCGTGATTTAGCAAGATGTTCAAATGATTTTACACCACAGGGGTCAAGCAAAGCAAGCAATGTGCTACATTCCAGACAGCATATGAATCTGAGATCAAATGGAACCAATTTATTGCTCAGTCACCCTTCATTGCAACTATGCTGGCAACATGACACTCATGGATTTAGATTTTGTGCTTAAAAATTAACCTTGGGCTGGGGAGTAAAAATTAACTTGAGACCTTGGGAGTAATATGAAGTTAGCAACGTAATATTCAAGTACAAATAAATGCAAATCATATTCAGCTGCCTGGCTGTCCATAGCGCAAAGTGTCTCATCCAACAAAGCTGGAAAAAATTTGCTTTACAGGGTTTGTCGGTGATATCTAATGACGATGCAAGGATATCTGCGAATAAAGTTTTGCATTTCGGTCAATATGTCAAATTCTGCACAAGATATTCTTAACACACCCTCAATTACATCCAGCAGTTGTAGGGATATTTTGTTTGCTTGTCTTCAATTTTCATTTTATTATTCCAGATTGTGTTCACACATGTATGTTAATAGTGAATCATTTCACTTCCATACTGGCTGAGGTTGTTGTTCATGATATCACCACATTATCAAGTACTTCAGTAGGTGGCAGATGAGGTTAAAACGAATTTAATTGAATTGCTGATGGATGGAAACTTGGCTCTAAACGTCTGTCTGAAATGTATGTTTCTTCTTGTTTTACCAATTGCCTTAGTTTTACACCTGTCTGGGTGTATTGATAAATCTGCTTTACTCCATATTTCATCAGAGAGCATTAAAGGTGTCCACAGTATGTGAAAAGGACTCATAGCTTATTGACACATTTTGGCTACTCTAAATGTAAAGATTACATGATGATAGTTGATGAGAGGAATTTTCTTCAAAGCTTTAATGTCAACTTGACAATCAGTGCCTCATGCAGGTATCAATTGAATATATATATACACAATTTTAATGTCTTTATGATGACGTTTGCAAAAATCTTCCGTTTGAGTGCAAAAGTCACCAAATGCTGAGATTGATCTAACTTGCTATTTTCAGCTGCTGCAGCTTTCCAAAAAACTTTTCCCTAAAATATTTTCCATTAGCTCAGTGTTTCCCCTGGGAACTATTTCTGCAGTAATCCTTGATTGATGTCATGGTATTGTAATTTCTGATTTCATGAGTGATACTGTTTGCTAAAACTTGAAAGTATGCTGTCAATGATAAAAGCACTGAAAAGAAGGTTTGTGTGAAACAGACAAAACGAATGTTAGCTGGTGTCTGTCCGAAATTTTGTGTAAATCCAGACAAAATGTATGTTCATTTCTGACATTTCATTGTCAATCTTGAACATTTTTTTGTGTGATTTGATCAAAGAAATGTCAAAAATACACATACCCTTTTTATGAATTTACACAAAATTTTGGATGGACACTAGCTAACGTTTATTTTGTCTGTTTTACACAAACCTTTTTTTCAGTGAGCAGAGGTTTATTTCTGTTATCTTTTGAAGCTTGCCTATATTGCGTCAACCTCCAAATTCAAGCAAACATCTAATCATGATTCTACATATCAAAATATATCCATTGTGAGATTGAGAAGTGCAGGCATTTTAAAACCTCTCGACTCTCTTCTCCGGTCACATAACTGATTGCACCAGCAAGTGAGCAAGGAAAGCTTTTGAAAAACTGCATTGCACAAAAAAACTTGAACAGAAAAAAAATCCAAACCTAATCAAGGTGGGCATCTTTTACCCTTTATAATGGCAAAAGAGCCACTGGACTGAAATGCCAGTGCAGAGTCCCAAAAGAGCTGTAAGTCATGAGCTTCCCCGCTACACATCTGGCAGAAAGTGAAAATTGTGATCATAATCGAGTTTGGGAGACAAGCAGAAAGACATTTCTATGACTGATTCGATTTTCTGCATTTATTGGTCAGTTGCACAAATGCCATATTATTTAGAAGTTTGAAATAGCACAGTATACAACTGCAGTCTACAAGACTATCCCATGAGATATCGAATTCATTTGCAACCATTTGTACTTCACATAGGCCTACAAGTAAGTCATGTAAAATGAAATGAAAAGATTCTGAATTTGCTGTTATTGATTAATATATTATATTCATATTGGTGGATGTTACTGTTACCTGATGATAAGCAGATAACCAGACCGTAAATGCATGGTTGTTCAGTTCAATTGTTCACCCCTCATCGAGGTTTGTGTGGGCCTATACTAACATCAAGGGTTACTGTCTCCTGGTCAATAAACTTCTGACAGATGCTCTTTCATGTTTGAACTTTGACCATCCATTGTTGCAGGCTTGCAGCACGGTCTGTGTGATTTTCCGGTTCACAACCAATAAAATAAAATAAAATAAACTGGTGATATTGAATCATCAGAGCATTAATTCCATACTCCTCTGTACTGAGAGGTTTCTGCGCTACTCTTCAGTGACATTACAAAAAAATGAAAAAGTATTGGGAAGATACTGCAGGTTTCCTTGGAAAATTGTACACCAAACCAGATTTTAACAAAAATGAAAATCTGTCAAATTTTCAAAGAAAAATATCAGCATACAATGCGTGTCAGCATGTATTCAATAAGCAACATTTTCATATAATATTATACGGAGAAAAGATTGGCATTGCTCCCTTTTCACATCACACCAAATGTGAGATTTGAATCAGTTTCAGGGCTACAGACATGATGTTCAGACTGTGCTGTGATCTACTAGCAGAGTCTGCAGATGGGAAAATGGGAAATCTATCAGTGACAATCAAGAAAGATAATTTTATCCTTTTGGTAATTGAATTTTCTCTTACAGTCACAGCTGCTTCTTTACTCTTTTCTTTATATACATTCTTTGCGCTGCTGCGGCCGTTACTCTTCACAGAAAAGAAGTTTCCGGATATAAAAACCCCAATAATGAGACATGTACTGTAATTGATATTTTTTGCATGTTGTTAGACTGGGAAGTGTAAAATTATGCATACATATGGATTGTGTTTTTGATGAGTGAAAATCATTCAAGCAATCCTTTTCCCGTAACTGAAAATTTTCAAGAAATACCCAGTAGACTTGTTTTGGTCATAAATCTTTCTATTATCGTGTACATGTAGTTTCATAAAATAAAATGTGTAAATAATTTGAATCATGGAAGAATTGTATCCCAGTAAATTGGGTCACAAGCTGCCTTGATAACCTCCAGCCGAGATTGAAGATTGCGCATGCCTGACTGATGAACACCTGTCAGAATTTTGCTCTGAAGAAAACACAGAAAAAAGGCTGCTTTAAGAAGAAATACATGAAGACTGTATGCTGGAACCTACATAAGACGTTTCTGGTTCATCAGGGACGAAAAAACAGGACCCACAGGTGATAAAAAAAGCAGAATTTTGTGGATTCTTGAACATTCTTAGACATCGTAAATTCGTTCCACTTGAGTGGTCACAAGGAATGTCAGCTGGCAGTGAGCAAGGAGACAATATGGCAGACCATGTAAACAGTGACGAAGCAAATGAGGGTGGGCAAAATGTTTTTGATAGCCTCCTAGAAAGAACTTTAGAGGAATTTTCCGAGGCATTTCTCACAAACATTGATTCTGTCTATGAATATGATGCTGCAGAAATTCAAGATTTTTTGGTGACATTTAATACTCCAAATGTTAATCTGAAATTCATTGCCCTGACAAGTCTTCGACAACAGCTGTATGACAGTCTAGTCTTAAAATTCCCACTGCTTGCCACCAAGAGACTCTTTAATAGAAGAAAAACAGAGACAATTGTGCTTGATATCTATATTTTGGGATACAGTGTGGTTAATAACCGGGAAGACTCCAGACTCAGCAAGGTGCTGAAAGACTATGTGCCTAATACTGATGATGTAGAACCTGAGGAGGGGGGCTTAGCTCCGCCAAATAACCCAGAGGGTGAACTTTTAGCTGTTTGTATCGATCTGAAGAATACAGTTGACAAGCTCACTAGAACTGTATCAAAACTCCAAGATGACATAGTTGCGTTAAAAGAAGAACTCCAGTCCCAAGCAGCTCCTAATGTCAATGGCACTGTACAAATCCCAGATGCCCCCCCTCCCTCGACGATTGCAGCCAGTGAAACTAATGCTGTGCCAGGGGGTGCTGCACCTCAGCCTCCAGCACTTGCTGCAGCACCTCAGCCTCCAGCACTTGCTGCAGCACCTGACCAAGGTCGTCAACAAGATGATGTAAGAGAAAATGGTGTTGGTCCCCAGGCTCAAGCAGATGCCAATACTGAACAGCGTCAAGTTGCTATCCAAGGTTCAAATCCAGGTTCAAATCCAGGTTTACTCAGTGAAGCTGGGGCAGCACCTAACCATAGACAGCCCGATAGTCAATTGGGTAACGCTTCATTTCAACTACAGCGTAATCAGAGACAGAGAGCTAGATCAGGTCGTGCTTTTGTTGGGCCAAATCGAGAAGAGGTGCTCGGCCAAGCAACCCGGTCCATATCCATACAGGGCATCCAAGAAGCAGCTGACCAGACGCCAAGGATCCAACCAAGATCTATCTACATTGGTCGTCTATCCGATACCACCACAACCACTTCACTTCGCACACACTTGACTGAAGTTGGTATCGGTCAGATATCGGACATTATAGACCTAAGATGCAAAATCCAAGGTCAATCTTCATTTTGCCTCATTGCCGATGGTGATCAAGCGGAAGCTGCAATCTACAACCCAGAAATATGGCCACGTGGGGCCAAAATTAGGCCATTCAAGGAAAAGACGCAGAAGCAACCATTCCATCAGAATCGCTACCGATCCGGAAGTTTCAGGAGCCCCCGCATGCAGAGAAATTATTCCAGTTCCAACCGCAGGAATCCCAGTCCCATTGCTCCCGTGACAAACCGAAGTGTGCCCTCGCCCTCCCCATGTGAAGTTCAGTCTGCTCAGTCGCAGTCAGCGAAACAGACACCCCAAACTCTATTACCCTGGATGCCACAGCCCCCACGACCCATGCATCCCATGTTCTTTGACCCAGTCTCCTACAACAGGTTCAGTCCCTTAATGTGGCAGCCCAGCTTTTAAAGAATCAGCCTACATTATTATGGATTGTGAATTTCTGATTGACTATACCACTGGTTCTTTAGTATGTCAAGTCTGCCTTTGAATGTTTTCTCTTTTAACTGTAAAGGTATTAACAGTTGTTTTAATGAAATTTTATCTGAAATCAAGTGTTTTAGTGATATTGCGTTTTTATGCGAACATTGGTTGCAACCCCATGAGCTCAATGCTACTAAACAATTACTTCAAAATGAAAATCTAGTATCCTTCTTGAAGTCCAGTGTGGACCCAGAGGAGGTGCTACGAGGTAGACCCTTTGGTGGTGTTGGTTTCATTTGTAAAAAACTTGATAATATAACTTACAGACAAATTGAAATTGATAATGATAGACTCCTTGCTGTGAAAGTAATACATAAAAATTCTGGTAAAATCTTATTAAATGTTATTGGTGCTTATCTTCCCTATTTCACTGGATGTATAGACCAGACTAGCTTATTTATTGATGTACTTGATCAACTTCAGTGTGTTATAGATGACTGTTCTGATGCACCTGTAATGATAGTTGGTGATATGAATACAAACTTGCCAAAATATAACACTCTATCTAGATCGTGGTTCAGAGGACGGCCTTTTAATCAGCATAGTAGTATTCTATACGACTTTGTGAGAAATAATGATCTCATAATTGGTAATTTTTCCTTTGATCAAGTTGTCAATTACACCTATGAAATGGGTGAGCATAGATCCTACATTGATCATGTGTTTATCTCGTCATATGCCAGTTCTGATGTTGTACAATGTGATATTTTGTGTGAGGACATCGAATGGACAAGTGATCATCTACCTCTGAGGACTTGCTACAGATTGGATCTTCCTGCAGACGACTCACGTGCAGAAGCTTGTCAAGGAACTCGCGAACATGCCCCTCGATTTCCAAGAGTGAACTGGGAGAAAGTCAATGTCCCCCATGACTATCAGCAACATATTAATCAAGAACTTGGTGATGCTAATGACTTTTATGAGCAATTGAAAAATGTTTCTGATGCCAAGAGTGCCGTAACTTTTGTAAATAAATACCTTGATATATTAGTTAATGTTATGCATAATTCATGTAAAGTTATAAATGAGCGTAAATCGCAAATGTCGAAAAGTCGTAAAGTACCATGGTGGTCCACTGACTGTACAATTGCGAGAGATAAAACCCGTTTCTGGCATAAACTTTGGGTTAAGTGCGATAGAAATAGAGATACACAAGTGTTTCAAATCTACAAACATGTTAAAAAGATATATCGTAGTGTACGAAGACAAACTATGTATAACTTTCATAGACATAAATTTGATATTATTACTGACCTTTTTATACATGGTGATTCCAAGAAATTCTGGAATCGAGTGCGTATGAGTAAAGCAGATGGTAATTCAAACTGTTATGATATAAGTATGAACTCCTTAAGAGACTTCTTCACTGATAAATTCTCTGTTCATAAAGAACAACCTCAAAATGTCAAATATGCTGAGACCTTTGTCAAAGATAAATATTGTCAGTTAAAAAATTTTGTATACAGATCAAAAAGATTTAATACAAATATAATGGTAAAATTTATTAAGAAACTTAAGAGTGGTCGTGCTCCAGGACTAGATGGTGTAACACCTGAGCACCTAAAGTGTTCAATAGGAACCAAGATTCCAGAACTCCTGAGTGGAATATTTAACACTTGTATTAATTTTGGGATTATCCCAGATACACTAAAGGTTGGTGTACTAATTCCAATATTAAAAAAACCCAGTCTAACTCTTGATACTACTGTGGCTGGTAATTACAGACCAATCATCCTTTCATCAGTTATATCAAAAATTCTGGAGTATGCAATTCTAGAAGATGTTTCTATGCATGAGTTCTGTGATCTTCAATATGGTTTTGTTGCCGGAAGAAGTGCCCAAATGGCTATATGTAATACTGTGGACGTAATCAATTATTTTAATAGCAGAAATACTCCTATATTTGCTTGTTCATTAGATGCCGAGAAGGCGTTTGATGCTATCCCCCATTCTGTATTATTATATAAAGCTAATGAAGTGATGAAAAACCCCTGGTGGAGACTTATGTACTCATGGTATACAAGCTTAACAGCGACTGTCAAATGGAATAATGAACTTTCTACTAAATTTAATCTTTATAAAGGTACTCGTCAGGGAGGATTAACCTCTCCTTTCCTATTTAATTTATTATATCAGGATCTTGTCAATGGTTTGTCTAATCTAACTGGTGGTTAGACATCACCAAGACACTTATACCATTGGAAAAGCTGGTATCTAACTGACAGTTTTGCATGTTAGCGCCCAGCTACGGATTAATTCTGTTTACAACTGCAAACAAACAATCAGATTATTGTTTATTTTGCAAAAATTATAAGTTAAAATGTATAATAGAAGAAGCATATGATGTCTAAGTCAGTTAGACACCTCTTTGTCGGGTCCTAACATGCATTTTTGTCAGTTAGATCCCTCCCTCCGGTCGGGATCTAACTGACAAAAATGCATGTTAGAACCCTCCAAATCCGTGTCTAACTAATACTTTGAAAATTGGTGGATATTCCTATAATGTTTTCTGTTATGCAGATGATCTACTTCTTACAAGTGCAACTGCTACTGGTTTACAAAATTTAATTGACTATGCCAATGATTATGTGTCTAATCATGGTCTATCATTTAATGCTAAAAAATCAAACACAATTGTTTTTGGAAAATGTTATCTACAGCCGTATCCCACTTGGTCTATTAATAATTGTGGAATTCCTAATGTAAATGAAATTGACTATCTTGGTGCTGTACTCAGTAATTATAGCCAGAATCATGTCCAAAGAAGAATTAGGAAGTGTAGGCAAGCTTTTTACTCTCTACAGGGTGCAGGAATGTGTAATAATGGAGTGAAACCAGTTGTAATTTCTCACTTATGGCAGTCTACTCTACAGTCCATCATACTGTACTCAGATGAAAGTTTCATGCTAAGTAATGTGTTAGTAACAGATATGGACAAACTGCAGTCGAAGCTAATTAAAGCGTTGCTTGGTTTAGGTACGTTTCTAAGGTCCTTCCAACTGCTTTCCGCAATGGGTATAAGAAAAATTGGTTGTTTAATACAGTGTCAATCTATTAATTTGTTAAATTCGATTATGTCTTCTACATCAAGGGCGTCCCACTTATACAAGTATTCACTTAAAGATGTAAACTGTATTGGTCTAGCAGACAGAGTTAAAGCTATATGTTCAGCAAACAGATTTTCTTTAGCAAAATTGTGTGTAGACAAGTCCTACTGTAAAGCTATCTGTAGTGAACTTAAAAACTTCCAACCAACAATGGTGTCGTCAATAGCTGTAAATCTTTGTTAGCCAACTTCAGTAATGATAACAAAGATATGTTGAAATTACTATTGAGAGCATTTTAGATATTATAGATTCCGTTTATTTCTTAGTAATTCAATTATACTGTTTTGGTGCTGTCTCTTTGGTTTTAATTGCTTATGTTTTTATTTGCGTCTGATTTTATTCAACATGTATATTTATTTTGTCATCTCATGTTTTTCGTGAGGTAAATAAAATCGTATGTCTTATGTCTTATTTGAAGGATGCCAATTTGATGCTCAGTTGCCCTCCATTAGCAACATGCTGGTATAGCTGATAAATAACAGAAATGTATGGAATCCTCAAGGACGTAGATAATTTATTGAAAGATAACATAGATGACAGATAATATTTTGCCAAATAACCACGAGTTAATGCAGAAAAGCACAGGAGTCAACATGAATCAAGGTAATTGATTTCATCTGAATTTCCAGTTATACCATAACTTCCTTGGTTGTTGTCTTTTTCAAACAAATAATCTGTCCAAAAAACATATGCCAGTTTAAAAACATTAAAACAGGTGTCAAATGCTTATACCAATACGGAATAGATTATAGATGCCTGCCTTCTTTAAAAGTTTCTCTCGGTCATTCATATCAATGAAGCTTCCCTATTATTAAACATCGATCCTCTTGCTGCTTTAGATATTATTTGACTTCAGCTGTTCGACGGTGGGGATAAGAGTTATGATAAAGATAAACAAAGAGACGTGACACGTCAGGGATGTGACACTGCCATTTCTTCATATATGTTTGCTAAGCATAGGGAAACTGAATACTAAGCTTCTGTTTCCATGAAAACGTCACTAACTGTCTATATCATAATCACTGACAGGGTATGTTAGCAGGGTAGCAGAAAAGTGTCACACTGTATAAACATTGAAGATTTATAATCCCCTCCACCATTCAATTACAGAATAAAGGTATTTTACTGAGAGGTCCTTTCCAGATCAGAGTTGGAGGCAGGTAGGTCATTCACTTCATGGTCCCACAACCACACATATGGAATTCACAGAGACATTGTTGCACTCCACTGAACTGAGGTTCGAAACAGGTGATTGCAACAAACAGTCAATGCCAAACAATGCTAAACAAGATAATCCAGCTTGCTATTTTGTAACAGGGCCCCTTTAGACATTGTCAGAACATAAGAAAATGTGTTAGAGGCTCACAGAGCCAGGGAATATTTGCCAAAGAAATTCTAATTGAGCATTTATGCATCCATTTATCCACATGGGATTGTTCATGGACTATATTTATATTGCATGGGATATCTATATTTGGAATTGCTAACACGACAAATTGTAGGATACAGATTCATAGAGAAGGGAAGATATAAATTCTCCTATGGCCATGTCAACACAGAATTTTTGCCAACTCACATTGAAACTTTGAAGGCTGTTAATCAAATATCAAAGATGTTTCAAGGTTACACTTTGCACAGGCTTTGTCCACAGTGACTAAATACACCAGTTCTATGTGTTTTCTACAGCTGACAGCAATTTGATTTTATATGAATTGACTTTTTCTGAAACATGTGCTTTCTCCAAGCCAATGTTTTAATCAAACAGGAAGTCATGTACAGTGCTGCCACGTTGTTGCACCATGTCACTTGATCAAAGAAAAGCAGCGATGTGAATGTCCTGAGACAGGTTTGCAAATTCTGTAAGACCTAATAAATTCCTATTCCCATTCTCTTTTTAAGAAATTGCTAAGGAGTGAGTTATGGACATATCCTGCAATTAGCAATGATGGTTGGATTATTTTTGTAAGCATGCAGTAACGAAATCGCAAAGACTCTGTGAAGTAAGTCTTGAGTCTTCTGACTTGTCTGCAGTACATTGGTCTGTGAAGTGCAGGCCATTGTTCTCCTTGTACCTTCACCTGCCTCTTCAAATCTCTTTGTCTTGTCTGGCAGTTTAGATTATTTTTTCTCCTTTGCAGCCAGGAAGTTCCTTCATAACAGTTACAAAGCAGGTTGTTAAATGAAGGTGTAGGTCAAAGGGAGTGGACTGAACCCACAAACTTGTCTTATGGATACATGTACATACTTGCTGGATGGACTGCGGAAGAATAATCATTTATTGCATGATGTGTGTTACTGTATATAATACAGCTGCACAGAAACATGCATTTTTTTAAATCATGTTCATAATTCACATGCAATGTACACAACCTTTGCTGCTATAAGTTGGATGCCAAGCTGCACACTTAGGTGACCTTCACTTAACTGATAACGATGTATACTCCTAAACCCACTAAACATTTTATAGTGTGCCTAATCTTAAAAATATAATTAGCTGAAGATTAACACCACATACTTATCTGCGTGTTAGTATTTAAGCTCAATAAAAACTGCAAACCACACCGTTTTTAAAGCAAGGTGTCTGAATGAAACCTAAACTGTACAGGGTCACACGCAGCATGTCGTAATTTTGAAAGATGTTATAGTACTTTTTGTATATGACTAATAAGCTTAAAATGAATGGAATTAAGTGGTTGACAATGCAAACCTGCATGCTCTGAAAGTCAGACACATTTCTCCAGCTTTAAAACTTCCTGGTTGTATTGATGAATTCTCTGCAATCTCCATATTTCATCAGAAAGCATCAAGGGTGTCCAATACAGATATATGAAAAAGACTAATAGCTTATTGACAAATTTTGGCGACTCAGAATTTAAGATTACAGAAGTCGTCATTTCCAGCTTGACTGAATCTACATTCAGAAGGCAATATATGGTGCACCCTGTCTAGCACGAAAACTGAAATTTAGCAGTGGTCTGACAGTCTCTACATAACCAATGCATGGGCATTATTGTATGTAGTAATTGCATAAACGGAATTTCATGTTGAGAGCATTCTAACACTTTTATTTATTTATTTATTTACAAATATATTTTACAAGGGTAAAATCAGTCAGCTAAAGCTGTTTTACACTGATGCCCTTCAAACACACAATACAATAATTCAGTAAAACAATAAAGATAAAAGCGACATATAATATAAAAGCAGTAAATGGTAAATTATCGTAAAATAAATCTTTTTAGGTTACATTCAAAAACATCTGTATTCGTTAGATCCTTAAGATGACTAGGCAGTGTATTCCATAATTTAGCACCAGTATACATAAGAGTTCACATTCCATAATCACAATACAAGTAAGATAGTCCGGTGCATGGCCATGTATACATTTATACATTAACAAAATACAAAAATAATCGAAAGGCTGCTTAACTGACATCCAACCTAATTGTTTGACAATCTCAGAACCTCGTATATTGACATAATCAAATTGACCTGTAATTATCCTAGCTGCATAATTTTGAATTCTCTGTACTTTACTTAAATTTTTCAAGGTTGTGTTTCCCCATATTGTAAGAGCATAATCAATGCATGGCTGAATACTCGTCATATATATTTTATGTAAGATGTCTTTTGATATTGATTTTCTAAGGCGACTTAGCATACCAACTTTTCTTGACAATTGGGTGGACATTTTGTGAACTTGGGAATCCCATGCTAAATTATCCTGTATCTTTATCCCCAAATAATCAGCCACATTCGTTTGCTTTACAATAGAGTCATTCAAATTAATTTTGAGACAATCATTACTAATTTTGAATACATATACTTTGAACCAACTAACATTATGTCACATTTATCAACATTTAATACAAGCTTATTTCTATCATACCAGTTTGCAACATCATTGATACATTTTTGAAGAGTTACATTAACATCATCTAAACTATTACCAGTACAGTAAACCAGACAATCATCAGCATAGAGATTAGCTGTTCCAAGATAGATATGTTGGCTGATGTCGTTTACAAAAATAATAAAAAGTATCGGTCCGAGGACCGAGCCCTGCGGAACTCCTGTATTTACACTCTTCTTATTAGATATTTTACTATAACAAGATACAATTTGCATTCTATCAGTGAGATATGATTTGAAAAATTCTAATTCATCTCCTCTAATACCATAACATGACAACTTTTTAAGTAAAACAGAATGATTCAAGTAGTTCAATTGGAAATATAATTGGACGCAATTTGTGTCATTGGTACTGCTATAATTATCATAATGGTAACCATCCTGGGGCCAGTGTGTCCTACACATTCCTCGGGTAGCTCAGCTTGGATTATATTGCGCAATTTACAGCTGTCTGTTAAACCGAATCCAATCCGCCTCAAGAACGTGTGTCAATAAGATGCTTACCTACCTGGATGCTCCTTTAGTCCTTCATTGTTGCCTTCCACTGTCAGCAAATGAACCATCTGATCAGTTGGTTTCTTTGCCAATGCACCCGAGGTAGTTTCTTGGAATTATACATCGCTATTATTTGAAATTTAAGCGCGATTCGCTGTCCATATAATAAACTGTCTCTTGGATTCAGAGTTCCATGATCTATAACTGGATTTTTCAATATACAGTTACTTGCTCAGTATTTATATTTCATCTTCTTAACATTTAAACTAAACCTCACTGCCATGTTGTGCAATGTCAGCACCTTCCTCATGCATCCCACTTACCAAAACACTTCATTTATCCTTCCTCAGCACCTCTTTTCTTCAGATACACATCAACAGCCCCCTTACCACTCCCTTATTTACTTAATCCACCCTAAAGCCACTTCAAAACTAGGGTTGCATGAGTTTAACCTGCTGCAATTCCTTACAACAGGGGCCGCCACTCGCTCCAGTAAACCTATCTGCCACCTTCAGGATATTTCCCAAACTACACCCCAAAACACAGATCTGTTTTGCAGCTCTTTCCCACCACTAACTCTTCTTTAAACATTAAATACTTCACAAATAACATTCAATCACTTTCAGTCAACTATGAATCATACCATAAGCAATATCTCATCCCATTCCCATGATCTTTCACCCTCTCCCACCAGAGGCCAACCTGCAAGGTGCCACTCAATACCATCCACTATTGACAATTCTGCCACCAACTTCATTGCCATTAACTGATTCATTACTCTATTACTAGCACAGCTCATGATCATGTTCCATTCATGTGCCTTTGCCATTGAATTATCATTAGCCTACCATTGCAACTGCCTCTCACTTCCACAACTTTCACTCCTAAATTTGTATTTTGCTTTTCTATTTTACTGTCTTCATGCACTAATGTTGCCCTACCACTCTCTTTTTCATGATATAATGGGCAACTTCTAGTTTATTAATATTTTGATAGAGGAAATTATTTATTAATATTTTGATAGAGGAAAGGAGATTTTCCCGGAAGAAATGCTGCTTTATTTTTTAAGTGTCATTGGTCAGAATAGAACTGAGGCGATGCTTCACTCATTCTCAGGTTTTCCCCTTTCAACTTTTTAAAAAAGGGCTTGCTGGGTAAGGTTAATATGAACATCAAAACTGTAATTCAAAGGAAATAAGTTGTAAAGTGACGATTCCCTGTCTCAAGTGGGAAACCACACATAGAAAATGACAGACCATGAATCGTCAGCTATTGTGTTATCAACAGAAACTCTTGTGTGATATATACACATACCAAGGGTGATTCAGAGAAATCCATTTAGCCACAGCAATGCTGGCCGGAGTAATAAATCAACTCGTAAACCTTGAGACCTATCTGCCAAAATATCCAACTTGGTGACTTTCTACGATACCTCTCATGTCGAAACTGATTTGTCAATATCTCGTGTTAAACTGGTCTTACCAAGATCTAGACTACAAATGAATTAACCTATTTCTTCTTTACCCACATTTTTACAAGTGTTTGACTTCCAATTTGCTAAATTGTAGGGATTGATTCATGTTTTGCAAACTGATTTGATATAGTGGTAATAAACATGCAATTAAATTTATTGGTGTTTCCTCTATGGACATTTCAGAAAGGTTACAATCAAACTTATCCTTGATCTGAATAAAAATTGTACACATCGGCAACTCGAAATACAAGATTATAGAAGACGTTATTTCATTTTTGCCAAACTGAATATCTATTTAAGCAAAGGAAGTGTAGTTTTCTCAGAATAACGATTGTTGAGGGTATACTGCTTGGTTCACAGCTTTCCTGTTTATTAAATCGTAAAAAAATATGTGCAAAAACGTATGCAACGACCAAATTAGTAAGTCGCCTTCTTCTCTTTTTTATTGTTTTGATCCAAGTGAATATTTTTGCAAAACAAAAGACAATGCTGAGTCAATTGATTAATTGAATGGAGCTGCATTTCCTTTTGTTTTGTCAATTTCCTTGTTTGCCTTCTCAGTTGACATAACATGTTTCCTGAATAGAAATGCCCAGAGGTGATGAATTACACAAATTGCTTGGTAATCCTCACACAACTTGTGTTTCCATTCTTGGCATGATTTGCATTTTGCAAGACATCACAGACACGAATATTGCTCTTTCAATTCAGAAACAAAGGGATGAAATGATTTCCAACATTTCTTAAAAGCAAGATGTAATACAGATGGTTGCATATAAGAAACAGGCCATTTTTTGGGAGTTACAGACATACAGACGTCTGCTATTTGGATTACAGACGTCTGTTAAACTACTATTTCCTATATTTGCAGACGTCTCTATTAAATAATTTTCTAGCTATTGTAGACGTCTGCTTTCAATGCTTTTGTGGAAACACCAGACAGCCACCGTTTGCTGCTTTTTTGAGAAAATGATGGATTTAACTATTTTGTGGATACAGCAGACAGCCAAAGTTAACTTCTTTAATACACCTGTTATAGACGTCTGGATACTCTTGAAATATACCAGTTACAGACGTCTGGTTGCCATGAAAATACACCAGTTACAGACGTCTGGATAATATTGAAATGTTTCAGTTACAGACGTCTGGTTGCCATGAAAATACACCAGTTACAGACGTCTGGATAATATTGAAATGTACCAGTTAAAGACGTCTGGATGCTATATAAATACACCAGTTACAGACGTCTGGATACTATTGAAATGTATTAGTTACAGACGTCTGGTTGCTATATAAATACACCAGTTACAGACGTCTGGATAATATTGAAATGTACCAGTTACAGACGTCTGGTTGCTATAAAAATACATCAGTTACAGACGTCTGGTTACTCTAAAAACCTACATGAACATGTAATTATGTAAAAAATATACACAACTGCAAGTGGTCCTTGTCTGCAAATCCTAAAAATACCCTTCCAACAGACAGTCTGTAAAAGGCTCTTGATTTACAATAACAGACGTCTGGTAACAGGATAAAACATTAAATAGCAGACGTCTGCATTTTAAATAGCAGACGGTCTGCAAAGAGTGCTGCAGACTGTCTGTTATGGCCAAATTATCAGTGTATACAGACGTCTGCTCATAGCTCAAAATACAAAATACAGATGTCTGCATGTCTGCTAAACCTATTTTTGAGGCTGTTTTTTAGCTCGATGGGTGATGAGAAAAATTCTTCAAAAAGGGCTTCAAAAATTCAAATGTAGAGAAGTTGAGAAGTGCCTGAGGACTGTTTGCTGAGGAGAAGACCAAAGCAGCATGACTTGAAGACTAAGGCTGCACATTTCCCATAACAAACAAATTCTGAAATTTCATATGTTTAGACATTCTCCAATGTCAGACCCTCTAGCGCGGCTGGCACAGCGAGGCTCTGACTCTGTTGGTGGTTTTTCCTGAGGTTTTTGTCAGAAAAGATCAGTCAGGCCCCAGTGGTTTCCACAAACCAGAAGACAGGTTCCATATCAGTGTTTGAACTCACTTGAAATCATAGCAAGTAATCCATGAATGTTGAACAATGAAATAAAACATACAAACTGAAAACAAGAAACTGTCGCCTGAAAGTGCATTAACTGTGAAATCACTAATGAGTACTTAAACCAAACACTAAAACTGTGAACAATTCAGATGTCGGTCATCATCATCCATGCATGTAATTCTGATCTGATTGGTTGTTGGGTTGTTTCTCAAGACAGCCTGTGTTGGCAGTGATTGACTTGGTCCATGTTTGACATTTCCAGAACGCATTTCTGAGCAAGAGCTCACTGCCAAGCTGTTTGTGGGGAGGGGGGGGGGGGATTATCTTAAAAGGGTGGGGAAGGAAGGAAGAAACCTGAAAGGAAGGGAGAAAAGAAGGTAGGGAGTATGGAGAGAGGGAGGATAGATTAATAGATAGATAGAGATAGACAGATAGATAGATAGATAGATAGATAGATAGATAGATAGATAGATAGATAGATAGATAGACAGATAGATAGATAGATAGATAGAGTAGATACATAGAGAGATACATAGAGAGATACATAGAGAGATAGATAGAGAGATAGAGAGATAGATAGATAGAGAGATATATAGATAGAGAGATAGAGAGAAGGATAGAGAGATAGATAGATAGATAGAGAGAGAGATAGAGAGAGAGATAGATCATTCCAGAAAAAAGAGGTAGATAGGTTTTCTATCGACAATAGGCCTAGTAAATATCTATAAGCAGCTATTAAAGCACTTGCACTTTTTTAAACTCACAAACGTTTTCTGAAGTGTTCACACTTCATTAAATATAGATGAACCAATTTCACCTAAGACAGAAGCAATTGTGCATTGAAGCTTCAATAATAGGGATTAATGTCAAACAAGGAAACTTAAAACAACAAACAGATCAACAGACAACAGCTATCAACAGTATTTTTTTTTTTTTTCAAATATATTTTAAAAGGGTGACCAGTTCAGCAAAACTGTTTTTCAACTGGGTCCTTTACAAGTTTAAGTTCAATAATAAGATTCCAAATAATAAACAAGCATAAAAACATAGCAGTAATAACACAGATAAAAGAGTTAAAAACAGTTAAAAAACAAATATTTTGATATAATTATATATCACAGTGCCTTCTTCAAACAATAGAGATAATCTAACAGCTAAAAGAATCATAAACGAGCCACATTCTTTATATAATGTTTCAAAAGTTTTTTGAATTCCTCCAGATTAACACATTCTTTCAAATAGCTTGGTAAATCATTCCATGACTTAGCTCCTCTGTACAAAAACATCTTTTTATGAAATTCGTTTTCTGGGAGGGGTAAATAAAGATCCATTTCATGTTTTCTAGTTTTCCTTTCTTTAATTTCAATGTCCATAATGATATTATTAGTTAAATAATAGGGAGCCAGGCCACGGATACATTTAAAAATAAGCAGTGTCTGGAAATAGAAATATCTTTCTTTAACATTCATCCATCCCATCGTTTTTACCAATTTTAAACCCCTGCATTGTACATAATCAAAGTTTCTTTCAATAATAAACGGTATGCTGAGTCTGGAATGACATAACCTTGCTTGGGCTGTAATAGTCCAGTAAAAACTGACATGATTTTCAGGAGACCTTGAAGTAAATAATAACAGGCAGAGTTGGGTATCACAAGAAAGCCCTGAAACCATAGTTTCAGGATATGGAAATTATTTTTTCCTTAACCCTGGGGAACATTGCATTATTTGGGTTACCATGGTAACCATATTTAATTAAAATAAAATTAAAATTTTCTATAAAATGCTGCCTTATACAGAGAGAATAGGTCATAAACACAATCAGACTGTGCTACAGGGGTGTACTAAAGAAGGATGATCAAACTAAAACAATTATAAGTATTGATTACATATTCGGTTTCCATGGCAACCAGGAGATCAGTGAATAACAAACTTTTTCAAAATAAGCGTTTATAATTTCTCTTATTTTAAGAAAAATTACATGACTCTGCAGGTAAGCCTTACATATCTTGAAAGCTAACATTCCAGGCTTTCCAAAAGTGTCTTGCTTTTCTCTGTATGTTAAATACTTTTTTCACAAAGTGTTGCTGAAGCAACCAATGTCAACAAATTCGCGTCATCTTGCATTTGATAGTAAACACATACCATTCATGGTAAGCATTTTCGCAAAAGACCTACAAAATATTTGAAGCAAAATAGTGGCGTTTTGGATTGCTAATGGTCCCGAGAGTTATCAAAAATAATTAGCATAAAAGTTCATCTGTAGAAGTGGCCCTAATTTGCATATTCAAAATGGCCGCCATCTGAGAAAGGAAACTGTCGATATCTCAATAACTAATTGAGATAGAGTCACAAATTGCACACCAACACATAGGTTTTTTGGGATGAGGAATCCAATGGTGCACTTACATTTGTGATTCAAGGTCAATATCATGCTCCAGAATAAGGTTTAGACCATTTTTGTGCACTGACACTGGCCTGATAGACCAAAAACAAGCTGTTCTAAAATTGATATTTGATACTTTTCTGCTGAAAACAACAGAGAATTTACTAACCTGTAATTCATTCAATAGCAAGAGACAAATGTCTCATAATAGTGATTTTATTGTTCACAACAAATGACCACATAGCCTTTACAAACACTGAAACTGGTCTTGTTTGCAGATTACTGTATTAATTTTCTTCCCTTGAATACGGCAAGTTTCTTCAAGTCTGACATTCAGTTGGGGCCTGCTTGAGACTTGAGTCAGATATTTTAGATAGCATTGAATTACATAATTTAGTGCCCCCCAACCCCGCATTTGTTACCAATAATTAGCTTTAGGCCTCTTTTATCTAATCAGGAAGGGCTTTCATTGATTAAAAAATATAAAGCGTATTTTTAATAGCCCTGAAGATGGGGGTAAAATATCCATGTTTCTCAGATTTTTTTTTGTCAGTAATGAATGTACTTTTTGGTAAGATTTGGTCAGACTGGTAGACGTTTTCCCAGACTTTGATATTGATTTGACTTCAGTTTCTATAGCATTTATAGCAGTAGCTAGAGGGAGGAACTTCACGCACTTCCCTATCAGCATGCCTCGGCGGTCCGACGTTGGCCCGAAGCTGGTCCGATGCTACTGACATCGGACAGACGCTGGGCCGAAGATGGGCCGCCGAGGCATGCTGACAGTGTTGTATATAGCCAAAATTTCAAATAGTCATTTGGCATCCTATCCCACATTACATTATTCTGTTATCATGACATTGTCCGTTTTCACAAAACAAAGAGAGCTCTATTGTTGTCAACATTTAGATCTTCTGTATGTGTCCGCTATGAGATTAGTATTTCACTTAGAGAAAACCAAGATGGCTGCCAAAACTCGCGGCTGGCCCAGTGGACGAGTACGGCCTTCATACCTCCAACACAGCATGGAGCCCTGGGGGGGGTACTTCGCGGACTTTGGTGTAGGGATGCGCCACGGCGATTTTGAAAACCAAAACCATTTTAATCTGGAAACCAACGCCAAAACCACAAACCATTTTAATCTTTTTGTAAAAATATCCAAAACCAATTTAATCTTTATGATTTGCATACCATTGTAATCGTCTTTTCAAGTCGATTCTTACGGTACCAAACATGTTGGGGGTGCAAAAAGGGCAAGCAAATTAATCTGAAATCCTAAAAAACCAAGACCATTTTAATCCTAGAAGGCCAAAAAACCTAAACCATCCAGCGGCGCCTCTATATACACTCTTTCATAGTGAGTACCCCCCCCGGGCATGGAGCAGAAGGGCAGCGGCATAACTAGGGGACCTTGAGCTTACCTGCGGGGGCACGCTGTTCTCTGGAGGGGCATCTGCTATGCTGACTGCACATTTTAGCCCAAAATTTTAGCAAGATGCCCTGGCCGAATAATTTTCATGGAAAGCTCTAACAAGACTCCCACCCCACTGATGGAGGTCTAAAGACTCATGCCTCGGTCTCGGCTTCAGTTCTCCTGTGCTCCACTAGTTCTGGGTGCTCACGAGCGTTGATTGATGAGATGGGAGGGAGAGCAGTCCTCAACATGTTACACATTTACCCCATATGAGGGAACTTTTACTTACCCAGCATAGACACTGGTACAAAGGGCCACCAATTTAACGTCTCATCCGAACGACATCCAGCTGTGATTTTGCTCATGAAGGTACACTGAAAATTTTGGGTTCACCCCCCGGGGTTCGAACCCTCCAATGCAAAGACCTTCAGCGTAACAGGCGGGCACCTTAGCCACGTGGCCGTCCAGCTGCTTAGAAGCTACCCTTGTTGATTTGAATGACGGGCAACTGAGCAACCTTGTATATTATTGCCCAGTGTTACTACTGATGCATGGGTCTGTCACCCAATGAAATCTGGCACCTGTGGTTGGATGTTCACAAGTACAGATTCGCGGACATCTGCTCATACAATATATTTGTCACAGATTCTATCAAATTTGACAGCTGCCTGACTAAGAAAAACATTTTCTCAAAATTCACAGTTATTGTTGCGTGCAGTTAATTCTATAAGTTGCAGATTCTTATGTATTTTTATCTCATGTCTTATTGCTGAAAGCACACATAGTAACAAACAATGTATAGCATAAATTTGTTCAACTTAATATTTGAAAAGTTTCCACTTTGATAAAGTATGCATTTTTACAGCTGATTTCACATTTGCAGACATAAAGACTGAATGCGAATTTTTTTTCTAAGGCATATTATCCTATGGTAACAAGTGATGTCATAATTTTTTGATATCACTTTTCCCTATAGAATACATGTAGGCCTACTAGAAAAAATTCAAATTCAGTCCTTGTGTCTACAAATAATATTGTTAAGTTTTTTGAAATTACAATTTTCTTGATCAGTAAATGTATGTTCCGATAATATGGCTGTAGGGTGGTTCAAATATTTAAAAATCTGAAATTTAAGAGGGGCGGTGGTTCATGTTGTGACAAATGTAATAAGGAACACGTACAGCGATTTTCAGAAAAAAATATTGATGTTTAAAGGATGCCCAAATGAAATATATTCGTTAACGTTTTTCACCAAAAAATTGAATTTTGCCTGAAACTCTAAAACTGCTCACTCTAGGCCATGATAGTGCATAAGTTAAGCATGAAAGTGACTACTCCGGACCATTTGACACCATTCCCATGTCTCTATCTGCCATAGAACTTGAGATATGACTCATTTTGGCTTATTTTCAGAATATTGACTTTTTTGAGGGAATGTGTTAGGCCTATATGTAAAGAACTCACAGCCAAAAAAAGGTTCTATATTTTTTGTGAGGGTTCAACTAATTAGAAAAGGTTCAATACTTGGTCGGAAGGCCATATGATAGGACGCTATCCTCCCAACTTGGAAGAAAGCGGGAGTTCATTATTGCTGGATTATCTAAATGATGTGTTTGTTCGCAGACTGAACCTTTTTAAAAGTTGAATAATGTTTGCTGATGGAACCTTTTTATAAGTTGAATAATGAACTTTTTGGGTTCCTTATCTATACCTGCCTATAGAACCTTTAAAGGTTCCATATAAAACCTTTTTGTTGATAGTGTGGGGTGGGACTGGCCAATTTGATTAAAATGACAAAAATCACCTAAATTTCAAGATTCTACCACCCTGTGGTGCCCTTCTTGTATATGTTAAAGAAAAATGTATGCCAATTCTGAAATAATTCTTCAAAACTATCCCTATGTTTTTGTAATGGTCAGAAAATTTTTATTCTAAGCCTTCTGTGATTTTCAGAGCTTGTCAATGTTGATTTACATTATAATCTTCAAGGACAATGTGCAACCTCTAAATGTCAATAGATTCAGCTCAAATTCAGCAAAACATGTCAATGCAGTGTAAGCTCTTTGTAGTTATTATATTATTTATTGTACTAAATGGTCAATATATCAAGTGTTAATGGCAGAGAATTTCAAAATTTTGATTTCGTCCAGGTTTCATCTTCCCAGGATTTCCAAAATGTTGGGTGCCAGTGCCACTCTACCCAAGGCCCCCTTTGATCCACCACTGACCACTGAGCTCAGTCCCACAGGCCTCTTCTGAGGCTCTTGGCAGAACTGGGATGTGAAACTGCAGCAGGCATTGAACATATCTACTATCTACAGATGGATGATTTGAGATTAATGCCCTGTATTTATGCATTTGGTCGGCTAATAAGGACAGGAGGAGACATGGCAGTGAGGTATAGGATGACTGAAACTGCTGTCAAATATAGGCCCAGGAGCTGGATTCGAACCCTAAACCCAACAACACAAAGAGTGTATTGACCCTCAAGTCATGTGTGAGAAGAAATATACATTAATCTGCTATCACTACCAGTTGCAGTTGTTTGTAAAGGCTATGTGAACTGAGAACCATTATTAGTGAAACATATATCTGTAGTGATTGAACGAAATTACAGGTTAGTTAATTTCTTTTGCAGAAAAGTATCAAATATCAATTTTAGCGCAGCTTGCTTTTTGTCCATCAGGCCAGTGTCAGTGCACAAAAATGGTCTAAACCTATTCTGGATCATGAAATTGACCTCGAATCACAAATATAAGTGCACTATTGGATTCCTCATCCCAAAAAACCTATGTTTTGGTGCAAAATTTGTGGCTCTATCTCAATTAGTTATTGAGATATCGACAGTTTTCTTTCTCAGATGACGGCCATTTTGAATATGCAAATTAGGGCCACTTCTACAGATGAAATAATTTTATGCAAATTATTTTTGATAGCTCTCGGTACCATTAGCAATCCAAAACGCCACTATTTTGCTTCAAATATTTTGTAGGTCTTTTGCGAAAATGCTTACCATAAATGGTATGTGGTTACTACCAAATGCTAGATGACCCGAATTTGTTGACATTGGTTGCTTCAGCAACACTTTGTGAAAAAAGTATTTAACATACAAAGAAAAGCAAGACACTTTTGGAAAGCCTGGAATGTTAGCTTTCAAGATATGTAAGGCTTACCTGCAGAGTCATGTAATTTTTCTTAAAATAAGAGATCTATATTATAAACGCTTATTTTGAAAAAGTTTGTTTTCCACTGATTTCCTGGTTGCCATGGAAACTGAATATGTAATCCGTACTTATAATTGTTTTAGTTTGATCATCCTTCTTTAGTACACCCATGTAGCACAGTCTGATTGTGTTTGTAACCTATTCTCTCTGTATAAGGCAGCATTTTATGGAAAATTTTAATTTTATTTTATTTAAATTTGGTTGCCACGGTAACCCAAATAATTCAATGTTCCCCAGGGTTAGGAAAAAAATAATTGCCATATCCTGAAACTATGGTTTCAGGGCTTTCTTGTGATACCCAACTCTGCCTGTTATTATTTACTTCAAGGTCTCCTGAAAATCATGTCAGTTTTTACTGGACTATAACAGCCTCTCTGATTGTGCGGTCACTTTCCTTCGCAACCAATCAGCTTGAGGCTCCAAAACCA
Source organism: Platynereis dumerilii (assembly GCA_026936325.1). NCBI lineage: Eukaryota > Metazoa > Annelida > Polychaeta > Phyllodocida > Nereididae > Platynereis > Platynereis dumerilii. Next base: position 1,129,484 of record JAPTHN010000103.1, on the reverse strand, counting down.
CACTTTTTGTGGCCTACCAGGTCAGAGGCTCACTGGCAGAGCCAGCTCGGGAAGTGAGCCGATGACTACGGGAGAATGATGTTTAGACTATTACAACATAGTGCCTCGCACTGTCATCATCCTTTCCCTTGATTCATCAACAGCAGAAATCCACCAGAGAGCTTTGCTGCAAAATATCCTCATCATCTTGACTTTTCTCCTGCAAGAATGACTTTGAATTTGAGTACCTCTACTTGACTCTCTCCACAAATGCACACATCTTTCATAAGTGTTTGTTTTCAGCCATTTGCTAAATCACACTTGCTTCTTGTTTTTCAATTAACTGCTTTTGAGATTGTAATAGAAATGTAATTAAAATCTAATAGTATGTCCCCTATAAGCATAACATTTAATCATTTTGGTGGCATTATGTTCAGTAATTAAACTTACAATTTACCAATTTGTTCACAGCCAATGACAGGGTCAATTACACAGTAAGACAAAGGATCTTGAAGTGATCTTATATTTTGTCTTAATAATATAAGACCTCAATGGGTTCACTGGGTTGCAGGTGGGTGGTTCACTTTCCCAAAGAGAAGCAAAATCCACTGGGGAATTGTCTTTTCAAAACGACACTCTAAGTAGGATCTGTGCTTTGGTGGCTCATGACATGTTTTATGAGGCTTTCGTGTTCATCCTACAAAGGAAATCTTCATGTTCGTTAATTTTATGACTTCAGAATGTTTCAAGATTTTGCAATACACCTGCAACGTCAAATAAATCTACTTCTCTTAACAGATTCAGGGAAAATATGTAAATGTTGCGATTGAGCTTAATTTCAAAACCTGTGCATTTTAAGCTATAATGAAGCTCAGGGTATTTGCAGGTGTCCTATAATTTGCAAATTAGTCTTTGTCCTGGGTTTGAAAGCTGCTTTTAGTAGACTAATTAATCAACTGCTATTCCACCAACTGTTGTCAGAGTCAACTCTGGACTATATTCTCCAGGACAGACTTTGGAAAAATTTCCTGACTTTGTTTCCAAAAAAGGTGTTTGGTCAAATATTTTCATTAATAATAAATATTATATAAATCCATTTTCCGTCCACATATTTGTTATTATTATTATTATTATTTACCACATTTATATAGCGCCATATTCACACCTCTACTGCACTTTACAATGTATATTATGTACAATTCATAGTGAACAGCTTAGCATTCAGTCTTCAGTGCCTCGGGAATCAGGGCCAGTTGTCTTCCGATCTTGTTTGGAGCTCCTGCATTGTCCATACTGTCTGATTGGAGGTGTTGCTGCTCACACCTGACAGGAGGGCAACCCCTGCCTACACAAGTGGCAACCCTCCCTGGCCACAGCCACAACCAACTCACTCCAATTGAGTTCCAGGACCTGGGTTCGAACCCGCGTCCTCAAGTGTACGTGGCTTCGAAGTCAAGCGCTCTAGCCATTAGGCTATGGAAACTCTTGTTGCATATTGATGGCATAAAATGTGTGTTAGGCAGTCAAACTAAAGACTATTGGTTGCAATTGCTTGGAGAACAAATAGCTTGCAATGAGATTTTGGCAAGATTAAGGTATGTCATATAAAAGCCAAAGTTGTTCCTTTTCTATGTAAAAATAGTTCCCATATTCGACTCAATGAAAAATAGAAATGAGACCCAGAAATTACATATTTGGAGTCATACTACACTACAATTTGGGCTATTAAGATGATTTTAAGAGACATTGATTATCAGTTGTAGATGAAAAGTGGACAAAATTAATGCTGAAAACAGATCAATTTTGCTATTTTCAGCCTCCGAGCTTTCCAAAAAATTCTCTCCCAAAATGTTTTCCATTAAGTTCAGTGTTTCTCCTTAACACTTTTCATGCTTCAATAATCCTTGATTGATGTGCCTGGCATTGTAATAATTTCTGATCTCATGAGTGATGTTATGTGCTAAACCTCAAAGGCTTCCTGTCAATGATAAATGTGGTGCACCAAAGACGTTTATTTCTGAAATCAATTGGCTCTGTGATAGAAAGCCAAAGTCAAACAGTCTCATCAGCTTCAATCTCAATGCTTCATTTTCTCCACCAGATGACTGTAAGCACAATGTGCAAAGTCAGGAAAATACCATTTGATTTGTTTATTGGTAGCTTTTTTGATGGAAGTAAACTTGTTACATGGCAGTAAATCCAAATAACTATATTTCATACATGTCCATCTAACTCAATGCTCCAATTTTCAAGCAACAATATAATCTCGAACAGTGTGCTAACTAGGGTTCTCAAGGGGGGGGGGGTACATTGAGGGGCATGCAAATTTTCTGGGGGCACAAATGTACTATCAATATATTTAACCTGAGGCCACAATTTTCATATATATATAGGGGAGGAGCACCTGGGAGGGCACAGGCTCAATGTGGGGGGGCATGCATGCCCTGCTCAACCACCTCATAGTTATGTCACTGATCTCGATTCTATATATCAATTGTATTGAGTGTAAGGCTATATGCATTTTAAAATGTTTCTGAACTCTGTTCTGCATACACATAACTTCCAACTGTATAACTCAATAAGATCAGAAAGCTTCTGAATTATGAGCTGATACAGAGAATTTGGAAAGAAATATTGAGATCTAATCAAAGTAGGCAGTTTTCACATTTACGCAACTGCAGAGGAGCCAGTGGACTGACTACATCATCAGCTCTCCTCCCAGATGTCTGGTAGAAAAGTGAAAGTTGTGATCATAATCAAGTTTTTGGAAATAAGTGGAAACATTTGCCTGGCACAGATTTGATTTTCCCAACAGTTTCTGATCAGCTGCATATATAGTAAGTCACAGTTCCAGTACATGGAAGTTTGAAATAATACAGTACAACTGCAGTGTTCATAATCAATTTGCAAGCTTTATTGATTCAACAGCTAAAAAACAAACTATGATTCAGTACAGTTGCTCTAATTCCAGGGAAAAGTATAGACGCATTGAAGCAGTCACCAAGACAAGCCCCACTAATGAAACATGAATCCCAAAAATGAAGTGACTCAAGACTTCATTGTAACAGCAGCTCCCCATTTTTCCTTCCTCTTTTCAGACTATGCCTGTGTAACTCACTCTTGATGGCTATCAAATCTTAAAATGAGAAAAATATAAGTTGTTTGCATTAGAGATACTCTGAATTACAGTTAATGAACTTAAAGCATACTTTTACAGTGCCGCCTGTAAGTAAGTGAAACGCATGAAATGGTGCCATTGCATCAATGCTAAACATCCTCAGTAAAACTGTTTGTGGAAGAATGAATTCTCATCCAATAAGAGGAAAGCATATTGGGTCTTTTAAAAAGGCCGATATGTGAGGCATGTGGGAAAACAATGGCAGCAAATTTTCTTTGCTGTAGTCGGAGTTAGGTATGGGTCAAAGTCTTTGATAAGTAACTGAAACACAGGCCCAATGTTATTTAATAGGGAAGGGTGGTTCACTTACTTATCAAAGACTTTGACCCATACCTAACTCCGATTACAGCAGAGAAAATTGGCCGATATTGTTGTCCCACATGCCTCATATATCGGCCTTTGTGACCCAATATGTTTTCCTCTCATCTGATGATAATTCATGCCTCCACAAGCAGTTTGGTTGAGGATGCTTAGCATTGATGCATTGGCACAATATCATGTGTTTCACTTACTTACAGGCGGCACTGTAGCTTTCTACACATGCATCTCACAAGACCTTCACAGTTTGAAACTCACTGAATAAATAACTGGATATCTTTGAAAGGATCCAACCATTCTTTTGAAGCTCAATCTCATACACAGTGCATAGTATGGGAGGCAATAATTCACCTTTTTGAACTCCAATGTCGAAATGGCACCCCATGATTGTTGACGTCTTCTTGATGCAACATGCAAATAGTAAACGCAATCAGATGTCAGAGGGCTACCAAAGAAAATTAAGCCACTCTCATTATTATTCATGACCTGCAATAATTCATCTTTTATCAATCAAAATGAGTCACTGCCTTAGGGAACTTATGATATAATAATTATCTCAAAAACATTATGGAAACTGTGATTAGTGATGTAAAATAGTTGCTGGTATTAGATAGAAGGTTAATGTATGGTAAACAATCATATGACATTGACAAATTACTTCGGTTCTGTCTTAGCAGTTTGCACTTCTAGACTGCATACACTTCCCAACTTCTTACTTGACTCTTAGCAGAGAAACCAAGTGACCAGACTGCCTGACAGGCAAAAGATCTCATCCATCAAAGCTGAATAACCAACCTTAAAAAGGCTGAGAGGCTCATTCAATCCTAGGATACTAGAGTTATACACTGATACAGCTTCGAGTATACACAGAAAAAATCGCACATTAGTTCAGAAAGTTCTACACTGAATAAAGTTTCCACTATGTAGCAACCAGCAATGAATACTCTATCGAAATATTTTCAGATTAAATTTCAACATCGAAAAAAACTCTAAAGATAATATGCTTGACAAGTTCAGTGATCCAAGAGAAGTAACCAAAGTCACCTCAACACACAGTGACACTGACCAAGGACTCTATGCAGTGGTCAGATAACAGATTAATGGAAACAGTCTTGATGGACTTCAATGACCAGCACTGCTAACCGGCTGGATTGACCTGTGGACTTTTCTGATGCATTGGGTTAATATTATATATATATAACTGAATAAAAAAAAGTCTTAAAGATGCTTCTTGAAATATCTCTTGCCTTGACATTTTGGCAAGATTAAGGAATGTCATATAAAAATCAAAGTTATTTCTTTCTTTTTTAAAATAGTACAACCATATTCGACTCAATGAAAAATGGAAATGAGACATAGATTTGACATATTTGGAGTCAGGCTCCACTACAATTTGAGCCATTAAGATGGTTTTAAGAGACAACGATCATCAGTTGGAGATGAAAAGAGGGCAAATGCTGAAAACAGATCAATCACACTATTTTCGGCCTCCGAGCTTTCCTAACAATTTTCTCCTGAAATGTTTTCCATTAAGTTCAGTGTTTCTCCTTAACGCTTTACCGCTTTGACAATCCTTGATTGATGTGCCTGGCATTGTAATAATTTCTGATCTCATGAGTGATGTTATGTGCTAAACCTCAAAAGCTTCCTGTCCATGATAAATGGGGTGCACCGTAAATGTTTATTTCTGAAATCAATTGGCTTTCGATGATAGAAAGGCGAAAGTCAAACAATCTCATCTGCTTCTCAATGCTTCATTCTCTGCAAGTCTCAACCAAATACTGATAATCACAACATGCAAAGTCAGGAAAATATCATTTGATTTATTTGCTGGTAGCTTTTTTGATGGAAGTAAACTTGTTACATGAGAGTAAATCCAAATAACTATATTTGATGCTAGTCCATGTAACTCCAAGCTCAAAATTTCAAGCAACCATATAATCCCGATCAGTGTGATAGCTAGGGGTTCCCAAATTGGTGGGGGAGAGGGTGAGTGTACCTCGGGGGCGTATGAAATTTTCTGGGGGCACCAATGTACTATCAATATATTTTACCATGGGCCACTATTTTCATATATGGGAGGAGCACCTGGTAGGGCACAGGCTCAACATATACATGCATATTTATTCAATGTGCCGGAGGGGGGGGGGGTGCATGCCTTGTTCAACCCCCTCATAGTTATGTCACTGATCTCGATTCTATATATCAATTGTATTGAGTGTAAGGCTATATGCATTTTAAAATGTTTCTGGACTCTGTTCTGCATATACATAACTTCAGACTGTATTACTCAACAAGATCAGACAGTTTCTGAATAATTGAGTTGCACCAACAATTTGGAAAGAAAAACTGAAATCTAATCAAGGTAGGCATTTTTCACACTTATGGAAGTCCTGCAGAAGAGCTGCTGGACTAACTAAATCCTAGTTTATAGTCCCTCAAGAGCTAGATCATCAGTTCTTCTCCTGGATGTCTGGTAGAAAAGTGAAAGTTGTGATCATAATCAAGTTTTTGGAAATAAGTGGAAACATTTGCCTGGCACAGATTTGATTTCCCCGACATTTCATGGTCAGCTTTACATGTAATAATAATAATAATATTAAGTACTTATATAGCGCCAATTCCAGTAAACTGCTCACTGGCGCTTGGTTAGATTAGCTGGCATCACCGTAGAATTGTGCAAAAGATATGTTTTCAGTCGCTTCTTGAAGTTATCCAGTGTCTTTGATTTTCGCACATTTTCAGGCAAGCCATTCCACAGTATCGGCGAAGAATAGGAAAAGGCTCTATCCTCAAACTTGTTTTGATTTTGAGTGGCAGGTACCTCTAACAGCATTTTCCCATTGCTGCGGAGGTTCAGGTCATTTTCAGGTTTACGTTGAATGAGACTTTTGAGGTACTGAGGTGCTTGATTATTCACAGCTTTCCACGTAGTTGTCATAAGTTTGAATTGGATCCTTGCAGGGATTGGAAGCCAGTGTAACTCTTTCCTGTAACGACTGACTTTGTCTTGTTTTTTCAGACCTTCAATCAGTCGTACAGCTGAGTTTTGCGCCACCTGGAGTTTATTTATCACTTGTTTCGACGAACCATAGAGCAATCCATTGCCATAGTCTAAATGAGGCGTGACTAATGCATTGACAGCTGTTTTGATTGATTCTTTGTTCAGTGATTTACACAGTTTTGAGATGTTTCGAAGGTTAAAATAAGCATTTTGACACATTTTGTTCGCTTGCTTGTGCATTGACATGTGTTTGTCAAAGAATACACCTAAATTTCTGGCATGATCTGTCGCCTTGATGTCAACATTGTCCACACTAATGGATGACATGTGAAGTTTCTTGAGTTGAAAAGGCGAGCCAATGAGAAGTAACTCTGTCTTGTCACCATTGTTACAGAGTTTGTTTTTGTGAAGAAAATTGCGTATTTCTGTGATGCATTTTTCCATTTTTTTCGCTGCATTTTCCTCTTCAAGAAAAGTTGGCTTGAAGGAAAGGATAAGTTGTTCATCATCAGCATATTTTTGATCATCAACCTTATTTTCTTCAGCCACCTGACTTATTGGAGCAATATATGAATTGAATAAGATGGGACCAAGTTTTGATCCTTGAGGGACGCCATATCTTAGTGGCAGTTTGTTTGATTCTGTGTCATTTATAAGTACAGATTGAGATCTATCAGTGATGTATGATTTGAACCAATTTAAAGCAGAACCATCGATACCATACTTGTCTCTCAACCTTTTCAAAAGGATGTCATGATCAATTGTGTCAAATGCTGCCGATAAGTCTAATAGTACCAGCATCGTGACTTCACCTCGGCTCATGTTCATCATGACATCATTGTGAATTTTTGTCAATAGAGTTTCTGTACTGAAATGCTGCTTGTATGCCGACTGTTTTTCATCTTCCAGTTGTACAAGTGCAAGGTGATCGGTGTATTGTTTGATGACAGCACCCTCTATGACTTTACTCAGGAAGGACAAATTTGAAACTGGTCTGTAATTCTTCTTAATGAGATCAAGGCCATTTTTCTTAAGAAGCGGTTTTACTAGAGCATGTTTCAGTTCATTAGGCATTCTCCCTTCTCTGAGTGATGTATTGACTATTTCAGCTATGATAGGGAGGAATTCATCAATGCATTCCAGCAGTAACCATGTGGGTATCGGGTCAAGGTTACAATGCTTCACGGGCATATCAGTGATGATTTTCTTAAGTTCTATCTCTGAGAGTGGTTTGAATTGACTAAGTTTCAGACCTGAATAGGTCACATCATCACTTTCCGTACTTGCGCTGTTTGTGTCTAATCTCGATCTAATTGTCTTGATTTTATCATCGAAGAAATTGTTGAAATCATTCGCTAGATCTGCTTCATTTGTGTGATATGGCAGAGGTAGTTCTTGTTTTCTGTTCAGGCTGGAATTGAGGATCTTAAACATAGCCTTTGAGTTACCCTTTGTTTTTTCAATCTTAGTCTTCAGGTCATCTGTTTTTAGTTGATTGAGTCTCTCATTTAGCTCATTTCGTTTCTCCTTAAATATCTCCCAGTTAGCCTGTAGCCCAGTACGTCTCCATTTTCTTTCTGCCTTTCTTTTACTGGTCTTCAGATTCTTGATATCAGCATTTGTGAATGGTGTCGGTTCCCGAAAAGTGACTTCTTTGATCTTTAATGGTGCATGTTTGTCAAGCACCTTTTTGGTTGAGTTGTACAGGAACACGAGGCTGCTTAGGTCATTAGCCATTTGTTGTTGTGGACAATTCTGGTCAAAATGCAAGCGGATATCTTTCTTGAATTTTGATACATTAATGTTTTGAGTTTTTCGGAATGCTACTTTCTTTTTTCGATTTTTGCCTTTTTCCATTTCTATATTGAAAAGGATGCAATTGTGATCAGACAGCAGGTCACCAACCACACACTCTTTTAGACTAGAATGTTTTCGGGTTATAACTAGGTCCAGAGTGTTCCCACTTTTGTGAGTTGGAGATGCAACATGTTGTTCAAGGTTAAACATTTCTAGGATATTCCCAAATTGGATTGCTCTGCTATCCTCCTGCTTGTTCATGTGAAAGTTGAAATCACCTGTTATGATGAGTTCATTGTGACATGTTTGATAACTTGCGACAAAATTGGTGAATTCTTTGTAGAATTCAGTTAAGGTGTACTTATTTTGGTTAGATGGTTCAGGGCGATACACAAGAAGGATTGTTAGATTTTTTCCACTCAATTTCACTTGGACTTCCATATGCTCAAAAGTCCTTGTCTTTACACTTTCTATTTTAACTGCGCATAGACCGGATTTGACAATGCAGCCAACTCCACCCCCTTGTCTACCTTCTCTGGGTGAGCTTAGAAAGTAGCATTGTCCATTTCTTTCAAGTTCTCCAATTTCAACTTTATCATCTGCTTTTAGCCATGTCTCAGTGAAAAGAAAGATGTCCAAGTTAAATTCATTCCTGAAGTCATTTACAGATTGAGTTTTCTGCCTAAGACTTTGGGCATTCCACACGCAAGCTCTTAAGATATTGTTAGAAGTGTTAAGAGCATGGTTGTCTGAGGAGCTGGGATGTGTAATAGAATTGGATAGGATGTTAAATCGGTTTGTAATTTTGATTGAGTTACTGCAACTAGAGTTATTTCTATTCTGAAACCTTGCCAGCGAGAGTGTCTTAGTTGATTCTTTTAATCCAATACGCAAGACATCAGAGTACAGCCTTGATTTTTTTGTCATGGTGATGCAACTACAATGCTTCAGAAGTCCAGGTGAAATACTGATTGCAGTGATACTCCACAGGTGCTTTGTGAAAGTATCTGAGTGACTGGTTGCTATAATACCTCACAGGTGCTTTTTGAAAGGTATTGGAGTTACTGGTTGCTATGATACTCCACAGGTGCGTTGTGAAAGTACCTGAGTGACTGGTTGCTATAATACCTCACAGGTGCTTTGTGAGGGTATTGGAGTTACTGGTTGCTATGATACTCCACAGGTTCTTTGTGAAAGTATCTGAGTGACTGGTTGCTATAATACCTCACAGGTGCTTTGTGAAAGGTATTGGAGTTACTGGTTGCTATGATACTTCACAGGTGCGTTGTGAAAGTACCTGAGTGACTGGTTGCTATGATACCTCACAGTTTCGTTGTAAAGGTACCTGAGTGACTGGTTGCTATAATACCTCACAGGTGCTTTGTGAAGAAACTGAGTGACTGGTTGCTGTAATACCTCACAGGTGCTTTGAGAAGGTATTGGAGTGACTGGTTGCTATGATACTTCACAGGTGCGTTGTGAAAGTACCTGAGTGACTGGTTGCTATGATACCTCACAGTTTCGTTGTGAAGGTACCTGAGTGACCGGTTGCTATAATACCTCACAGGTGCTTTGTGAGGGTATTAGAGTGACTGGTTACTATGATACTCCACAGGTGCTTTGTGAAAGTATCTGAGTGACTGGTTGCTATAATACCTCACAGGTGCTTTGTGAAGGTATTAGAGTGACTGGTTGCTATGATACTTCACAGGTTCGTTGTGAAAGTACCTGAGTGACTGGTTGCTATGATACCTCACAGTTTCGTTGTGAAGGTACCTGAGTGACTGGTTGCTATTATACCTCACAGTTTCGTTGTGAAGGTACCTGAGTGACTGGTTGCTATAATACCTCACAGGTGCTTTGTGAAGGTATTGAGTGACTGGTTGCTATGATACTTCACAGGTTCGTTGTGAAAGTACCTGAGTGACTGGTTGCTATGATACCTCACAGTTTCGTTGTGAAGGTACCTGAGTGACTGGTTGCTATAATACCTCACAGGTGCTTTGTGAAGGTACTGAGTGACTGGTTGCTGAGGGTTTGCTGCAGAACACTGTTATGTTCTTCACTGTAGACTGTAGTGGGTCACTGGATTAGGAAGTTTAAAATAGAGCAGTACCACAGCAGTGTGCCATGAGATATTCAATAAAATAACTGTCATTTGTACTTCATGTTGGTGGCTCTGACTTTGTGAAAAGCATGCATCATTGTTACTATTTAGCTCACTGTTTTCTCCAGCTTAAAAGTATGAGAACAACAACCTGGCGTTGCAGAGACATCTTCTCCACTGACTTCCTTCACAATTTCCAATACCATACTAAGTGAACCACCCTTCCCTATGTTTTAACATTGGGCCTGCGTTTCACTTACCTATCAAAGACTTTGACCCATACCTAACTCCAACTACAGCAAAGAAAATTGGCTGCTATTTTTATCCCACATGCCTCACATATCGGCCTTTATGACCCAAAATGTTTTCCTCTCATCGGATGAGAATTCGTCCTTCCAGAAGCATTTTGGTTCAGGATGTTTAACATTGATGCAATGGCACAATATCATGCGTTTCACTTACTTACAGGCGGCACTGTATTATCGTTATTTGCAGATTGGCAGTCGAATCACTTTCAAAATTAACTTTCAACTTGGTCTTGTGATGTCACTGACTTATAGATTTGTTTGTGTCAGTTTGTGGTTAATTATTTGATTCAGTCCATATCATATCTAGTAGCATAGGCGTCAATAAACCAACTGATTATTATCCTTCCAAAAAGTATGTAGAATTTGAAAAATCTTGCAAAGTTGGTATGTGACCTCACACTGTTGGGACATAGTGATTGGCTGTGGTGAGGAGTGTGATGCAGTGTTGGCGTATGATGTAGTGTGGAGAATAACCATATATGGTATGTGACATAGTATGAATGTTTTATCAAGCATTACTGAGAAAGAAGAAGATAACAAACTGTGAAATTCAATAAATAACAGTTTCTCATGATACTGTGATAGCGCGGCGTGGGTATAAAGTATGCATGTACTCTGTGAGGTCTGCTCTCTTCTGTATCTCTGCTTCAACTACAATCACTCAATAGTCTCTCAACAGGTGGCATGGCAGTTCCTCCAAGAGTCACTCACAGGTGGCACCAATTGCAATATGACAGTGCTGCTCACTGCCACATTCCACCCAGGTTTGTTTTTATGCAGTTCGTCAAGTTCTTTCTTCATGCTTCTTCTCTTCTGATCTTCATTTCTCCTTGCACCTCTTCTTCCACCCAGGTTTGTTTTTAGCGCATCATCACACCAGCTCACAGTCTTTAAAATCGGAGGTTGGAGTCATGCAACTCCACAGGACATTAAAATCAGCAGTAAAACCAGGGTAGGAGCCTTGTAACTCCAAAACAAATCCTGATAAAATCACAATGGTCAATAAAAACTGTATAGGGGTAACATTTTAGAAATTTGACAAAAGGACCTGGAGCCATGCAGCTCCATTGGAAGGATGAGTTTGGAGCCATGCAGCTCCATTGGAAGGATGAGCTTGGAGCCATGCAGCTCCATTGGACATTTGGATCATTAGACAAATTAGAAGATGGAATTACTTAGGGGCAATCTAATGAAGTGGGAGAATTTACATCAAAGGTCCAAGGTAAGGGCAATAGGAGAGCCATGCAGCTCCCAAGGACAGGGAATTGGGAGTCATACAACTCACCAGGAACAGATTATTATAACACAAGTGCAACAAGATAGCATTCTTCATGACAGGTAGCTCAGGTTGGGTACACTTGGTTATTCTGCGTACGGAAACTTCCTCCAGGCTGATATGTCACACTCAGATGTCCATCAGGTTCAGAAATGACATCACAATCAGAGGATCCACTCATGAAGCCTGAGCTGTCACTGCTGGTTTCTTGAAACTGCTGAACCATTGACTTTCTTCTGAGGTATGGGATGCGATGATTCTTCCTACGCTGTTGTGGCTGATGGACCAAGTTCAGCAGATGTTTCTCTTCTCTTCCTTTAATCACTTCAAAGCTGATTAGCACGTCATGGACTTGGATTGTCTTCTTGCTGGTCCTAGGTTTCTTGGGTCGAGGTCTGTTCTTCTTTACTGGTCTTGGGTAATGGTAGTTCTTCCTTGAAGTTTCAGAGCATGACGAGTCACGAAGACGGGATGGCTTGTAGATGCAATTTGATGGATAGACGTGCCTTATTGTCTCATAGAAAGGATTGGCATGCACTTGAGCATCATGTTTAGGAACCTCAACATCTGGCATCAGATCACATGACTTAAGAGAAGGATATGGATCATCCTGTTCAACGGGCAGCTGTTCAAAGGTGGGGAAGTCCATTGATGCAATTTCATCAGCACTCGAACTGAGAATCGCCACTGACTTCATTTCACTCAAAGCGTCACTGATCTTGATGTAAATCTTCTCAATCTGTTGTCGTTCTTCACATATCTGCCTGTGGAGATCCACAATGTGCTTCCTTTCTGCAGTCAATAACACTTCATGCTGTTGAAGATGCTGCGCCAAGTTAATACAAGGATGTTGTTGCATCTTACAGAGGCCTTCACCATTGGGGATAATGTACTGTTCATCATATTGTCCTTGTGAAGAGACTACATCCTTCACATGGGGCAAGGGAAGCAGGCATGCACCTGCTGTGGAGGGATTAGTCAGGCATTCACCTGACATGGAAAGGTGGGGACAAGTTGAAGTAGGTTTGTAGTTTGTAGTTGAGCAACTTGGTAACTTCGTAATTTCTTCCTTAACAGTCACAGAGTCGCACACACAGAAAGGTCACTGTCCTGACGGTCACTTGGAGTTACAGTCGAGGAAATAACATCAGAAGATCCACTGTTCCTCCGAACATCTCCCACAGCTCCATCACTAAAGCAGAAGCCAGGTCAATATTCATTTCTGTAGACATGACAGGTCACAATGATCGCAGCTATTAGTTTATGAATAATGTTGCATAATCCAGCATAATCCACTCTCTCTCTTTTTGAAGAGTCAAATAATTAGCAATAGGCAGCCAAATAAATAAATCAGCATGCTGCACAATGTGCCAAATTAATATTTTGACTCCAAAATAAAATTGTATTTATCCAAGCCAAAAGTCAGCATTTCAATTCTCTCAGCTCTCAGCACAGTCAAAAACGTTTCTTTCAACTCCAGAATATCACAATAGTCTATAATCCACTGAATGAACAATGTTTGTGACAGCATTCACACACCACAGTGAAGAAACAAAAGCTTTCAGCATGAATGTGGGTTATCGTTCATGCATGGCGATTTCAACAGCTGACTGGAGTTTTGCTGAGTCAGTGATCAGTCTCCAAATCAAAGTGTAAAAATATGAAAATTTACCACTGACTATCAAAATAATCAGAAAATATGAGAGAGATTGACGTAATTGTTAATATTTTGTAGATGATTGGCTTGTATTTTAGTTCATATGAGAGGATTGATGTGGATTAGAAATATAGATACTCATGTTGTCAGGATGGCTGTCCATGCTTCTTCATTGACATCCAAGTCAGAGTTATTTCTGTGCAAAACACACAAAATCCACTTCTGTTCACTGACTGTCATTATCCATGAACTCCTCACAGAATAATAAGAAAAAAATCCCATTCTGGCACCAATGTGATAGCGCGGCGTGGGTATAAAGTATGCATGTACTCTGTGAGGTCTGCTCTCTTCTGTATCTCTGCTTCAACTACAATCACTCAATAGTCTCTCAACAGGTGGCATGGCAGTTCCTCCAAGAGTCACTCACAGGTGGCACCAATTGCAATATGACAGTGCTGCTCACTGCCACAATACTCATAAACTGTCTAATCTGAATGTTGTTTACAGTTTTCTGCCAGTGGCACAGCTAGGGTGTCCCAAGAAGGGGATACACAGTTGCACATTTTTTGTTGGATGGATTCACCCTTGTGTATTATATATATTTTTGAAATTATGATCATTATTTTTGTATGCCCTTGGTTCAGGGTTGAGGGGCAAGCCCCTTACCCCTCATGCCCAAAATTATCATCACAGGAAATGGAGAGCACTGCATTTTCACCAAATGTTATTTCCCCCAGGCCATTTCTACATTGTAGATACGCCCCTGCTGGCCGCACCTTTCAGTGTTTCATTTCTACACAAATGGCTTGAAGTCATATGCCTGTATACTACCTCACAGATTTGATATGACATACTATGCAGAGTGAGCCATGATTGGCTGAACAACCTGTGACCTCACATGGAACACCTGATTATCAATGCTAACCTATGGGAACTGCCATATGATGTCACACTTCAACATTACAAGAAAAAAATCACTTTCTACATACTTTTTGGAAGGATAATAATGATTCAAGGTACTGATCACATAAGAAGATTAGCAGACCAACAGAAAACTGTTAATGATGTGACAAAGCCAGTTTGCAAATTAAAAAGAAGAAAATACATTTTTCGAATGAACCGCCAATCTGCAGAGAGCTCTTGTGAGACTAAATTCTATTTCTCCCTCAATATATCATATATATGATTAGATGTATGTATATACAATATGGAGATTTGGCGGATAGCCTGGTTCAGTGGTAGACCTCTGCATTTTGATGGTGCATTGCAAGGAATGTGTTAAATAGGACGAATAAGGACAACAATTTCGCCAAATCAAAACATCCCTGAATTTCATTCACATGCGAGATCTTGAAGCTTGGATGAAGAACGTTTCGTTGAAAACTTCGAGTAATCAATCTTTTTCTTATTCATATTGGAAACCAAAATGTTCAAAGACCACTCTTTAAATGGTTTGATCGTGGATATTATAATTCCTTCAATTAATCATCTAGCTCTTCTTAGTGAAGAATAAACATTGCAGCTCTCGGCATGTTATTTCTGCAATTATTAATGGAATAACCTAAATTCTTGTATGAAGACATTAATTAATTTTCAGCTGAATTCAGAATGAAAGTCTACGAATGGTCACTATTCTATTTTTATACATTATTGGTATTCAAACTTATGACAACTACGTGGAAAGCAGTGAATAATCAAGCACCTCAGTACCTCAAAAATCTCATTCAACATAAACCTGAAAATGACCTGAGCCTCCGCAGCAATGGATTAATGCTGTTAAAGGTACCTGTCGCACAAAATCAAAACAAGTTTGAAGATAGCGCCTTTTCCTATTCTTCACCAATACTGTGGAATGGCTTACCTGAAAATGTGCGAAAATCAAAGACACTTGATAACTTCAAGAAACGACTGAAAACATATCTTTTTGCACAATTCTACGGTGATACCAGCTAATCTAACCAAGCGCCAGTGAGCAGTTTGCTGGAATTGGCCCTATATAAGTACTTAATATTATTTTTTATTATTTATTTAATATCATTTATTTATTATTTATTTAATGACGCTTGGCCTAATATTTGTCAAATACGTATGTTATTTAATGTTTCAACTTTATTTGATGTATCATGAACACACATTTTACAACATATCTAGCTTTCATTTTCCCTCTGATAATAATTCATTGTGTCTTCAAATTCTTGAATTTTTTTTATTTTTAAAAAGTTTGTTCCCTAAACTTAAGTTAAAATAGAAATATCACATATGCAAGCAAGATGCCTCAACTGTTGAAAATCATTGTGCTTGACTTACTGCTTGAACAGCTAAAAAAGCAAACCATGATCCAACCCAGTTGTTCTCATTCCAGGGAGAATCCACAGATGCACTGAAGCAGTCACCAAGACAAGCCCCACTAATGAAACATGAATCCCAAAGTTGAAGTGACTCAAGACTTCATTATCATAGCCCTTGTCCAAAGATATGAATGTTTCCTTCCTATTTTCAGAATACTATGTCTGTTTATTGTGTAAACTTACTCTTCCCTTTGCCAGCCCAAAATTTGAGTTCTAGTTATGACTAATACGTTTTGGTGTTTTTAAATCTTCATCCCTGCAGAATTCAATAGAAATTTATGTATGTTGTACAACCAAGAGAAGAATCAATTTTGATTAGTAGTGATGGCTATGAAATTTTAAAACGAGAAAACTATAAGTTGTTTGCTTCACAGCTTCCCTGAATTACAGTTAATGAACTTAAAGCATAATTTTTGAAATTCACTGAATAAATAATTGGATATCTCTGAATGGATCCAATCATTCTTTTGTAAGTTAAACCACTTGTGCAGTGCTAAGAGAAGCAAAAATAACTCTTTTGCAGTCAATTGTCAAAATGTCATCAAATGATTGATGATATCTTCTTCATGCAACTTGCAAATAGGGGATGCAATCAGATGCCAGTGGGCTACCAATGAAAATCAAGGACACTATGATGATCACTCTCAACCTGCAGTAATACATCATTTATCAATCAGTCACTGCCTAAAGGAACATATGATAATAATATCAAAAACATCATGGAAACTGTGGTAACTGATGTAAACAATTTGCTGGTATTAGATAGAAAGCTAATGTATAGTAAACAATCCTATGACATTGACAAATCACTTAGCTTCTGTCTATTGGGCTTAACAGTTTGTACTTCTAGACTGCATACACTTCCCAACCCCCAATTCAACTCTAAACAGAGAAACCAAGTGACCAGACTACCGGACAGGCAAAAGATCTCATCGATCAAAGTTGAATAACCAACCTTAAAAGGGCCACGAGGCTCATTCAATCCTAGGATACTAGAGGTATACACTGATACAGCTTCGAGTATACACAGAAAAAAGCTCACTTTGGTTCTGAACTATACTGAATAAAGTTTCTATGTTGTAATCAGTGCTCAATGAATGTTCTATTGATATACTTTCAGATTAAATTTCAATACTAAAAAAAACTCAAAAGATTATACGCTAGAGAACGTCAGTGACCCAAGAGAAGCAAGCAAAGTCACCTCAACGTGCATATCATCGATAGACTAAGCTCTCCAGTGGTCAGATAACAGGTTAATGGAAACACTCTTGGACTCCAATGACCAGCACTGCTAACCGCCAGGATTGACCTTGGACTTTTCTGATGCATCGACTTAATAACAGGAGTTTACAATAGGTCTTACAGATGCTTCTCAAAATATCTCTTTTTTAAAGGCCAAGCCACTGACAGATCTCTGTTGATCAAGAATGACCTGTGGCTCATTGAAGCATTCGTCATAAAGCCCTTTGATTATTTAGAGGTCCTTTAAGGATGGGCGAAATGCATCTTCTGAAAAAGTGACCAACCCAGCCACAGAGTATATTTACTGTATTAGGAAACCCCCGAAAGTATGTTTTCAATGAAACTGCTGCTCTTATTTGTGGTTTAGAGGGGCTCCTCTGTGAGTTATAGTTAACTTTATAGTTTCATGTGCATTACTTCTATTTACGCATTATTTACACAGCTTTTGTCACACTCTCAAAGTTGCTGCAATAAAACATTAGCAGAGGTAGCAAAGAGTGACTGCTTCTTCCCTATCTCTTGTTTTCGGTCTATTATTCAGCCAGACTCATTTCATAGCTCTTTGATGTGGCAGGAGAATCTCATGATATAAATGGTTCATTCCCAAGATCCATAAAATATTTATAGAGCCGTAAAAATCTTGCGTATGATCTAACACAACCACACATGCTGGGACAATACACTGTCAATGAGAAATTATGTGCTCTGGCATATGTACGTTATTTTCAATCTTTTGAATCCTGGGGATACTTCAATTGGTACCATCAATTAATCTTACATCCAACATTTGTCATTCCACTTCCAAAATATAGTTTGTATACACTTCCCAACCTCCAGCTCAACTCTTAACAGAGAAACTAGGTGACCAACCTGTCTGACAAGCAAAAGATCTCATCCATCAAAGTTGAATAACCAACCTTAAAAAGGCCGCGTGGCTCATTCAGCCCGAAGATGCTAAAGCCATACACTGATTTATTTTACAAAGAAAAACGCTTTAATTTAGTTCTGAACTATACCGAGTAAAGTCAAAAGCAAGTTAAAATTGACATAATATATTGCAGATAACAAAGACTGTCTTGTTGAAATATGTTGTGATTAAATTTCAATATAATTGTTGCATGCGTATCACATTACAATATTATGGATGTCAGTGATGTCTTGATGTATATTTGCACTAATTGTGCAAAAAGGTGAAAATAATATTTAACCATTTCTGATTGAACAGTAGGATTTCAGGTTTCCTTTTATTTATTTTTGGGTAGCGATTGACATCAACTAATTCCCAGGATTTTCTTGCCGTTTGTAGGAGATCTAATATTTCATGAAAAGGATGTGCATCAGGTTGGTACAAATGTATTCTGGACAAAACAACCACTAGGAAAGCAATTAGCTGCATGTGTAAAAAGAATAATGATAGTGTTATCAGTGGAAAGGTCAGTGACCCAAGAGAAATAAGCAATGCCACCTTAACACACAGTTACACAGACCAAGGTCTCTTTGCTGTGACTAGATAACAGTTTGACAATAAGGTTCCTGATGGACTCCAATGACCAGACTCTGCTAATCAGGAGGACCTGAAAACTGTTGCATCAACTTAATAGCAAGAGCTTACAGAAGGTCTATAAGGTGCTTCTCAAAATATCTCTTTTTAAAGGGCAAGCCATCTCAACCACTGACAGATCTCTGTTGGTCAAGAATGACCTGTGGCTCTTTGAAGAATTCATCACAAGCCCTGAGGTTACTGAGATGTCTTCTAGGCCCTTTGATTGTCCTGCGGTCCTTTCAGTGGAAATGCATCCAAGCCACTGGGTATATTTATTGTGTAAAGAAACTCCCAGAGTATGTTTCTCCTGAAACTACTGCTATTATTTTTTAGTGGTTTGGACGCTGTTGTTTGATTTATTGTTTACTTCAGAGTATCATTTTCATTACTTGTGTTTATGCATTGTTTACATTGCTTTTGTCAGACTTTTAAAGTGTTGTAATAAAACATTAGCAAAAGTAGCACAGAGAGACCCTGGGACACCCCTTCCTCTCCTATATCTTGTTTTCGGTCTATTACTCATTCTTAGCCAGACTCATTTCATAGCTCTTTGATGTGACAGGGAGATCTCATGATATAAAAGGTTCATTTCCAGGATCCATAAAATATTTACAAAGCTATCAAAATTTAGTATATGACAGTGTTGGAGTCGAGGCCAGGACATCCGAGACCAAGACCGAGACCGAGGCATGAGCATCCGAGACCGAGACCAAGACCGAGGCATTGCCCTACGAGACCGAGACCGAGGCATGAGCATCCGAGGCCAAGACCGAGACCGAGACCGAGGCCGGCTCGACAAAAAGACGGTTGACTGTCAAACTATTTTAGCTTGGTATATTATCGGCATTGAGCTTACGATAAGGCTATAACAGTGCAATTAAAGATTCACTCAATGACTCAAGTAAACCTCTAAAATGAAGACAATAAGGGGGCAACCATTACATTTTTAAAGAACAGGGCATGGAACTCATCTCACTGCAAATACTGCAAATTTTTTTTTAGGGAAACAGCGACAGATTACATTTGTGCTGATTGTCTGACAACCTCAATTATGTTTAATTATCCACTTCTAATTCAAACATTTTAGACTGAGATAGCCATCCACCAGAAATTCATTTCAAGACTTTTGGGAAAGAATTCATTAACCTTTCACCATGACTGGAAAAAAATAAGTTAGTTTTTAAAAACATTCTGAAGCAGCTTATCACTTTCATTTCGGGCTTTACTATAACTGCTTTAAAAATTACACTTTCTAGATATATGTAGATAGATACTCTGCATTGCTGGGTTCCAATTTATTAGGCAGTGGCATATTTGTGTTATATCAAAGTTATTTGGAATATTTTTTGAGGCATGGATGAGATTCTGTCACAAATTTTGTCCCATTCCATTTTTTTGAGTTGTGTTTTAAGCCAGCCACTCTGGTGTGTGAAGTAAATGATCAGGTACTAACGCATCTTGCATCACATGTAAACAAAATCAGATTTTAATATATAGAATAATAGGTTCCTCATATTAAATAAACTGACAGATAATTATACTTAGCCGACAGGAAAATTTTGTTTGACTGTTCCAGCAAAATTGTACTTTATTAATTTTGCTGGCCTCGGACGTGCCTCGGACAAATATCCGAGGCCAGAAGGCCCGAGACCGAGTCCAAGGCCAAGGATTGGTCATCCGAGACCGAGACTGAGGCCGAGGCCATCAAAAGTGGCCCCGAGGCCGGCCTCGAGGACGAGGCCGGCCTCGAGGACTCCAACACTGGTATCTGACCAGACACAACCACATATGATCGACATTATACTCTCCATGAGAAATGCTGTGCCCTGCCATTAGTCTATCATTTTCAATCTTTTGTATCCTGTGGATACTTCAATTTTACCATCAATTCATTTCACATTCAATTTTCAATTATCAGACAAGAGAGGGACATTTGTCATTCTACATGGACGAATTGATTGCTTGTTAAATGATTTGATAAACAGAGAAGAGTTGCTTATCAGGCGGTATCAGCCTCTGAGACAAACCTCCTTCTCTTACTGGAAGCTCAAGAGAAGCAGTGATAATGGTGCATCTAATTTGCCAACCATTATACGGACATACTATCCTGAGAGGATTACAATTATGTTCCCTCCCAGGGGCTGACAAATAAAAGGAAGCTTCCCACGGCACGTACATGACATAGTGGACTCACAGCCATGCCAATGCTTTGCCTTGGATGGCAGTATTCCTCCATAGTGTCACCATATAGTGTCATGGCAGCAGAGTAGGGTTGTGCTGAGTCAGATTTTATGTTGTGCTGCTTGCTGGCATTTATGAGTATTTTTGCGACGTCCATTGCCATTCTGTTATAATCGGCATGGTTTCTAATGTAAGAGTGATTGTAAGGCCCAGAGGGCTCGGGCCAAGCGGAAGCTATGAGCCCATTCACTAATAAAAGATTTTGTCTCTCTCTTTTTATGAGAAGCTGATAACACATGGTCATGAATGATCAGATGGTTATTCATTAATGTTTATGTTATATTGGCTGTATAAATTGAATGTTTACATTGGCTTGTTCACATCAAGGTTTACAGTTCATTGGCCTATAAACTTCTTTCATCCTCTCAGGCTCTCACTTTTGTTTGGCTTTGATGATTCATGTATTCGTTGCGACATGACCCATGTGACTGAGGATAAAGTAATCAAAGACAAACACTGTGCTTTTAGAACTCTGAACATTTATTTTATTCAATGCACTTGGTGGAGGATGACTTGTCATGAGGTCAAAAAAGAAATATGCATATAATAAGTTACATGCACATGATGTATAATTCATCAGTGCCAAAGCAATGTTGATCCTGTATCCTACATACAGCTGTACAACAACAGTTGCCCATGAAGTCACAAGAAGATAATCTCAGTTGCAACTGAAGTAGGCAGAGTACAATCAGTGGCCCTTGAGAGAGGAATGTTGCTGGTCCTTTGTCAGTCAAGTGTTCTGAAGGACCAGTTCCAACCTGTCGCCCTCTCATTGCCTGTCATTCCTTTTCTGTTGATGATAAGCCTCACAGGTTAAGAATTGGAATGTATGTTGATTTATACAAAGTATTTCCTGTGTGTTCTCTTGCCCTGGCAGATAATCTATAAAAAAGGACATCAGTGCATCAATTTTGATTAACAACAGAAAGAGTGAAGTAAGGTGACAGACTTATTCCAAAAAGACAACTCTTAGATAAACATTGTCAATTTTATAATTTTGAAATTACAACTTTCTTCAGACAGACGTAGACAAACAGATTTAGCAAAACTTGCTTTTGTTAGATGCTTTGTGTGTTATTATTTCATTCTTGCTCAAACGAAGCACAGAAATTAGAAAATGTTGACCTTATCGAATCAGACAGAACAATGGCCAGCAGTGGATGAGAAAGGAGAACAATTTCACTTTCAAACTAGAGATCGATTGAAACGGAACATCCCAGAGAAAAGAAAGAAACTAGATAAATATAAAAGTAATAGATGAAGTCCAAAAGAAGCTGCCACTAACAAAAGGTTAGATGTCAGCTGGCCAAGCTGTTGCTCATTGGGCGTTTTCTTTGACAAAATCAGAGGGCCTTCGTTACTTGATCTCTTGAAATTGTTTATTTGAAACATGTTAGCTGTTGGAGACAGTATTGCACCTGATTCCAGAAAGTCAAATGTTACACCGCTCAGATTATTTAATCCAATTGAAGGAAGTGATTACATAAAACTTTGCAAAGGTTTCTTGATCCATTGAATCATTCATTTTACACAATTTCTATGTTTTCTCAGCCAAGGATTCATATTTTTTATCTGCATAACCCTAAATAGAATTGTGTAACTCTCCTTAGTAGACACATCAGCTAATCCCTTTACAGGATTCACTCTGCCCAGTCTTATGCAGAGGGCTTCAAAGATATTGAAATGGGATGAAGTCTCGCAAGAGCAACGCTTTTGCTGCAGCCACCTATAATGGCTATTGTACAGCTTCTTTTAATTCAGATATAAAATGTAAATTATTCACAGCTGCTGAACATTATCTATTTTCAAATCGAAAATGGAAAAAGAAAAACAAATACTTAGATATTTCAGTACAATATGGGGTCTCACCAAAACAGCAATTTGTAAAGTAAAGTCTCAAGCCTAAGTCTCTTCTCAACAAGTTGAACAAAACAATCAGATAAATTAGTTTACATTAAACAAGAGCAAAAAGAGCCAAATTCCCATCAACTGAATTGATTGCTAGAAAACACTGATCCTTTGAATTTGTTTGAATAGGATTAATAATTTCCATCTATTCTGTGGCTGCTACGTCTTGTGCATTACAAATATTGAGAGAATTGATTAATCACTATTGAAAATGGACTGATCTTCAGTTTAAGATTAACAGCTTCAATATGAAGTACGTAGATCTAAAGTGCTATCTTTAGCATTCCAAACAAGTCTAAACAATTCAAATGCAAACATCATACCTTAAATGCATAATCGAGGTGAGCAGCTTGTACATTTTTGTAACTGAAAAACAGCCACTAGACTGATTACAATCCCAGTGCAGAGAACCCCAACGCCGATACCTAAATCATCAGCTCTGCTACTATATGTCCAGCGGAAAAGCAAAAGTTGTGATCATAATCGAGTTTGGGAGACTAGTGGAAAGATTTGTCTGGGACTGATTTGATTTTCGCTACATCTACTGGCCAGCTGCACCAGGTCCAAGTATATTTGGAAGTTTGAAACAGCAGAGTACATGTACAACCGCAGTATCCCATGAGATACCTAATTCAATTCTTCCCTTTTGCACTTCGCTTTGACATGTCTGACTTTACGGAAAGACCATTTTTGTTATTTCTATAGAGTCTGTGCAATGAGCTATACGTCGTCTGCAATTTGATAACTGTAAGCTGATGTAATCTGAACACAATTATGAGACTAGTATTCTTTTTATAATAATTACAAATATATTCAATATTTTGTGAGAGTTTTTGGTTGACTTGCTGGGAGATCTTGACAATTTAGGGATTTCCATCGTGTAGCAAGAGATGTTGATTTCTATTTGCATGAAAAATCTTGATGCTTGTAACAGGAATGTTTTTTCAGCAATGCCTAGTAATCCATCTAGCATTTTCCTCATTCAATTACCCAGAAAACCAAAATGTTCAAAAGAATGCAAATAAAGGAGAATATTAATTTTGAATTTTCCTCGTAATCTTCAAAAGGTTCAATCTTGGAGCATTATAATTCCACTGATTAATAGCTGGAGCTGTTGAATATAATTTTGCAAGGAATGCAGACCACTGTTCTTGACATCTTATTTCTGCATTTGAAAGTAGGGATATTTTATTATGCCAAAATATGAAATTCTACAAACACGTCTTGGTTTGCAGGTCATAAACACGGAATATATCCTTCCGTGGTCATAACCACTTTATGCTTGGTGTGAAGGTATATTCAATACCAAAAGGGGCAATAAAGTAAAAACAGATTTAAAAACTTCTATAATATGTATCCTATTAAAGTATTTGTCTAATGCTACATACTATAATGGTCTATAAGAAGTTTGCACCAGCCCTAAGAAGGACTCCTAGGTAGATTCGGTGCCTGACATTGTGCAACTTACAAGGGGGTTCATGCTATTGTGCTGATTGATCCATTATCACTCTAAGTACCCTGCCAAATTTATACGTTTTATTATTTAGTTTACTAAATATTGTAAAATTAATATAAGATAACAAAACATTTATTTCTTATTTTTAATTAAAAATATATATTTCAAGATATAAGAATTGTTGAAAATCCATTTAAGATACAATGTGCCTGATTTGCTGATTGAACTGATAAAAAACCCAAACCATGATCCAGTGTTGATGTTCTAATCCCAGGGAGAAGCCACAGATGCACTGAAGCAGTCACCAAGACAAGCCCCACTAATGAAATGTGAATCCCAAAGTTGAGAAAATTCAAGACTCTACTGCATACTGCAGCTGCTGAAATATATATTCAGTTTCTCTTTTGGAAGAGTCATGCCATAACCATTTAATCTATCCCTATGGCATCTTAAAATGAAGTCTGAACAACAAGACTTTAATTGGCTATGTAAACAATCCAATCTAATGAATACATTTACAAATTACACTGCTTAAATTTTTGTAGTTCCAGGTTGCTGTGTCCAACTTCCAAACCTGTAAGCTGATGAAATGGATTGAATTGAAAAAGCCCATTTAAGTAACGTTTGCTGACACTTTAAAATATGATAGACGTCACACGCTGATTAAACTACTTAGTAAAAATGTAACTATTATATCTGCCTGTAGGTCTGCCTATACATGCTGGTAAGATGCAATGATTTCATTTAAGGAAAATGGACACTACATGCACCATGTGTGTGCCTGGCAGTGGAGCTCTTTCAGTGGGACTTGAGGTTTACAGTGTGTGCATCTGCTGTGTAGATTATTTCATAAGGAAAATGGACACTATATGCACCATGTGTGTGCCGGCAATGGAGCTCGTTCAGTGGCACTTGAGGTTTGTGTGCGTCTGCTGTGTAATCACCTTTATATTTCGTGATAAAGACATGCATGAAACCATTGCATGAAACCAGTACAAATACATTCAGACCACATCACAGCAAGTAAAGTGATTAACTATCAAAGGAAGAGTGATATCAGTGACAGGGTCAGTGCCCTAAGAGAAGCAAGCAAAGCCATCTTAACTCAGAGCGATACAAACCAAGATCTCTTGCAGTGGTCAGATAAAAGGTCAATGGAAAGGCTCAAGAAGATGCTTTCAGTTAATAACAGGAGTTTGCGAAAGGACTGGTCTTAAAGGTGCTTCTCAAAATATCTCTTTTCAAAGGGCAAGCCATCTCAGCCACTGACAGATCTGTGCTGGTCAAGAATGACCTGTGGCTCTTTGAAGCATTCATTACAAGCCTTGAGGTTGCTAAAATGTCTTTTTTGACCCTTTGATCATTTTTAAGGTCCTTTCAAGATCACAAAAGCATCCTCTGAAAGAGTGACCGAACCTAACAACAAACATTATGTGGTGTAATATTAAGTAACTGATATAATACACAGAAACTATTTCCCCCCTAAAACTACTAATCTTCAAACTTGTTTGCAATTTGAGGCTTGCTGTTCACTTACTTTAAATATCTCTTACTTTATGTAATAGGCCTATCACATTCATTGCAATATTTACATCGCTTTGTCAGAAAACATTAGCAAAGGTAGCAAAATTGTCCCTTGTGTGCCCCTTCCACTCCTATCTCTTGTTTTCGGTCTATTACTCATTTATAGCCAGACTCATTTCATAGCTCTTTGATGTGGCAGGAGGATCTCATGATATAAAAGGTTCATTCCCAGGATCCATAAAATATTTACTATATATATTCTTTTATTGACATCTATAAATATCACAATTGATACATATGTCATTTGTAATGGGAAAAAGTTAAATAAAATATTAAAAAATAGTATTAATTATATACAAGATTAACTATATACATAAAATTGATTATACACATGTTATAAATAGCTAAAATCAAGTGAGCATATTGTTACAAACGTGTACGAGTAATAGTACTTTTGTGTCAAAAGAGCACTCAGCAAATGATTAAAACAAATACAAACTAGGTTCCAGCCACCCAAATAGTTATAAAATAAAGTTGATATCAAACACCAATTAATATAGATAACAGTCAATAAAATACACACACCACTTATACTGATCACATACAAATAGCCATTTCAGGTTATTAAGAAAATTATGATTAATTATATATATAAGACATAAGCAAAATACATACAAGTTAACAAATTTATAGATTAATTAATAAGCAAAAGACATATAAGTTAACAAAGTTATAGATTAATTAATAATGCTTGATATTTCATATTTGATCATTATTTACAAAACATGCATCAAATTACATACATTGTTGCTTTAATATTGATCATATTGCTATACTGAATAGTTCATTTTATGTTAGAAATAGCTTATTTCTTAAAGTGTACATTATATGTTAATTATCATAATTATCATGATTGTGTATTATAAGTGACTGTGTGGATGTAGGAGATATGCTTTAAATTTAAACATCAGCCTGAAGTAAAAATTTCCCTAGAGTATTTAGTAGGTCAGGTTCCTTACTTTTCATTATTGATGTAAACTTGTCACTGTCATTTAAAGACAGAAAATTGTTGATAAATTTAGCAGCTGTTGAAAACAGGTTTTCACGAAACGATTCATTAGCAGGGCATACAACAAGGCAATGGATTTCATCCTCCACCATATTTAATGAACACTTTTCACATATTCTATTTGCTGCAGGAATCACTGGCTTTTGATGTCTGCCTATTTCAATTTGTAGACTGTGAGAACTTGTCCTGAATCTTGCAATCTTAGTTAACACTTTGCGGTTTTGTCGCAGCCTGAGATATGGCTCTAATCTACAGTCAGTTTTAAAGAGCTTATATGTTCTAAGTTTTGGTTGCTGTGTACTATCATTTATAGATATGAATAATTGTTCCTGTTCTATTTCATAAAGTTTTGATTTTACAGTTCTACATATGCTGTCAATGTCTAAGTTAGTATTGTTAATTGTTTCATATTCAATGTTACAAGAACTTAAAATGTTTATTATTTTACTGAACCAATTAGTTTCATTAGCTCTG
Organism: Platynereis dumerilii; assembly: GCA_026936325.1. Lineage (NCBI taxonomy): Eukaryota > Metazoa > Annelida > Polychaeta > Phyllodocida > Nereididae > Platynereis > Platynereis dumerilii. The sequence continues at coordinate 1,102,055 of JAPTHN010000103.1, read as the reverse complement.
TTCGTATGAGTATCTTTCTGAATTTGTAGACATCTCCTTAACAGACTACCATCTGGTGCATTTTCTAATCTCATCCAATAATTGACCATTCTAACTTTTTGTCTAACATGCAATGGAAATCTACCAGTTTCACCATAAACAGCCAGAGATGGTGTTTGTTTTCTAACACCTAACATACGTTTTAGATAGCCAAGTTGCAGAACTTCTAATTCAGATACAGGTTTTTCACTACTCCATATTTCACTGTTGTACTCAAGGATTGGTAGAACATAAGTATCAAACATTCGCAAAGATACAATTGGGTCCATGTGTCCTAGGACTTGCTTTGAATCACTCTGTAGGGCAAAAAGTGCCTTTTGAGCTTGCACTGACAGGTATTCTGTCATCTTGCTGTGCACTTTACGTTTGTTAGTTAGCATATGACCCAGATATTTGAAACTGTCCACTTTTTCTAGTTTCTCGCCATTGCAAAAGAAGGAGTCAGCTGTTTTGGTACCAATTTGCATCACTTTGGTTTTACTGACATTAACTATAACATGCCATTTTTTGCAGAAATTGTGCACTGAATTTATACTATTCTGTAGACACTTAGGAGAATCAGCGATAAGTACAATATCGTCAGCATACAATATGTGTGTTAAAGTGAAGTTGTTCAATTTTATCCCATCTGATTTGTCAAGATATTGGGGAAGGTCAGACATAAATTCATTAAATAACTTTGGACTGAGAATCCCCCCCTGCAAGACGCCACATTGACTGTCAATTGCATTACTAGTATTTCCACTCTGGTGAACCCTAGCTTTTGCCTTGTCAAACATACTTTTAATAATTTTGAGCATTTTCTCTCCAATGTTCTGCTGCCTCAGTTTGAAATATAGAGCATTCCTGTTTATGTAGTCAAATGCTTTGGTAAAATCTATAAAACACATGTACACAGGCTTTTTCTTTGCTTGTTGATAGCTTAAGACTGTATCCAAAATGAAAACACAGTCCGTGGTACTGGCTCCCGGTGTGAAGCCGAACTGACAGGGGTCATCAAGGTTCAGAGCCTCATTTTTGAAATACAACCGACTATTCAGGATTGAATCAAATATTTTACCCATAACGACATTTATAGTTATTTTTCTATAGTTATCTGGATCTGCGCGGCTTCCCTTTTTGTGGAGGGCATTAATAAGACCTTCGGACCACTGAGAAGGATATTCCCCTTTATTAAAAATGTGATTGAACACAGCACAGAATGGTGCCACAAGTTTCTCACTGGCATATTTATAGAATTCTGCAGGTATCCCATCAATACCAGAAGCTTTATTATTTTTTAGTTTCCTGAAGTGCAGCGCTACTTCGTCCTCCGTTATTACATCATCACATATGTGACAAGCAACTTCATTCGAGCAGTTATACTGGGAATTTTGAATTTCATTGACTGTATGAGTCATGCTTTCAATATCAAAGTAATCACGTTCAGGTGGAAAAGATTGTTGTTTAAAGTAGTCGTGAAAAGTATCTAAATCAGGGCTATCAATTTGGTTTTTTCCAAGAGCTTTTAATTTATTCCAATATTTCCAGCAATCTGATTGATTTTTACCCATAAGTTTTTGCATTTCATTCCGATTCCTCTCCTGAAATTGTCTTTTTTTCTTTTGAGTTATTCGTTTATAATTTTTGAGCATGCTACCATAATGAGTTTTATTATAATCTAGACCTAAGTCATTCTGTTTGGCAAAGTCATTTAATGACTTCCTAATATTTTTACACTCATTGTCAAACCATTTATTTGTAGGAAATGTGCTTTTCGCAGACTTTGAATTCTTTTTCTTAAATGTTGGCTGTATGCAATCTGTTATATAGTTGTATACAGTTTCAATTACCATGTCAGTGTTTACATTGGACTCAATGTCACAGCCAAGCTTATACAATGTGCTCTGAGCAGTTTCACTGTCAAAGTTGGATAGAAATTCATCAATTTTGCCATGGTCAAACACATACTTGAATGTTTTTGAACTATTCCCAGAGGTTGTAGTAACAATGTCAGTTTTCAATTTCGAGGGAAGATTAAAAGCGAAGATGAGTGGCGTATGGTCTGACTCTGTAAGTTTATCCATTATGACAAACTCATGCAGATAGCTATATGCAGATTCACTACAAAGTAAGTAGTCAACAACACTATGTCCATTAGTTGTATGACATGTAAATTGGTCTGTTTTACTTTCATCAAATAGACCATTCATAATTCTAATACCACTTGCCTTGCATAAATTTATGAGATCTTTCCCATACGTATTTATCTTTTTATCTTTAGAAAATCTAAGTTTAGTCAACCAGCTGGAGTGTGTGTTATTCATTGAAGCATTACTTGCCTGGTATAAATTGGAGAAATTAGGGTTTTTTCCATTGACAGGTTCTTCAAAGTCCTTCAAATTACCTGTCCTGCTGTTAAAATCACCACAGATTGAAACAAATGGTGTTCTCTCAAGGAAACGGGCAAGATCTTCCCTTAATTCATTTAAAACATCATATCCATATCTGCTATTCAAGTAAATCATGCTACCTTCGGGGGGAACATAGGTGCCGCCAATGAATATTTCACTGTTTGATCCCTTAACTTTTAACCAAATCACATGATCATTGGCCTTTTCAATAGTTATGATTTTAGATTTGAATATATTTGACTTGATCATTACAGCTATACCACCAGAGGGCCTCCTTGCTCTAGGATGTTTATACTTTCTTTGACGGTGGAAATAGTGGTATCCCTCAATTTGTGGGTCATAGGTATCTAGTTTCATAGTTTCATACAAGAAAATTACATCGTAGGATATTAGCATATTTCTAATCTCTTCTAACTCAATTTTTTGACCTATTCCCTGTATGTTCCATGACAGTACTTTAAGATTATGCAATCCATTATTCATACTTGTGCTATGATTATAGGTAACTGGATTTAAGTTGCATAATGGAGCCTGATAGGGATAAACTGCTCCGCTTTCACATGAACGAGCTATTACATCTGAGTTAACATTATCATTATGGACAGGAATTTTTACAACTTCAGAATCTCTGACATTTCCATAATATTCATAGTCACAACTATTTTTAACTTCGGAATCACAATCATTTTGAGTTTTAGAATCACAAACATCTCCTATCTCCACACAATCATCAAAAGACAAATCTGTTACAGTTTCAACATTCCTACATTGATAAAACTCAGGAGACTGACAGTTATGCATTAAGGAGTGATCAGACAAATCATTAGAACTATTTACAGGGGACCGCTGTCGCTGGAACCTATTTACAGAAAAATCTTCTTAACAACACTAGAAACAGCAAAACAGAGTCTCTCCTTGGCTGTGCGACTAAGGTGGATGTGGTCTCTCAGCTTGGCTCGAGCATTGGAGCTATTGAAGTCAAGTGTACAGACATTGGCAGAGATGATAGTCAGAAAAGCCGTTATTATGTGGCAGGAGGATCTTATGATATAAAAGGTTCATTCCCAGGACCCATAGAATATTTACTGAGCTATTGAAGTCAAGTGTACAGACATTGGCAGAGATGATAGTCAGAAAAGCCGTTATTTTATGTCCCTTTATATCATTATCAATGCAATAACATGATCATTAATTTGGCATCGAAGAACAGATTTATCAGCTAGATGGGTTGAAAGACACAAAGTTACTGATTTTGAGTCAGCCAATGTTAGTCCCACAAGTCAAGCAACCAACATGAGTACTTTTTCCTTATGAAGGTATTTTGAATGCTTTATTGAGTGCTATGTAACTCTTACAAGGAATAAACGCATGAACACCATGTCAAGCAATGGTTCACAATCAAGGTGCTTATCAACAGAAACAATTCTCGACTGAGAAATGCTGTGTCATTGCTGATCTCGAGACTTCTCGAGAATTGTCAGTCTCATTGGAAACACCCATTATGCATCACCCTGGAAAAATCTGTCATGAGGAGCTTCACTCAGCTCTGACCTTTTCTAAGTTAATTTTCCTAGTTATTCATTTTTAGCGCATGCAATCCTCACTGATTCAGTTATGCTTAGTAAGAATTCTGATATCTACAAGGTCCCGACTATAATTTCAGATGGTACAAGTTGTATTTCTAGCCTGGCATGTCCTTGGGTTTGTCTTTGGACATTGAACAAGAAGTATCAATCCATTTATATAAAGTGAGATGTCAAATCTTGATATATTCCCACATCTTATGCTAACGCTGTGAGTAGGTGTGTATTGGCACGTGGTTGAGCATCCAGTCAATCAGCTTACTCCTGTCTGAGCCTGTCATCTTCGTACAAAGCACATTCGAGAACAATTCTGGAGAAATACCAGCCGATGTGTGTCATATATTTCTACTGTAAACAAACGATGAAATATACTTCAGAAAGAAAGACCATGCGGAACCAGATTGAATTGAATTATGAATAATCTCTCATATGAAAGAAATATCATATGCAACTGTATATTAGTTTGAATTGAATTATGAATAATCATTCAAATCACGTCAACTGAAAAGCTACTTCCTTCAGTATTTATGATAGGGTCATGAACTGTTAGCGGCCAAACAGATGAAGGTAAGATGAAACATAGCAAGTGGCCAACTTACTGAAATTGTTGTAGCGGGCTAAATACGAATGTCAACACACATACAAAAAATTTGGTCATGTGTACTATCAAATTCTGATTATAATATTTTCCTGTTGTCTTTAGTGAATGTCTTCCCCCGAAGTAGCCTATTGAGCTGAGAGTGGTCAAACTAAATATCAAGCAATTCTATTGCAAATTCAATGTCACTTGATGATAAGCTGATAACTCAAGTGTTCATGAAGTGCCAAACGGATGTCTGGTTATGCTTTTATTGGCAGGTTCATATTATATTGGCTTGTTAAAATCAAGGGTTAGAGTTCATCGGCCAATAAACAATTTTCTCCCGTTCACTCCTTCCTTGTCTTCGATGATTCTTTCCTTTAATCAAGGTCCCTGATATCATTGGAGTAAATTACGTTGGATAAATTCTATCTGCTTTTATTGAATGCCACATAAATTTTATTAAGCTGTCTGTTTTACTGTACTAAGGATGCTACTGTTACAGCTGTTAGGCGCACTTGTCTATGTAGTCACGAGAGGCTAATCTCAGTTGCAACTGAAGTAGGCGGAGTACAATCAGTGGCCACTTGAGAGGGGAATGTTGCTGGTCCTTTGTCAGTCAAGCGCTTCTGGATTGTGTTTTGGTGTACAGAAGCTAAGCATTTCATTTCCATTTTTTAGAAAACTTTATTCCAGACTCAACATGTAAATATACAACGAATGTGGCTAGGTTAGATTGCTCTTTCAAAGGATGCTTTCCACCGTCTTAAAAGGACCTTAAAAATTATCAAAGGGTTAAGAAGTCAGCAACTTCAAGACTCTAGTGATGAATGCTTCCCAGATCCAAGGGTCATTCTTGGCCAGCAGAGATCTGTCAGTGGCTGGGATGGATTGCCCTTTAAATGAGATATTTGAGACGTGCCATCGAGACCTTTGTGAACTCTGTTATTAACTGATTTCCAGGTCGCTATTTCCTATACTTCCAACTCTTGCTAGAGAAACCAAGAATCTGGTCATTTGAGTCCTTCAAAAGCCTTTCCATTGACCTGTTATCTGGTCACTGCAAAGAGACCTTGGTTAGTATCACTCCGTGTTGAGGTGACTTTGCTTCTCTCAGGTCACTGACCTTGTCGCTGATTGGGCTCTTTCCTCTGTAGTTAATGGCTTTGCTTGCTCTGATCTGGTCTGAATATGTTTGCACCAGTTTCATGCATTTCTTTCTCTTGAATTAATGTATACTAGTCTCCCAACTTTGTTTAGATTATATTTGAGGCCATACACCATCCAGTGCAGTACCTGCAATTACAGTCGGGCTGTGAAACAGGCTGAAGAGCAGGAGCACTGTCATCTGTTTGTATAATTGGCTAACACCATGAAAAAGCAGAACTAGCTCATTGCACTCGCTTGAGAGATGTTAAATGGTCTTTCCACAAAGCCAGAGAACTTAGTCCGAAGTACAAAGGGCAAATATTGAATTAAATATCTCATGGGATACTGCAGTTGTACTGTTCCATTTCAAACCAAATAACTTGGACCTGCCCCAGCTGGCCAGAAGATGTAGTGAAAATCGAATCTGTGCCAGACAAATCTTTCCACTTGTCTCCCAAACTCGATTATGATCACAACTTTCACTTTTCTGCTGGACATATAGTAGCAAAGCTGATGTCTAGCTATTGAGGATCTGTGCATTTGGATTATTGTCAGTCCAGCGACTCTTTTTGCACTTAAAAAAATCTGAAAACTGCCCACCTTGATACATTTTATAGCATTTTAGGAGTGATGTTTGCATTTGAATTGTTTAAAGCTGAGAGACGCATTAGATGTATGTTCTGCATTTTGTAGTTTTTAGCAGCGCGAAGCGCTAGCTCTTACTGAAGAATTTTTCCAAAACTTATGACCATAACAGTGGGTGCCCCTGCTTACCAATCTCATTTAAACTTACCATACAGCCTCTCCTGAATTTTAAATCACGACGATAACCTTTTGGTTCCTCACTTTCACAATACAAATTAATAAGGAAAACAAATAGGCTTCTTTTCACGGGGTTAAAGGTCAGCTGAATTTGCAAGCAACATGTTATTACAGATCTCGTACCAGTGTGCCATGTTCCATGTGAATATATGCACAGATGATGTCAGTATTGCCATACTGACATCACTATTGGCACTACAAGCTTGAGTGTTGATTCCAACTGCTACCAACAAGTCAGGCTTATGGGCTGTCTTAAGTGTGAATAACAATTGATTAATCTGCATTCATTGGTATGGTTGTTTGATTCAGTTGGAGCACGTGAAACTGATATGTTTGAGCCACTTGCTTGATCCATCAGGGACATTCATGGTGTCCTGTTGTGAAATTTCTCCTTGAGGGCAGCACCTTGTGGCTTTTCAGCCTTTTAGGTGAGATCTGGGCCAGAGAAACTGTTCAGAATTGATGACTGGAATGGGGATGATGGGGAGATTTTTTGGAAGTGAACGTGGCGGTGTTGCATGGGCATATCAGAGGACGAGAAATGAGGGGGGGGGGGGGTAGTTGCTCCCTAAAAATTTGGGAAAAGGCCAGACAAGGAGGCCAACAATATGATCATCAAATAAACATTATTGGAAATCAGTGATAAGGATGCCCCCAAGCAAAACTCCCTCTGCCCCTTAGATCTTAAATTCTGAATGGTTTCTGAGTATATTATTTTTGCCAAGACAGAGCAGCACATGATAACCTCTCAGACCAACAAATGAATGTGAGATCGAGAGTGAATGAATTTGTTTTGTTGTAAAAGTGCTAAAACTGACAGCAGTTATACACAAAATCCATGCATTATATATTGTAACTTTTGGATTTATTCAAAACATCAAACTGAATAATCAATGTTGAGCAACAATCTAATGGCTTATTGTGGATTTGTAATGGTGTGATCAGTATGGGTTCCAAGTGACACAGCTGAAACTGTGAATATACCAACTGTGAAATCAATATGCTGATACTGACATCACAAGAGCACTGTGGCAGTTGAAAAGAACATGGCACACTTAAAAGAGATCTGTAATAACAGTGTGCTTGGCCATGTGGCTGCCTTGTGCATTCAGCCGTGACAGTCTGGATCCACTGTGGGTCTACTGCTATATTTTAAGGAGGGCAGCTGCCCCCTGCTTGGTAAGCCTATATTATGTTGACATTTCGCGCTGCTTAAAGTGCTTGCACGTTATTTTTAATCTTAAAGTGAGAATCACAGTCCTTTTTAAAAAGTAATTCATCTATTCTCTCAATTTGGAATGCACAAGACACAGCAGCCACAGAAAAGGTGGGAAGTGTTCCAACAACTCCAGTGGGTTTATGTTTTCTAGCAATCGATGCAATGGATGAGAATTTGGTACTTGTTTGCTGTGAATTAATTAATCTGATTGTTTTGTGGAACATTTTAGAGGAATCTTTCGCTTGAGAATTGATTACAGGCATAAACTGTGGACTTGTGGACTCGATTCAACGATATTAGAGATATTAAGAAAAGATTATTTTGTGAATAATTTACATTTTATATCTGAATTGAAAGATATAATGTGATAATAATTATTATGGCTGGCCACTGGAGAGGTGCTGCTCTTGTGAGATTTCAACCCATTTCAAGTTATGTGAAGCCTACTGCAAAAGACTAGGAAGAGTGAATCCTGTCAAGGGATTAGCAGATGTGTCTGTAGCTCTATTAAGGAGAGCAACACAATTCTATTCAGGGTTCTGCAGATTGAAACTTGAAATCCTTGGTTGAAAAAACATACAAATGCTGTAACATGGATGATTCAACGGATTAAGAAACTATGTAATCACTTCCTTCAATTGGATTAAATAATCTGAGCTGCATAACATTTGACTTTCTGGAATTCAGATGGAATATTGTCTCAAACAGGTAGCGCTTCAAATAAACTATTTTCAAGAAATTTAACTAAGAAGACCCTTTGATTTAGTGAAAGAAAATTACCAGTGAGCAACAGCTTGACTGGTGATTTTTCCCGTGGACAATTTTTCTGAAAGCAGTATTGCCCTTTGGAAAACAAGGTACGCTGTTCACAGTCATCTGACATCTAGGCTTTTGTAAGTAGCAGCTTTTTTTAAGACTCCATTTTTCTTTCCAGTCGTTTCCTGTTAAAGCCTTTAGCTTCACAGCTGTTGAAGATCCACACTCTCACAGTTCAGAATTGGCATCCATTTTGCTATACCATATATTGGAAGGCTACAATAAGGAGCTAAAAATTTGTGTCATTTTTGTTATATTGGGCATTACATTGTGAAGGTGAAAAGTGGAAAATGCAAAATTAAGCCTGTTTTGAGCTTTCCTTCCAAAACCATCCTCCATGGTTTCTTAATAGTCTAAAAGTATTGATTCTAAGTCTCATTTTGGGAAAATCATGCATTCTTCAGGTCTAGCCATTGGGGATTTACATTATAAATTTCGATTGAAATGTGTTGCGTCTAAGAATTAATAGAATGAGCTGAAATTTTACACACATATACCAATCTCACCTGCAAAAAAAGTTTCATCTACAAACATTGGAGCGCGAGCCCCACCCTAATGTCAGGAGGCCGACGTAAGACAAGATCCCTTGACATCATTGAATTAGAACGACAGCCAGTAGAGGACGACAAAGGAGCAAAATTTCAGACCTGAGATCAGTAAAACAAACATCCCAGGGAGGGAAAAGAAACTAGAAAATTACAAAAAAAAACCTGAGTCAGTGTGAATCTTCAACAGATATAGCTTTTACTAAAAAGGACTGAGAGTCAGAAGGGCACCAAGGACAGTAATCCAACCTCCAGACTGTGTCAGGAATCCCAAGAAAAATCCTATGAGAGCCTAATCACGCCTGAAGCCAAAGCAGAGTTTGTCTGAAAGAAAGACAAGATCTTACAAACAGGTTAAGAAATGTCGCAGAGATCTTTCATTGTCATTGGGATTTTTTAATGACTGCTTCAAATTACGTTGCTTGCTAAGATAGTATCATTGAATGCAACCGCTCATTTGTACCATGAAAACTTGTTTCCAAGTATAATCAAATAGGTTGGAGTTTCCGGGGGGGGGGGGGGAAATTCACATAGATTGTTAAATCAAAGACTTTCTAAATTCTATGAATGGCATGATCGACCTTGTGACACAATTATTCCTGAGATAAGGAAGATTCATAATGCATAAAACACTAACAAAGGATCCAAGAGTTTATGATGGGTGCCTTTCTGAGAGGAAGTATTATTGTTGGGGTTCTTATCTTACAAACATTCCATATCTTTCATGAGTCACCTGAACTGCTCAATTTTTACCCTTGTTAGAAATCAAGGCTTCCTCAAATGATATTAAAGCTATATCACCAATTTTTTTGCAGTCTTTCCTAATAGCCTTTGGATCTTAATTGCAACAAATTAGTAACGACTTTACAATACCATTATCCCTGTAAGATTCTGGTCTTGTAGCAGCTGGTAACAAATATATAAGTCACTGGTGAGCTGTGAGACCCGAAATGGGAAGTGGTCAGAGCGGATGATAAATACCTAAATGTTTCACTTGACACAAGGTGTCGCTCACTCCTCACCTATTACTTTGGTATGAAAAACTCCAAATTAAGATAATTTAGTTTAAATATTAGCATTGTGACCTTTTGAGTTCATTTAATATCTGCTATTTGAGATATAATGATTAAATCTGCATGATTTCAAGAAGGTAATATCATGCTGCTGATAATGACCGTCTAATCCAATACAAGAAACTGATTACGCTAAACTTTGTCAAGGTTTCTTGATCCATTGAATCAGCCATGTAATAACAGAATTTGTATGTTTTCCCAACCAAGGATTTCAAATTTCAATCTCCAGAACCCTGTATAGAATTGGGTAGCTCTTCTTAACAGAGCTGCAGACCAATCTGCTAATCCTTTGACAGGATTCACTCGCCTTAGTCTTTTAAGGCTTCACATGAGTTGAAATCATTTATGTCAGCATTTAAGTCCGGAAATTTCGCATGTGTGTATATTTCTATTATGGCGTCTATCACACGTTCATTGTCTAACCCACCAGAAATTGTACAGGACGTTCCCCCCCCCCCCCTGGGCATCCACGATTTCATCTTTCCTACAAGAATAATTACGCTCCAATCACCATGCATTGCTGATTCAATTTCTAGACTCAAGTCTCGTAGCATCTACAGAAATTCATAAAAATCTTCTTTCTCTTAACTCCCCAAAGAAAATGAAAATCTCATAGAAATGCTGTATCACACGACTATCACACGTCTTTTGAAATGCCAACAACCCTTTATCACACGACTATCACACGTCAGGAATGTTTTCTGCAAAACACGAAATGAGGTGTGTCCAGTTAAGAAAAAAGGCCTCTATGACACGAATCTCAGGAACAAAAAAATTAGTCAGAAAGGCTCTATCACACGACTATCACACGTCTTTTCAAAAGGCAACAACCCTATGCTCAGACCAAAAAAATTTGGCCAGAAATGCTCTATCACACAACTATCACACGTCTTTTTAAAAACCAAAACCAAAAAAAAAATCAGGCGTGTCCAGTTAAGAAAAAGAGCCTATATCAAAAGAACCTAAGGCACAAAAAACTATAGTCAGAAATGCTCTATCACACGACTATCACACGTCTTTTTAAAAGCCAAATTAAATTGTGTACAGTTATCACAATAGGCGTCTATCACAAGAGTCTCAATCAAAAATTGTTTGCTGGAAATGCTCTATCACACGACTATCACACGTCTTTTTTAATCGACCAAAAACCCTCTTTCACACGAGTCCAAAACAAAAAATCAGGTGTATCACACGACTTTTTTATTGGCCAAAAACCCTCTTTCACACGACTATCACACGTCAGGATTATTATTTGCGAAATTTTACAAGTCCAAAACAAAAAATCAGGTGTGTCCAGTTTAGAAAAAAGGCCTCTATCATACGAATCTCAAACACTAAACATTTAGTCAGAAATGCTCTATCACACGTCTTTTTATCGGCCAAAAACCCTCTATCACACGACTATCACACGTCAGTATTATTTTCTGCAAAATGTTAAAAGTACAAAACAAAAAATCAGGTGTGTCCAGTTAAGAAAACAGGTCTCTATCACACGAATCGCAAACACTAAAAATTTAGTCAGAAATACTCTATCACACGACTATCACACGTCTTTTTAAAAGCCAAATTCAAGTGTGTCCAGTTATCAAAAAAGGCATCTATCACACGAGTCTCAAGCACAAAATTTTTTGCTGGCAATGCTCTATCAAAAAACTATCACACGTCTTTTTTATCGGCCAAAAACCCTCTTTCACACGACTATCACACGTCAGGATTATTATTTTCAAAATTTTAAAAGTACAAAACAAAAAATCAGGTGTGTCCAGTTTAGAAAAAAGGCCTATATCATACGAATCTCAAACACTAAAAATTAGTCAGAAATGCTCTATCACATGACTATCACACATCTTTTTAAAAGCCAAATTCAAGTGTGTCCAGTTATCAAAATAGGCCTCTATCACACGAGTCTCAATCAAAAATTTTTTTCCTGGAAATGCTCTATCACACTACTATCACACATCTTTTTTATCGACCAAAAAACCTCTTTCACACGACTATCACACGTCAAGAATATTTTTTGCAAAATTTTACAAGTCCAAAACAAAAAATCAGGTGTGTCCAGTTTAGAAAAAAGGCCTCTATCACACAAATTGCAAACACAAAAAATTTAGTCAGAAATGCTCTGTCACACGACTACCACACGTTTTTTTAAAAGGAAAATTCCAGTGTGTCCAGTTTAAAAAAAGTCATCTATCACACGAGTCTCAATCACAAAATTTTTTGCTGGAAATGCTCTATCACACGACTATCACACGTCTTTTTTATTGGCCAAAAACCCTCTTTCACACGACTATCACACGTCAGGATTATTTTTTTGCAAAATTTCAAAAGTCCAAAACAATAAATCATGTGTGTCCAGTTAAGGAAAAAGGCCTCTATCACACAAATCGCAAACACTAAAAATTTAGTCAGAAATGCTCTATCACACGACTATCACACGTCTTTTTATCGGCCAAATACCCTCTATCACACGACTATCACACGTCTTTTTATCGGCCAAAAACCCTCTATCACACGACTCTCACACATCAGGATTATTATTTGCAAAATTGTACCAGTCAAAAACTAAAAATCAGGTGTGTCCAGTTTAGAAAAAAGGCCTCTATCATACGAATCTCATGTAAAATTTTGCAAAATTTTGCAAAAAACACTAAAAATTTAGTCAGAAATGCTCTATCACACGACTATCACACGTCTTTTTATCGGCCAAAAACCCTCTATCACACAACTATCACACGTCAAGAATATTTTTTGCAAAATTTTACAAGTCCAAAACAAAAAATAAGGTGTGTCCAGTTAAGAAAACAGGTCTCTATCACACGAATCGCAAACACTAAAAATTTAGTCAGAAATACTCTATCACACGACTATCACACGTCTTTTTAAAAGCCAAATTCAAGTGTGTCCAGTCATCAAAAAAGGCATCTATCACACGAGTCTCAAGCACAATATTTTTGGCTGGAAATGCTCTATCACACGACTATCACACGTCTTTTTTATTGGCCAAAAACCCTCTTTCACACAACTATCACACGTCAGGATTATTTTTTTGCAAAATTTCAAAAGTCCAAAACAATAAATCATGTGTGTCCAGTTAAGGAAAAAGGCCTCTATCACACAAATCGCAAACACTAGAAATTTAGTCAGAAATGCTCTATCACACGACTATCACACGTCTTTTTATGGGCCAAATACCCTCTATCACACGACTATCACACGTCTTTTTATCGGCCAAAAACCCTCTATCACACGACTATCACACATCAGGATTATTTTCTGAAAAATTTTACAAGCCCAAAACAAAAAATCAGGTGTGTCCACTTTAAAAAAAGGCCTCTATCATACGAATCTCAAACACTAAAAATTTAGTCAGAAATGCTCTATCACACGACTATCACACGTCTTTTTATCAACCAAATACCCTCTATCACACGACTATCACACGTCTTTTTTATTGGCCAAAAACCCTCTTTCACACGACTATCACACGTCAGGATTATTATTTGCAAAATTTTACAAGTCCAAAACAAAAAATCAGGTGTGTCCAGTTTAGAAAAAAGGCCTCTATCATACGAATCTCAAACACTAAAAATTTAGTCAGAAATGCTCTATCACACGACTTTTTTATTGGCCAAAAACCCTCTTTCACACGACTATCACACGTCAGGATTATTATTTGCAAAATTGTACCAGTCCAAAACAAAAAATCAGGTGTGTCCAGTTTAGAAAAAAGGCCTCTATCATACGAATCTCATGTAAAATTTTGCAAAATTTTGCAAAAAACACTAAAAATTTAGTCAGAAATGCTCTATCACACGACTATCACACGTCTTTTTATCGGCCAAAAACCCTCTATCACACAACTATCACACGTCAGGATTATTTTCGGCAAAATGTTAAAAGTACAAAACTAAAAATCAGGTGTGTCCAGTTAAGAAAACAGGCCTCTATCACACGAATCGCAAACACTAAAAATTTAGTCAGAAATACTCTATCACACGACTATCACACGTCTTTTTAAAAGCCAAATTCAAGTGTGTCCAGTTATCAAAAAAGGCATCTATCACACGAGTCTCAAGCACAAAATTTTTTGCTGGAAATGTTCTATCACACTACTATCACACGTCTTTCTTATCGGCCAAAAACCCTCTCTCTCACACGACTATCACACGTCAGGATTATTATTTTCAAAATTTTACAAGTCCAAAACAAAAAATCAGGTGTGTCCAGTTTAGAAAAAAGGCCTCTATCATACGAATCTCAAACACTAAAAATTTAGTCAGAAATGCTCTATCACACGACTATCACACATCTTTTTAAAAGCCAAATTCAAGTGTGTCCAGTTATCAAAATAGGCCTCTATCACACGAGTCTCAATCAAAAATTTTTTTCCTGGAAATGCTCTATCACACGACTATCACACATCTTTTTTATCCAAAAAACCTCTTTCACACGACTATCACACGTTAAGAATATTTTTTGCAAAATTTTACATGTCCAAAACAAAAAATCAGGTGTGTCCAGTTTAGAAAAAAGGCCTCTTTCATACGAATCTCAAATACTAGAAATTTAGTCAGAAATGCTCTATCACACGACTATCACACGTCTTTTTATCGGCCAAAAACCCTCTATCACACGACTATCACACGTCTTTTTATTGACCAAAAACCCTCTATCACACGACTATCACACGTCAGGATTATTTTCTGCAAAATGTTGAAAGTACAAAACAAAAAATCAGGTGTGTCCAGTTAAGAAAACATGCCTCTATCACACGAATCTCAAACACTAAAAATTTAGTCAGAAATACTCTATCACACGACTATCACACGTCTTTTTAAAAGCCAAATTCAAGTGTGTCCAGTTATAAAAATAGGCCTCTATCACACGAGTCTCAATCAAAAATTTTTTGCTGGAAATGCTCTATCACAAGACTATCACACATCTTTTTTATCGACCAAAAAAAAATCTTTCACACGACTATCACACGTCAGGATTATTATTTGCAAAGTTATACAAGTAAAAAAACAAAAAATCAGGTGTGTCCAGTTTAGAAAAAAGGCCTCTATCACACGAATTGCAAACACAAAAACTTAAGTCAGAAATGCTCTGTCACACGACTATCACACATTTTTTTTAAAAGGAAAATTCCAGTGTGTCCAGTTATCAAAATAGGCCTCTATCACACGAGTCTCAATCAAAAATTTTTTGCTGGAAATGCTCTATCACATGTCTTTTTTATCGACTAAAAAACCTCTTTCACACAACTATCACACGTCAAGAATATTTTTTGCAAAATTTTACAAGTCCAAAACAAAAAATCAGGTGTGTCCAGTTTAGAAAAAAGGCCTCTAACACACAAATTGCAAACACAAAAAATTAAGTCAGAAATGCTCTGTCACACGACTACCACACGTTTTTTTAAAAGGAAAATTCCAGTGTGTCCAGTTTAAAAAAAGTCATCTATCACACGAGTCTCAATCACAAAATTTTTTGCTGGAAATGCTCTATCACACGACTATCACACGTCTTTTTTATTGGCCAAAAACCCTCTTTCACACGACTATCACACGTCAGGATTATTTTTTTGCAAAATTTCAAAAGTCCAAAACAATAAATCATGTGTGTCCAGTTAAGGAAAAAGGCCTCTATCACACAAATCGCAAACACTAAAAATTTAGTCAGAAATGCTCTATCACACGACTATCACACGTCTTTTTATCGGCCAAATACCCTCTATCACACGACTATCACACGTCTTTTTATCGGCCAAAAACCCTCTATCACACGACTCTCACACATCAGGATTATTATTTGCAAAATTGTACCAGTCAAAAACTAAAAATCAGGTGTGTCCAGTTTAGAAAAAAGGCCTCTATCATACGAATCTCATGTAAAATTTTGCAAAATTTTGCAAAAAACACTAAAAATTTAGTCAGAAATGCTCTATCACACGACTATCACACGTCTTTTTATCGGCCAAAAACCCTCTATCACACGACTATCACACGTCAGGATTATTTTCTGCAAAATGTTAAAAGTAAAAAACAAAAAATCAGGTGTGTCCAGTTAAGAAAACAGGTCTCTATCACACGAATCGCAAACACTAAAAATTTAGTCAGAAATACTCTATCACACGACTATCACACGTCTTTTTAAAAGCCAAATTCAAGTGTGTCCAGTCATCAAAAAAGGCATCTATCACACGAGTCTCAAGCACAATATTTTTGGCTGGAAATGCTCTATCACACGACTATCACACGTCTTTTTTATTGGCCAAAAACCCTCTTTCACACAACTATCACACGTCAGGATTATTTTTTTGCAAAATTTCAAAAGTCCAAAACAATAAATCATGTGTGTCCAGTTAAGGAAAAAGGCCTCTATCACACAAATCGCAAACACTAGAAATTTAGTCAGAAATGCTCTATCACACGACTATCACACGTCTTTTTATGGGCCAAATACCCTCTATCACACGACTATCACACGTCTTTTTATCGGCCAAAAACCCTCTATCACACGACTATCACACATCAGGATTATTTTTTGAAAAATTTTACAAGTCGAAAACAAAAAATCAGGTGTGTCCACTTTAAAAAAAGGCCTCTATCATACGAACCTCAAACACTAAAAATTTAGTCAGAAATGCTCTATCACACGACTATCACACGTCTTTTTATCAACCAAATACCCTCTATCACACGACTATCACACGTCTTTTTTATTGGCCAAAAACCCTCTTTCACACGACTATCACACGTCAGGATTATTATTTGCAAAATTTTACAAGTCCAAAACAAAAAATCAGGTGTGTCCAGTTTAGAAAAAAGGCCTCTATCATACGAATCTCAAACACTAAAAATTTAGTCAGAAATGCTCTATCACACGACTTTTTTATTGGCCAAAAACCCTCTTTCACACGACTATCACACGTCAGGATTATTATTTGCAAAATTGTACCAGTCCAAAACAAAAAATCAGGTGTGTCCAGTTTAGAAAAAAGGCCTCTATCATACGAATCTCATGTAAAATTTTGCAAAATTTTGCAAAAAACA
Organism: Platynereis dumerilii; assembly: GCA_026936325.1. Classification (NCBI taxonomy): domain Eukaryota; kingdom Metazoa; phylum Annelida; class Polychaeta; order Phyllodocida; family Nereididae; genus Platynereis; species Platynereis dumerilii. The sequence continues at coordinate 1,084,778 of JAPTHN010000103.1, read as the reverse complement.
CTAAAAATTTAGTCAGAAATGCTCTATCACACGACTATCACACGTCTTTTTATCGGCCAAAAACCCTCTATCACACAACTATCACACGTCAGGATTATTTTCGGCAAAATGTTAAAAGTACAAAACAAAAAATCAGGTGTGTCCAGTTAAGAAAACAGGCCTCTATCACACGAATCGCAAACACTAAAAATTTAGTCAGAAATACTCTATCACACGACTATCACACGTCTTTTTAAAAGCCAAATTCAAGTGTGTCCAGTTATCAAAAAAGGCATCTATCACACGAGTCTCAAGCACAAAATTTTTTGCTGGAAATGTTCTATCACACTACTATCACACGTCTTTCTTATCGGCCAAAAACCCTCTCTCACACGACTATCACACGTCAGGATTATTATTTTCAAAATTTTACAAGTCCAAAACAAAAAATCAGGTGTGTCCAGTTTAGAAAAAAGGCCTCTATCATACGAATCTCAAACACTAAAAATTTAGTCAGAAATGCTCTATCACACGACTATCACACATCTTTTTAAAAGCCAAATTCAAGTGTGTCCAGTTATCAAAATAGGCCTCTATCACACGAGTCTCAATCAAAAATTTTTTTCCTGGAAATGCTCTATCACACGACTATCACACATCTTTTTTATCCAAAAAACCTCTTTCACACGACTATCACACGTTAAGAATATTTTTTGCAAAATTTTACATGTCCAAAACAAAAAATCAGGTGTGTCCAGTTTAGAAAAAAGGCCTCTTTCATACGAATCTCAAATACTAGAAATTTAGTCAGAAATGCTATATCACACGACTATCACACGTCTTTTTATCGGCCAAAAACCCTCTATCACACGACTGTCACACGTCTTTTTATCTGCCAAAAACCCTCTATCACACGACTATCACACGTCAGGATTATTTTCTGCAAATGTTGAAAGTACAAAACAAAAAATCAGGTGTGTCCAGTTAAGAAAACAGGCCTCTATCACACGAATCGCAAACACTAAAAATTTAGTCAGAAATACTCTATCACACGACTATCACACGTCTTTTTAAAAGCCAAATTCAAGTGTGTCCAGTTATAAAAATAGGCCTCTATCACACGAGTCTCAATCAAAAATTTTTTGCTGGAAATGCTCTATCACACGACTATCACACATCTTTTTTATCGACCAAAAAAAAATCTTTCACACGACTATCACACGTCAGGATTATTATTTGCAAAGTTATACAAGTAAAAAAACAAAAAATCAGGTGTGTCCAGTTTAGAAAAAAGGCCTCTATCACACGAATTGCAAACACAAAAACTTAAGTCAGAAATGCTCTGTCACACGACTATCACACATTTTTTTAAAAGGAAAATTCCAGTGTGTCCAGTTATCAAAATAGGCCTCTATCACACGAGTCTCAATCAAAAATTTTTTGCTGGAAATGCTCTATCACATGTCTTTTTTATCGACTAAAAAACCTCTTTCACACAACTATCACACGTCAAGAATATTTTTTGCAAAATTTTACAAGTCCAAAAGAAAAAATCAGGTGTGTCCAGTTTAGAAAAAAGGCCTCTATCACACGAATTGCAAACACAAAAAATTAAGTCAGAAATGCTCTGTCACACGACTATCACACGTTTTTTTAAAAGGAAAATTCCAGTGTGTCCAGTTTAAAAAAGTCATCTATCACATAGGTCTCAATTAAAAAAATATTTTGCTCGAAATGCTCTATCACACGACTATCACACGTCTTTTTTATCGGCCAAAAACCCTCTATCACACAACTTTCACACGTCAGGATTATTTTCTGCAAAATGTTAAAAGTACAAAACAAAAAATCAGGTGTGTCCAGTTATGAAAAAAGGCCTCTATCACACGAATCGCAAACACTAAAAATTTAGTCAGAAATACTGTATCACACGACAATCACACGTCTTTTTAAAAGCCAAATTCCAGTGTGTCCAGTTTAAAAAAAGTCATCTATCACACGAGTCTCAATCACAAAATTTTTTGCTGGAAATGCTCTATCACACGTCTTTTTTATCGGCCAAAAACCCTCTTTCACACGACTATCACACGTCAGGATTTTTGTTTGCAAAATTTTACAAGTCCAAAAGAAAAAATCAGGTGTGTCCAGTTTAGAAAAAAGGCCTCTATCATACGAACCTCAAACACTAAAAATTTAGTCAGAAATGCTCTATCACACGACTATCACACGTCTTTTTATCGGCCAAAAACCCTCTATCACACGACTATCACACGCCTTTTTATCTGCCAAAAACCCTCTATCACACGACTATCACACGTCAGGATTATTTTCTGCAAAATGTTGAAAGTACAAAACAAAAAATCAGGTGTGTCCAGTTAAGAAAACATGCCTCTATCACACGAATCTCAAACACTAAAAATTTAGTCAGAAATACTCTATCACACATCTTTTTAAAAGCCAAATTCAAGTGTGTCCAGTCATCAAAAAAGGCATCTATCACACGAGTCTCAAGCACAATATTTTTGGCTGGAAATGCTCTGTCACACGACTATCACACGTCTCTTTTATCGACCAAAAAACCTCTTTCACATGACTATCACACGTTAAGAATATTTTTTGCAAAATATTACAAATCCAAAACTAAAAATCAAGTGTGTCCATTCACGGAAAAAGGCCTTTATCACACGAATCGCAAACACTAAAAATTTAGTCAGAAATGCTCTATCACACGTCTTTTTATCGGCCAAAAACCCTCTATCACACGACTTTCACACGTCAGGATTATTTTATGCAAAATGTTACAAGTCCAAAACAAAAAATCAGGTGTGTCCAGTTTAGAAAAAAGGCCTCTATCATACGAATCTCAAACACTAAAAATTTAGTCAGAAATGCTCTATCACACGACTATCACACGTCTTTTTATCGGCCAAAAACCCTCTATCACACGACTATCACACGTCAAGAAAGGCATCGATCACACAAGTCTCAAGTACAAAATTTTTTGCTGGAAATGCTCTATCACACGACTATCACACGTCTTTTTTATCGGCCAAAAACCCTCTTTCACACGACTATCACACGTCAGGATTATTATTTACAAAATTTCAAAGTACAAAACAAAAAATCAGGTGTGTCCAGTTTAGAAAAAAGGCCCCTATCAAACGAATCTCACACACTGAAAATTTAGTCAGAAATGCTCTATCACACGTCTTTTTATTGGCCAAAAACCCTCTATCACACGACTATCACACATCTTTTGTCGGCCAAAAACCGTCTATCACATGATAGGATTATTTTCTGCAAAATGTTAAAAGTACAAAACAAAAAATCAGGTGTGTCCAGTTAAGAAAACAGGCCTCTATCACACGAATCGCAAACACTAAAAATTTAGTCAGAAATGCTCTATCACACGACTATCACACGTCTTTTTAAAAGCCCAGTTCAAGTGTGTCCAGTTATCAAAAAAGGCCTCTATCACACACGTCTCAAGCATAACATTTTTTGCTGGAAATGCTCTATCACACGACTATCACACGTCTTTATATCGGCCAAAAACCCTCTTTCACACGACTATCACACGTCAGGATTATCATTTGCAAAATTGTACAAGTGCAAAACAAAAAATCAGGTGTGTCCAGTTTAGAAAAAAGGCCTCTATCATACGAATCTCAAACACTAAAAATTTAGTCAGAAATGCTCTTTCACACGACTATCACACGTCTTTTTAAAAGTCAAAAACCCTGTCAAAAACTAAAATTCAGGTGTGTCCAGTTCTCAAAAAAGGCCTCTCTCACACGAGTCTCAAACACAAAAAAATTTGTCAGAAATGCTCTATCACACGACTGTCACACATCTTTTTAAAAGTCAAAAACCCTTTATCACACGACTATCACACGTCACAGCCATTAAAAAAAAAAAATGAGTCCAAAACTAAAATGCAGGTGTGTCCAATTCTCAAAAAAGGCCTCTATCACACGAGTCTCAAAAACAAAAAATTCAGTCAGAAATGCTCTATCACACGACTATCACATGTCTTTTTAAAAGTCAAAAACCTTGTCCAAAATGAAAATTCAGGTGTGTCCAGTTATCAAAAAAGACCTCTACCACACGAGTCTCAAACACAAAAAATTTATTCAGAAATCCTGTTTCACACGACTATCACACGACAAGGACATTAAAAAAAAATTTTACATTTCAAAAAAAAATTCAGGTGTGTCCAGTTATTAAAAAAGACCTCTATCACACAATTCTCAAACACAAAAATTTAGTGGGAAATGCTCTATCACACGACTATCACACGTCTTTTTAAAAGTCAAAAACCCTGTATCACACGACTATCACACGTCAAGAATATTTTTTGAAAAAGGTAACAAGTTCATAATAAAAATTCAGGTATGTCCAGTTATCAAAAAAGGCCTCTATCACACGAGTCTCAAACACTAAAAATTTAGTCAGAAATCCTGTTTCAAACACTTTGACCCATACCTAACTCCGACTACAGCGAAGAAAATGGGCTGCTGTTTTTATCCCACTTGCCTCACACATCGGCCTTTATGACCCACTTTGTTTCCCTTTCATCCGATGAGAATTCATGCCTCCACGAACCGTTTGGCTGAGGATGTTTAGCATTGATGCAATGGCACTATGTCATGCGTTTCACTTACTTACATGCGGCACTGTATAGTAAAATGGGTTCAGGCCCACATAATATAAATTAGGAAGTTGGGTATGTAGTCCAGTAGCTTCAGGTTCCTAACTTTTACAGGTTTTGAGAAACTTTGAGTAACATATTACTCTTATTGATATTGATATATTTATTAAAGTCTCACTAAGGCAACAAGCATAAAATACGGTACAATAAATCAGATAAAAACCGGCAGACCACTCTGCAAAGAGTTATGAGAGACTATTTGTATAAGGAATTATCATTTACAGCATCTAAAATCTATAAAATAAATTAAATAACATGTTAAAACAATTTAAGAACTTGGATAAAAAGGCAATCACACTTGCATACACGTATAATGTCGTATATCATACTAAAAATTAATTTAAGGTAGCACCATAAGTCTTGATCTTTTATCTAAAATTGATCGGCATGCTAATGCAGAACATCTGGCAATTTATGCAGTACCTAACAAAAAATCATCTTGTCACAGTCTTCGAAATCATTAAAATTATCACAGATATTAACAGCAACTTCAAATAATCTAGTACTTATTTCATTATCTTGAGGACATTTTACCAGCACATGCAACTCATTTTCAATGTCATTCAACTACAAAACCGACAAAGCCTATTTTCTTCAGGTTCCCCTTTGCAGCAACCAGTCTCCATTCTTAGTGGTGCATCCCAAAACGAAATTTTGCTGCAGCTCTTCTTTGACGCTAGGACATTATGTTGACATATTTGTCCACTCCATATACATGCTTGAACAGTCTGTACGTTCTCAATTTGTTTAGTCTTGTGCCATTGGTTGCACCATCCCTCTTGATTTTCTCATCCAAAATAGATACAAAGTGATTTGTGAGATGCTGGTCAACTGGTCTCTTTACACTCTCAAACCGTGGAGTATTCTCCCCACTTGTCAGTTGATGGAGGCCGATTCTATAGAGAAAGTGCTGTATTTGGGACACGGTATTCTTCACTCCTTCGGATGCAGACTTCATACACCATTGGAAAACTTTCTGGTTCACACGTTGATTACTCATGTTGGACAATCTACACCAATGTCTTATTACCGTTACCCATTGACGGTGTTCTTGGGACTCCAGCCCATATATCCTTGCATTGCTGCAATGGGGGTACGTTTTCTTACTCCAAGGAAGAATCTCAAGGCACAATTTTGTGCTGCTACCACATTTCGATGACATTTGTCTCCCCATACATGTGAGGTACCTGTACTTGTCACAGGTTTCAATTTGGTGATCACCATACATGAAGACATAATCCATACGCTGCGTGGCAGGACCTTTCTTAAAGTGGACAACTTTAGTTTTTTCGATGTTCACCGTCATATCCGATGTTGAGCACCATGAAAACATCAAGTTGAACATCTCCTGAAGTTCCTCCTCAGATTCTCCGAGAAGCGCTACATCATCTGCGTACAAGATTGGGACTTTTTCACAGTCTTATTCAGATACCTGTTAAACAATTAAGGAGACAGGGTACAGCCTTGCTTCACTCCTACATTAACAGGGAACCAGTCTGTTAGCTGACCGTTAAAGCAGACACTGCACTCAACATTATTGTGCAGAGAACGAACAGCTTTTGCCTATTTATCCAATCGTATGCCTTACTAAAATCCAAGAGGCTACGAATATTGGCTTACCTTGTGTTCCCCTATTGTCAATGATAGAGGTCAGTGATGATAGCTGATCTTGGCAGCTATGATTTTTGCGGCATCCCTTTTGGTTGTCTTCCAGTAAACTGTTTCTTTCTACCCAAGAGACAAGACGGTTATTCAGAATTGAGCAGTAAAGTTTTTTAACGACAGAGGCCAGTGAAATCCCTCTGTAATTCAGTGAGCTTCTTTATTACTGTCCTTCGGAATTGGACTAATAATATTCTTATTCCACATGTCTGGTACTTGTCCTTTTTCAAAACACAAGGAGAGTAACTGATGTAGGAACTCAATGGCAGTTGGGTTGCGTAGGACCTCGATGGGGATACCATCAAAGTCCGCAGATATACCATTCTTGGCTGTGTTGACAGCTTATTGAACCTGTCTCAATTCAAGTGGCCTAGTCAGCATGGTACTATGGGGTCTTTCACCTTGGCCTAATGCATGAAGCTCACTTGCCTCAGCTGGGTCAGACCTCTGTTCGCCATTTAGGAGATTAATGAAGTCCTCTTGCCATTTTGCCAGCAAACTGGGTTTATCCCGTTTCACCCCATCATCATGGTACCTTGGGACGTCTCTCACTTGCAATACCAATATTACTAACATATCGCCAAAACTCCTTTATGTTATTTGTTTCAAGTTGCAGAATATTTTGTTGAAGACTTTTCCAATAGTTACGTTTAGCTTTCTGTAGTGCCGCATCAAATTCTTTTGTTCTCTGCCCCCTCTCGGCTGTCAGTTGCCTCCTCGCTTGACCTCGGGCATTTGACCATTTCTTGTCAACTTCACGGAACTTCCTGTAGAGATTTGTTAATCACTCACTCCAGTATGGCTTCTTGGCATGTCTGCGACCGATGAGAATCTTAGCTTCCTGCAAATATTTTTATTATTTCTGTAACTTAATTAGGACCGGAGATATGGCCATTTGAAATAATGGTATAATTATGAAATGTTTACAGGCTGAGTAAATTATTTAGAGTCATTTTTCAACATTTTGACCTTCACTGAATCGTTATGGTTATTATGAGGATCTTGAAATTTTGAGACGATATTCTGGAGTGTTGGAGGCAACAAATACTTTGGGATTTCTGAAAATGTCCCTATTCCTTGCAAGTTAAAAAAAATTATATGCAAGAAATATAAGAGATATTAACATTTTTAAAATGTGCTCCTTGACCTTGTAAAAAAAAGTTAGTGATTCTGTCAACTTCATGACCTCACAAAACCAAGGAGGAAGGTATCAGCCTTCTGAAAACTGTTCAGTTCATTAGTCTCATTGCATGGAAGGTACTGGTGAAAAAAAAAATCATTCAAAGTGGGCAATACAATGTTATAGCGGTTAATCCATAGCACCATGTTCTATTTTGCAATTGTGTAACAATCACAGCATTTTGCTTTTGGCGTGTGATTTCAAGAAAATAGATAAGCAATGCTTCCAATCCAGGTTAAATGCTCACAAACTATGCCAGTATAGATTCTCCAATGGAAAAAATATTGTGGGCATATTATATTTGACACGCTAGGCTTACAAAAAACAGAAATTTTAAAGTGAAATTTCATAACAAAAGTTTCCAATGGGAAAAAATAGAATGATATTATACTACATTTTTGACTGTCTCTACCTCAAATATCAACCGATTTTCAGTATTTTTGGTTGAGCATTTTCGTAACTTTATTGTCTATCAAGTGCATACAAGATCAGGAGTTTCAAGGAAATACTAGTCGAGTAATGACCCCGTAACGATGGACCATTTTGTTTTGTACACTCGATTGTGTAGAAGCCGTAAGCAAGACAAAGGTCTGGATGACTAAGACTATTTAACCAAAAAAGAAAGAGTAAACCACTTAACCAAGAATGTCACAGTATGGTATAATCATAAATAAGGAAGAAAGAATAAAATGGAAAGAGGAAAAGATGGATGCTTGTGTTTTTATTTGTTCTGTACTACATGTAGCTTTGGCTAGCTATGGATAAGTGTAGCTTAGTTTAGCTTGGAATGGCTATGGATAGATAGCTAAGGCTAGATTTTAAATGACGAGCCACTTCTAGAAATTTGTACTGTAATTTACAAAGGGGCCAGGGGGAGGAGACAGTCACTGTGATGAGACAAAGGATTAAAGCAGCTGTTCTGTCAGGTAGCAAAAAGAACACATGGAATTCAACTGCATTGTCATTTTTACGAGGGTTTTTCAAATGTTCTGTCCAACTTTTGACATATAACAAAGGCTCATACATTTAGGGTCAATTTATATTGAGATTGCATACAGTTGATTCCCGAAATATCAGATTCTAGGAATAAAAAATAAATGGTTGTTTTGTTGCCATGGAAAGCAGAAGTCATGGAAAACGCCACAGATTTTGTAGTAATTTCTTAGTGTGAGCTTGACATCTGTCCATTGTAACTGGCTTCTCTCAATAAACCAAAGCATATCAATACCTTTTTTTTCTTACAACTAGCAAAGGTTGTATTTTGAAGAACTGCATAATAATGGAAATAATGTAATCGAACTTATCCCATGTCTATGCACATTTTCTCCCCGATACTGTGTTTTTCCCTGGCCAATACAGCAGGCAAAAAGTCAATATCAGGGAGAAAATCAGTATATGGTCAGCTGACCTGTATACAACGTTTTTTCCCTATAAATACAGGGAATATACTGAAAACAACCAATCAGAGAGCAGTATTTAGACACACTCCCACAAATCCAGAGAAGCGTCACAAACTCTGCTGCTGCTCAGCATCTTTTCTTGTGATTTTGACAACAAACAAAAATGAGCGGTCTTTTCCATTTTTAGAAGGATCTATTAGGGCTAGAGACTAGCGGTTTGAAGCATTAGATCCAGAAGAAATTTTTCTAAGCAATTTTCGGTAAATTTGTTTAGTTTTTCCAAAATGACTTTGTTGTACAAATACTGATTTATATAAATTTCCATCGTGATGAGGACCCCTTTTTATTTTCTTATATTGTTTAAGACAATATTTCAAAACACATGGCAAAGTAATAATGTTAAATTTGGTTTATTGGAATAGTTTCATCTATGTTGTTCATTGATTTCAGAAACGTTTTTCTGCATGCCACGCCCGTTTTATTCTATTTCTTTGGATCTAATCCACCCAGATGTATGAAAATTAGCACATAATGTAACACGTATAGTGTAGACATCAAATCCAGAATTTGAAGACGATATCTCAAAAACTCTTGCCACAAAAAAATTATAACTGAACAAGAATTTTCAGTTCTGGCGTGAAATCACAGATTTGAGTCAACGTATTTTTAAGTTCCATGGCCGTTTTATTTTATATCTCAGGATCTAAAAAGAAAAGCTCTATGATATTCACCAGTCTTGTCTGTCATATTGCTTAGGTTACTGAGCCAAAATTCCAAGTTGATATCTCGAAAATCCTAGCCATGAAAAAATTACTAATGAAACAAGAATTTTTAGTTCAAGTGAAACATTACAGATTATATGTCAACCTGATTTTAAGTTTCATGGCCGTTTAATTTTATATCTGAAGATCTAAATATACCAGCTATATGATATCCAACAGTCATGTCTGTCATATTATAAAGGTTGTTGATCCAAAATATCAAGGTGATATCTTGTAAACTCTTGCCATGATTAAAATATTACTGAAGCAACAATTATCAGCGCAAGAGAGAATTACAAGAAATAGTTATAATGCATTTATTTATAAGTAAAAGTTTAAAATTATTTTGAAAATGTGCCTAGACATGGGATAAAAAGGTCATACCATGGGTAGGTGCAGTCTCGGGAATATACTGAGGTCTCGGGGACTATACCAGGGATGTACTGCACCTACCCATGGTATAACCTCATAATATTCTAGTCACTTAACCATCCTTGATTCAGTAACGTCTGTATTAAATGAGATGAGCAATTTTAATGAGCAATTTTATGACTGATGAATAGGATCTCGGACATCTATGAAATTCATATATTTTGCTTTCAAAATCTGACAGAGTGAGTGAGAACCTTCTTAAATATGCATACAGTACAACCCAAAATATAGTATGACTACCCCAGCTTGAAGGAAGAATCTGCCACAACTTTACCCTTTCACACCTTTGGCTACCATTCAATCACTTCCTATGTATGTACCTTTACCTACTTGAAACTACCTTTTAAAATTACATTTATACAACACCAATTTAAACTCCATCACTCCCATTATGATTGTTTAATATGATACTGTGCCCCTTTGCAATTATATTGGTAGCTATCTTACAGTCTGTCACTTCGATAGAGAAAAACTGAGGACCAATTCACTGTGAGAAATGCACTTTGTGACTCATGATAGCCGATGAAGTGTCATCTTCTCTACTTTCAACACGGGAATAATAGAGGCTGTTTGATTAGTCATGAACTAGAGAAAGCCATTTGACTTGTCATAACTGATTTTAGCGTGAAAATCAGATGCATAATCCTTTCGTTTGGCTGTCACCAACAAGCTGGATTACTCTCCTTAAATCGAACTAACATTGAAAGTATTGGGTATGATCATGATAAATCATCAGCATGATGACACATGAAGTGCCATTTTCACAGTGCAAGAGTCCACTCTTTTCTTTATCAAAGTGACATACTGTAATTGAGTGCTTTTATGGTTTAAGGTTGTTGTGAGGAGTCAAAGGTAGTTGTATGGAGATATTTGGCTGGAGAGGAGAAAGAAGGGCAAAATAGGTAAACAGAGGGCTTCTGACAGTACATTTTCTTACTTTATTTTTGCTTGTACTGTACAAGGAAGATAGTATGAGTAATGAAACCATGTGAACTTTTATATATACTTATTTGAAGGAATAAAAGACATAGTAGAGAATCCAAGAACCAGAAAAATGCATGAATCGAAAACTGCTCTCAACCTGAAGACTTTAGAGGCATGTTTTTCAAATGGTTTTAAGGTATGAAGAAACACATAATGCACCCAATTGATCACTTAGAGAAGTTGTGAAATGAGTATGCTTGATTTCCACATGTTTCCAGTTGAAAATCTCTCAAGATAATTAAATGTTTTGATAAGACATTTGTGTCAACGCCTTTTTTAATGCTCTGGGCCGCTTTCTATGATCTGACTTTTTGAGGATCAATTGAAAATTACCTCAATCTTAACTGACCTGAATATGATACGTCTGCATAAAATACAGTTAAAGTTATGGCCAGTTGCAAAGAACTTTTGGAAAACCCCTCGTACTGATTTCTAAAAGTAACTAAAATAGTCAGGCTTCCATCAGTACCATGCTTGTTTTGTGACATGCAGCAGTGTGGCTAGACCGTTAGACCTTGAAGTAACTAGCACAGGAGGCGAAAGATATAGTTTTATGATGTTCCATGTTCGTCACTATGAGGTCCTAATGACCAGATAACCCCACCCATTCTCTCTCATCTCCCCCTGTGTTCTTCTCAAGAATTGTACCCCCTTCCAGAAAATTATCTATGAAATTTATATCTGATAGGAGTTTTGATTTCACCTTTTTGGCTAGTTTAAGGCATAAGTTTCCCTTTTGAAGACAATATTGTACTGTTTGCACTAATAACACCTTAATATGATCCACCTTACAAATTTTCAAGGTGTAGATATGACTCTAAATGTAATTTTTAGGGGAATTAATCACAAAGTAATTTCCGCTAAAATAGACCATATTTAACTGCATTTTTAGGTCTTTGGAACACTTTGGAACAAAATAAAATCCATACCTTGCTTAAGATGACATTGAGACCAGATACTATGCAAAGTTTCATCACTGCCAAATGTGGGGAAGTTAGTCAAATTTGATGTTTAAAATGCTATGTTTTTTTTCACTTTTATAATATAATTTCTGATGTAACTTCATGAAAAATTGTCACATTTTCACAGGAAAAAGACTGTCATGTATTATTTTTAAAAATGCACATAGTGATAGTGATAAGTTAGATCAATATTTGGTCAACAAAAAGTTGGATGATCTTGTGAGTTGGGGATTTCCAAAAATCTGCAATTAGAGGGGTATAGCTTAATGAGCGGTAGCGCGACGTACATGGTACATCAAAGAGGAGCTGCTCTCCAGGGTCCTGGGCTACATTTGACACCATTTTCAGCTATTAAGTTGTAAATTTAGTGGTGTCATATCACTGTTAATGATGTTTCTTCTCCTGGGCTAGTTACTTCAAGGTTAGACCCTTGTTTAAGCCATCCTCTAATAGCATGCCAGTGCACACAAGCATCGTTGGTTTTGTTAGCTTTCTTTGGCAAGGAAAACACATGATTTACAGATGATTTCATATTTGTAGACCAAAGGACGAAATGTGAATTTTTTTCTAGGACATGGTATCCTATGGGGAAAAGTGATGTCATAAGTTTTCTGATGCCATTTTCCCATATAGAATACATGTCCCAGAAAAAAACAATTCACATTCAGTCCTTTTGTCTACAAATATGAAATCATCTGTAAATAACTATTGGTTACAAAAAAGCTTTCTTTACAGAATAAAGGTACATGTGGTCAGGGTACGCTTTACAATATAACACTGAAAGTTAGGATGGTTGAAGCCCTGTTCTGCATAGTTGAAAGTTAGAACAGACTTTTACTACTTTTTAATTGAGAAGAATCAAAATGGTAGGATTAACAAACAGTGACATCTGAAAGCTTGGTAAGAATGCCAAACAATGGCTAGGGAGCAGTCCAATTCAAAATGATTTGGGACTTATCTTAAAATTGTTGGTGAAATGCAATTACAGCCTTTCACTTTGATAAAGCAAAAATGAGGACCAGTTCACTGTGAATAATGCACTTCGTGACTCATGATAGCTGATGAAGTGTCATCTTCTATACTTTCAACATGGGAAACTTAGAGGCAGTTGGATTGGTCATGATCAAGAGACAGACAGACAGACAGCCAGACAGGTTTTTATTTCAGCCATTTGGGATACATCATACATTAGACTATTTCATGTGATAAATAATTGGCTAGGCGATGCTTGAGATGTCCTATTTAGAACGCTTTTCCACGCACCGCCTATAAACTTTTTATGGTTCAGGTCTTACATCTAATCATGAATGGACTGCCATAGAGGCCTGTAGCATGGGAATGCGTACAGATTCTGGCCACCAAAGGGTGGAAAATAAAGTGTCTTGTAATATTAAATATTAAACACCATTTCAAAGAGGACCATCCTAGGTACTAACTAGAGAAGTTTCAGAGCTTAATACCTCCTATGTGTTGAGATACGTATCTACTCCCACTGTGAAGCAGTACAAAAACATGGCGTAGTCTACAATTTATCTCACTCAAGACATAGGCTTTACCTCAGGCCTGCAATAGAAAAATGCTTTTATTACCAGTGATTGGTCTTGTGGCTATGTCTACGTCCCCAAAACTAATAATTCTCCAAAGCATCTTTCGATATCTGGTCAAATATGTGAGGCCCAAAAATGGGACGTACGCCAAAACGTGACGTACTGTGGCTGAGACATTGAGAGAGCCATGTGATAACTTTAGCTAATGCTTGAACTGTTCAAGGCAATTCCCTATTGTGGCTATCAAACAACAGTATACTCTACATTATGACATGATTCGGGACTGGTTTTAACCATTAGATTTTTTAGAGGCCAGGACGTACGCAAAAACATGACATATTTTTCCAAATATCATATGACCAGGTAGTACAACTGCTAACATACCATAAACAGCTCCCTTGAATCATTGGTATTTCTCTGCTGTTGCAAGTTTTGTGAGGAGCAAAAATGTAACGTACTCTGTAACACAGCACTATGATCCACTGCTGGAAGTCAGGTTCATCATACTGCACAAACATTTTACTCTTGTAATATGTCATTATTTTATGAGGAAAAAAACCTTAATGAAACAGGTTTATGGGTCTGGTTCACAGCCATAATTACCATATTCTGTAACATTTGGCAGCAGTCACGAAAAGCTATGGTGATGGGGTGATCTCCAAAGTGGATATGTGAACTGATGATATAGTTCTGCTATACACCATATGAGTATGTCAAAACAACATTTAAACAGTCCAACAAACAACTTATTTTTATTTGGTAACATATATATCATAGTTGATTATTAAAACATTTAAAAAAAAGGATTCAATGAAAGGATAAACATAGAGATGTTATGGCACCAAATATACACAGCTTCTTTATCATTGCTTTTCCTCGTAGACTGGCATGTATTTATATTATGTTTTATTTTGAGTGATTCCAAGTACTGCTTGGAAATATTTTCCGGTATGTACAGGTCCTGGATTTAAGTTTTTTAAAGAGGGGGTCAGTGTGGGCATTGTATTTGCTTCTTGTTATTATTCGAAGTGCCTTTTTTTGAAGGGTAGAAAGTTTGTTACCTTTATGACCCCAAAAAAATATACCATAGTCAATGTATGAATTTATGAGCGAGAAATACAAAATTTTGTTTTGGGGAATAACATTTTTTCAATTTTGACAAGATGCCAGTTGCTTTAGACATTTTTTTGCTGATTTTATTAATATGTGCTTTCCATTTTAGTTGAGTGTCAAGAACAATACCAAAAAAGTCAAATTCTGTTACATGTTCTACTTTCTGCGATTTAATTTCAATGTTTAAACTTTGTCTTTGACACATTTAATGACAGTTTGTTCAAGTCTAGCCACTCACTGACTTTCCTCAGTTCGTTGTTGATTTGGACGATATTGAATTGATTATTATTGTTATTTAGAGAGACAAACACGGTAGTATCATCTGCATAGCTTATGGTTTTAAACAGTTTGGTGGAATTGCAGAGGTCATTGATTTAGATAATGAATAAGAGTGGTCCAAGCATTGAACCCTGTGGCACCCCTTTTTCAGTCGTTAGTTCTGTTGATCGACTTTCATTTCGTTCTACATATTGTTTTCTGTCACTGAGGTAGTCTTCCATTAATTTGTAAGAGTTATCTTTAAAGCCATAGTGAGATAATTTCGATAGAAGGATTTTATGATATATGGTATCAAACGCTTTCGACAAGTCACTGAATATGTTTAACGGAGTTTTACCTTTATCCATATCAAGTAGTATTAAGTCCATTAATTCTAATGCTGCTAGCTGTGTTGAATGCCCCTCTCGGAAACCATATTGACTTGTATAATATAGGCCATTTACTTAAAAATAATTATGCATTTGTTTAAATAATATTTATTGGATTGATAAGATATTGTTCAAATGACCTATTAGCTGGAAGTGTGATCTGAGAAGCAAGTGAAGGGCCTAATTCTACAGAGAAAATCAGATTCATAATCCTTTCGTTTGGCTGTCACCAACAAGAGGGATAAGTACTTGTGTTTCAGACATGTGTGATAGAGGCCTTTTTTTGATAACTAGACACACCTGAATTTTTGTTTTGCACTTGCAACTTTTAAAAAAAAATGTCCTTGATGTGTGATAGTCGTGTGATACAGCATTTCTGACTAAATAGTTTGTGTTTCAGACGTGTGTGATAGAGGCCTTTTTGATAACTAGACACACCTGAATTTTTGTTTTGTACTTTTAACATTTTGCAGAAAATAATCCTGACGTGTGATAGTCGTGTGATACAGGGTTTTTGGCTTTTAAAAAGACGTGTGACAGTCGTGTGATAGTGCATTTCCGACTAAATTTTTTGTATTTCAGATGTGTGTGATAGAGGCCTTTTTTGATAAATGGACACACCTGAATTTTTGTTTAGGACTTGTAAAATTGTTCAAAAAATATCCTTGACGTGTGATAGTCGTGTGATACAGCATTTCTGACTAAATCTTTTGTATTTCAGATGTGTGTGATAGAGGCCTTTTTTGAAAAATGGACACACCTGAATTTTTGTTTTGCACTTGTAAAATTGTTAAAAAAATATTCTTCACGTGTGATAGACGTGTGATACAGGGTTTTTGGCTTTTAAAAAACGTGTGACAGTCGTGTGATAGTGAATTTCCGACTTAATTTTTTGTGTATTAGGTGTGTGTGATAGAGGCCTTTTTTGATAACTGGACAGTGGACACATCTGAATTTTTGTTTTGCACTTGCAACTTTTTTCAAAAAATATCCTTGATGTGTGATAGTCGTGTGATAGAGGGTTTTTGGCTTTTAAAAAGACGTGTGATAGTCGTCTGATAGAGCATTTCGGACTAAATTTTTAGTGTTTAAGATTCGTGTGATAAAGCCCTTTTTTGATAACTGGATACACTTGAATTTGGCTTTAAAAAGACGTATGACAGACGCGTGATAGAGCATTTCAGACTAAATTTTTAGTGTTTGAGATTCGTGTGATAGACGCCTTTTTTGTTAAACTGGACATACTTGAATTTGCCTTTTAAAAAGACGTGTGATGGTCGTGTGATAGAGCATTTCTGTCTAAATTTTTGGTGTTGAGATTCGTGTGATAGAGGCCTTTTTTCTAAACTGGACACACCTCATTTTTTGCTTTGGACATAGTAAAAGTTTGCAGAAAATAATCCTGACGTGTGATAGTCGTGTGATAGAGGGTTTTTAGCTTTTAAAAAGACGTGTGATAGTCGTGTGATAGAGCATTTCTGACTAAAATTTTAGTGTTTGAGATTCTTGTGATAGTGGCCTTTTATGATACCTAGACACACCTGAATTTTTGTTTTGCACTTGCAACTTTTTTCAAAAAATATTCTTGACGTGTGATAGTCGTGTGATAGAGCATTTCTGTCTAAATTTTTTGTGTCTGAGATTTGTGTGATAAAGGCCTTTTTTCTAAACTGGACACACCTGTTTTTTTTGTTTTGGACTTTGCATAAAATATTCTTGACGTGTGATAGACGTGTGATACAGGGTTTTTGGCTTTTAAAAAGACGTGTGACAGTCGTGTGATAGTGCATTTCCGACTAAATTTTTTGTATTTCAGATGTGTGTGATAGAGGCCTTTTTTGATAAATGGACACACCTGAATTTTTGTTTAGGACTTGTAAAATTGTTCAAAAAATATCCTTGACGTGTGATAGTCGTGTGATACAGCATTTCTGACTAAATTTTTTGTGTTTCAGACGTGTGTGATAGAGGCCTTTTTTGATAACTAGACACACCTGAATTTTTGTTTTGCACTTTTTTCAAAAAATGTCCTTGACGTGTGATAGTCGTGTGATAGAGCATTTCTGTCTAAATTTTTTGTGTCTGAGATTTGTGTGATAGAGGCTTTTTTTCTAAACTGGACACACCTGATTTTTTGTTCTGGACTTGTAAAATTT
The DNA here is from genome assembly GCA_026936325.1 of Platynereis dumerilii. Classification (NCBI taxonomy): domain Eukaryota; kingdom Metazoa; phylum Annelida; class Polychaeta; order Phyllodocida; family Nereididae; genus Platynereis; species Platynereis dumerilii. The sequence goes on along the minus strand of JAPTHN010000103.1, from coordinate 1,067,244 downwards.
TGCAGAAAATAATCCTGACGTGTGATAGTTGTGTGATAGAGGGTTTTTGGCCGATAAAAAGACGTGTGATAGTCGTGTGATAGAGCATTTCTGACTAAATTTTTAGTGTTTGAGATTCGTGTGATAGAGGCCTTTTTTCTTAACTGGACACACCTGATTTTTTGTTTTGTACTTTTAACATTTTGCAGAAAATAATCCTGACGTGTGATAGTCGTGTGATAGAGGGTTTTTGGCCGATAAAAAGACGTGTGATAGTCGTGTGATAGAGCATTTCTGACATAATTTTTTTTGTTTTAGATTCGTGTGATAGAGGCCTTTTTTCGTAACTGGACACACCTGATTTTTAGTTTTGGATTTGTAAAATTTTGCAAAAAATATTCTTGACGTGTGATAGTCGTGTGAAAGAGGGTTTTTGGTCGATAAAAAAGACGTGTGATAGTCGTGTGATAGAGCATTTCCAGCAAAAATTTTTTGATTGAGACTCTTGTGATAGAGGCCTATTTTGATAACTGGACACACTTGAATTTGGCTTTTAAAAAGACGTGTGATATTCGTGCGATAGAGCATTTCTGACTAAATTTTTAGTGTTTGCGATTCGTGTGATAAAGGCCTTTTTCCTTAAATGGACACACTTGACTTTTTGTTTTGGATTTGTAATATTTTAGTGTTTGAGATTCGTGTGATAGAGGCCTTTTTTCGTAACTGGACACACCTGATTTTTTTTGTTTTGTGCTTTTAACATTTTGCAGAAAATAATCCTGACGTGTGAAAGTCGTGTGATAGAGGCTTTTTGGCCGATAAAAAGACGTGTGATAGAGCATTTCTGACTAAATTTTTAGTGTTTGCGATTCGTGTGATAAAGGCCTTTTTCCGTGAATGGACACACTTGATTTTTAGTTGTGGATTTGTAAAATTTTGCAAAAAATAATCCTGACGTGTGATAGACGTGTGAAAGAGGGTTTTTGGTCGATAAAAAAGACGTGTGATAGTCGTGTGATAGAGCATTTCCAGCAAAAATTTCTTGATTGAGACTCGTGTGATAGAGGCCTATTTTGATAACTGGACACACTTGAATTTGGATCTTAAAAAGACGTGTGATAGTCGTGTGATAGAGCATTTCTGATTAAATTTTTAGTGTTAGAGATTCGTATGATAGAGGCCTTTTTTCTAAACTGGACACACCTTATATTTTGCAAAAAATATTCTTGACGTGTGATAGTCGTGTGAAAGAGGGTTTTTGGTCGATAAAAAAGACGTGTGATAGTCGTGTGATAGAGCATTTCCAGCAAAAATTTTTTGATTGAGACTCGTGTGATAGAGGCCTATTTTGATAACTGGACACACTTGAATTTGGCTTTTAAAAAGACGTGTGATATTCGTGTGATAGAGCATTTCTGACTAAATTTTTAGTGTTTGAGATTCGTGTGATAGAGGCCTTTTTTCTTAACTGGACACACCTGATTTTTTTTTTGTTTTGTGCTTTTAACATTTTGCAGAAATAATCCTGACGTGTGAAAGTCGTGTGATAGAGGCTTTTTGGCCGATAAAAAGACGTGTGATAGAGCATTTCTGACTAAATTTTTAGTGTTTGCGATTCGTGTGATAAAGGCCTTTTTCCTTAAATGGACACACTTGACTTTTTGTTTTGGATTTGTAATGTTTTTCAAAAAATAATCCTGACGTGTGATATACGTGTGAAAGAGGGTTTTTGGTCGATAAAAAAGAAGTGTGATAGTCGTGTGATAGAGCATTTCTGACATAATTTTTTTTGTTTTTGATTCGTGTGATAGAGGCCTTTTTTCGTAACTGGACACACCTTATTTTTTGTTTTGGACTTTTAACATTTTGCAGAAAATAATCCTGACGTGTGAAAGTTGTGTGATAGAGGGTTTTTGGTCGATAAAAAGACGTGTGATAGTCGTGTGATAGAGGGTTTTTGGCCGATAAAAAGACGTGTGATAGTCGTATGATAGAGCATTTCTGACTAAATTTTTAGTGTTTGTGATTCGTGTGATAGAGGCCTTTTTCCTTAAATGGACACCTGATTTTTAGTTTTGGATTTGTAAAATTTTGCAAAAAATAATCCTGACGTGTGATAGAAGTGTGAAAGAGGGTTTTTGGTCGATAAAAAAGACGTGTGATAGTCGTGTGATAGAGCATTTCCAGCAAAAATTTCTTGATTGAGACTCGTGTGATAGAGGCCTATTTTGATAACTGGACACACTTGAATTTTGATTTTAAAAAGACGTGTGATAGTCGTGTGATAGAGCATTTCTGATTAAATTTTTAGCGTTTGAGATTCGTATGATAGAGGCCTTGTTTCTAAACTGGACACACCTTATATTTTGCAAAAAATATTCTTGACGTGTGATAGTCGTGTGAAAGAGGGTTTTTGGTCGATAAAAAAGACGTGTGATAGTCGTGTGATAGAGCATTTCCAGCAAAAATTTTTTGATTGAGACTCGTGCGATAGAGGCCTATTTTGATAACTGGACACACTTGAATTTGGCTTTTAAAAAGACGTGTGATATTCATGTGATAGAGCATTTCTGACTAAATTTTTAGTGTTTGAGATTCGTGTGATAGAGGCCTTTTTTCGTAACTGGACACACCTGATTTTTTTTGTTTTGTGCTTTTAACATTTTGCAGAAAATAATCCTGACGTGTGAAAGTCGTGTGATAGAGGCTTTTTGGCCGATAAAAAGACGTGTGATAGAGCATTTCTGACTAAATTTTTAGTGTTTGCGATTCGTGTGATAAAGGCCTTTTTTACGTGAATGGACACACTTGATTTTTAGTTTTGGATTTGTAATATTTTGCAAAAAATATTCTTGACGTGTGATAGACGTGTGAAAGAGGGTTTTTGGTCTATAAAAAAGACGTGTGATAGTCGTGTGATAGAGCATTTCCAGCAAAAATTTTTTGATTGAGACTCGTGTGATAGAGGCCTATTTTGATAACTGGACACACTTGAATTTGGATTTTAAAAAGACGTGTGATAGTCATGTGATAGAGCATTTCTGATTAAATTTTTAGTGTTTGAGATTCGTGTGATAGAGGCCTTTTTTCTAAACTGGACACACCTTATATTTTGCAAATAATAATCCTGACGTGTGATAGTCGTGTGAAAGAGAGTTTTTGGCCGATAAAAAAGACGTGTGATAGTTTCGTGATAGAGCATTTCCAGCAAAAAATTTTGTGCTTGAGACTCTGTTGATAGATGCCTTTTTTGATAACTGGACACACTTGATCTTGGCCGATAAAAAGACGTGTGATAGTCGTGTGATAGAGCATTTCTGACATAATTTTTAGTGTTTGAGATTCGTGTGAAAGAGGCCTTTTTTCTAAAATGGACACACCTTATTTTTTGTTTTGGACTTGTAAAATTTTGCAAAATATATTCTTGACGTGTGATAATCGTGTGAAAGAGGGTTTTTGGTCGATAAAAAAGACGTGTGATAGTCGTGTGATAGAGGGTTTCCAGCAAAAAATTTTGATTGAGACTCGTGTGATAGAGGCCTATTTTGATAACTGGACACACTTGAATTTGGCTTTTAAAAAGATGTGTGAAAGTCGTGTGATAGAGCATTTCTGACATAATTTTTAGTGTTTGAGATTCGTGTGAAAGAGGCCTTTTTCCTTAAATGGACACACCTGATTTTTAGTTTTGGATTTGTAAAATTTTGCAAAAAATATTCCTGACGTGTGATAGAAGTGTGAAAGAGGGTTTTTGGTCGATAACAAAGACGTGTGATAGTCGTGTGATAAAGCATTTCCAGCTAAAATTTTTTGATTGAGACTCGTGTGATAGAGGCCTATTTTGATAACTGGACACACTTGAATTTGGCTATTAAAAAAGACGTGTGATAGTCGTGTGATAGAGCATTTCTGACTAAATTTTTTTTTGTCTCAGCAAAGGGTTGTTAGCTTTTCAAAAGACGTGTGATAGTCCTGTGATACAGCATTTCTGGCAAAATTTTTTGTGTTTGAGACTCGTGTTATGCAGGCCTTTTTGATATATATGGACACACCTGATTTTTTGTTTTATTCTGGACGTGTGATAGTCTTTTAAAAACATGTGTGATAGTCGTATGATGGAGCATATCTGGCAAAATTATTTGCGTTTCAGCACATTGTTCTTGGCTTTTAAAAAGATGTGTGATAATCGTGTGATAGAGCATTTCTGACAAAAATATTTTTGTCTGAGCCTATGGTTGTTGGCTTTTGAAAAGACGTGTGATAGTCGTGTGATAGGGCATTTCCAGCAATAATTTTTGTGATTCAGACACGTGTGATACAGGCCTTTTTCACACCTGAATTATTTTTGGGAATTGCGATAGATATTTTCGAACCTTTTTTTTTTTTCGTGTGATACAGGGTTTGTGACCTTTTAATTAAGGAGTAATACAAGGAAATTTACTGGCTTTTACATATATATGGTTCCACATTTCTGCATAGTTGTCCTCTGATAGTTCTGCTAAAAAAAGGACAATAAGTGTGTGATAGAGCCTTAAATACAAAACTACACACGTCCAAAATTTCCGGACTTAAATCCTGACATGTATCGTTGAAATGGGTTGAAATCTCACAAGAGCAATACATCTTCTGCAGCCACCTAAAAAAAAGAATGCAAACATTCCAAAATTGATTTTTATTAAGCTAAGTATTTCTGCAAAAACTTAAATCCGCTTCAATACCTTGATTAATGGGTGCGGCGGCATACCATTTTCTGATATAATGAACATTGTCAAGTGCTATCACTTTCAGTCCATGATAAATGGGGTGTATTGCAGATTTTCATTACTGTGAAATTGTTATACTATGTGTATTTTGAAAAGTTTTGGAGATAGTTAACATTCTTTGCAATCCTGCTATATTAAAGACATCATAAGGTTGCCATATATGACAAAACCTTTTTGTTCAAGTACAATATTTTGTAACACTGATCAATTTCCCAATTCCTTCAACCATGCATTACTTTCTTCACATCACACTCCAATTGACTTCGAAACATTCTTAACCTGAGTTATCAACATCAGATAGGCCTACAAGCAACATCAAATCTTGATTCTGAACTGAATAATCTTGAATACTTGCTGTAAATGACATGAGAAAGCTTCAGTGGCGTCACTAAGGGGTGGCTGGGGGGGGGGGCTAAGCCCCCCTCCAAATGGAGCTTTCAGCCCCCCCCCCCCAAAAATCATGGGCAAAAAAAAAGAAATTTTCCTTGTTTGGTACTCCTGGTAGTGATTTAATAACCAGAGCCCAGGAAAAGACTCTGTAGACAGTACACATTGTGCACTACGTGTCGTTATATTTGAGGTTTATCTATTTACTATGTGCCCGTAGATCAACAGACACCTTAATTCTTTAGATTCTGCGCCGGCTCGCGCTTGGACCCTAAGGCCTCTAACAATGCTTCTAGACTTTGGGGCTTCAGCCCCCCCGAACTCACATTTCTAGTGAACCACTGGAAAGCTTCAGAACAACTTCGTTCCTCAAAGAACTTGGAAAGAAAAAATCAAACCTAATCAAGGTGGGCAATTTATACTTTTTCTCAACTGTAAAAGAACTGCTAGACTGACTATAATCCCAGAGCAGAGACCCCCAATAGCTAAATCATCAGCTCTGCCACTCCATGTCCAGCAGAAAGGTGAAAGTTGTGATCATAATCGAGTTTGGTAGGCGAGTGGAAAGATTCGTCAGGCACAGATTTGATTTTCACTACATCTTCTGGCCAGCTGTACTAGTTCCACATTATTTGCAAATCTGAAATAACACAGTAAAGCCGCATTGTCCCATGAGATACTTGATTAAATCACGACCATTTGTACTTTGCATTGGTTATTCTGACTTTGCAGACTGTTTTAACGTTTCTGGAGTGCTTTCAAGGCTATTTCTGATATTCAGTGCATAGTCATCTGTGTGTTTGAGTGAATTTGCGCATGTATATATCAGCATGAATAAAAATTATGTTGTCTGCCTGTCTGCGGTCTACATGTGTATTGCAGTTGGTGAGATGCAATTATTTAATGAAGATGATGTACTTCAGAATTTTACATATGTATTTGAGACCATTTCATGTGCAACAAGGAAAGCCATTTATAAACTTTGAAGAGAAAGTCAAGGTTTCGTGCAACTGCTCATTCAGATGATGCATTATATCATGAGAAAGATAAGCCTCAAACTTTAAAAGGAAACATATTCAGACCACATCACAGCAAGCAAAGCCATTTTAAAAAGGAAAGAGCCCTATCAGTGACAAGGACATTGACTAAGAGAAGTTAGCAAGTTTACCTCAACACACAGTGATACAGACCAAGCCTTCTTTGCAGTGACCAGATAACAGATTGATCAAAAGGCTCCTGATGGACTCCAATGACCAGACTCTGCTGATCAAGACTGAACTAAAGACTTCTCTGACGCACTCAGTTAATAACAGGAGCTGAAAAGGTCTAGAAGGGGCTTCTCAAAATATCTCTTTTAAAGGGCAATCCATCCCAGCCACTGACAGATCTCTGCTTGCCAAGAATGGCCTTAGGATCTAGGAAGCATTTATCACTAGTCTTGAAGTTGCTGACATGTGTTTTTAACCCTTTGATTTTTTCCCCGATCTTTTCAAGACTGTGAAAAGCATCCTGTGAAAGAGAGACCCAACCCGGCCACAAATGTTATTTGCTGTATTAAGATACGGTTGTGAAAGAAACTTTATTTTTCCCCTAAAACTATACCGCTCTTCCAACTTGTTTGCAATCTGGTAAGCTTGTGGTTTCCCAGCTTAAATATGAATCCCTAATAACATTTTTAGTTACCATTGCTGCCTATGCATTGTTGCATACCTTTCGTTTTTTTTGTTTTTTTGAATCTCCACAATACTCAACTAACAAAGGTAGCAAAGAGTCTCTCTGGGGCGCTCCTTCCTCGTTTTAGGTCTATTGCTCTTTCATAGCAGGACTAATTCCACAGCTCTTTGATGTGGCAGGAAAATCTCATGATATGAAAGGTTCATTTCCAGGATCCATAAAATATTTACAGAGCTATTGAAGTCAAGTGTATGGAAGGAGGGAGGGATGACAGATAGCAATGCTTTCTCATTAGTCTTTCTTTTTCAATTTTTTTTTTAAATCGTGTTTATATTTCTAATTACATGATGATCAATGCAGTGCATTCAAGGAAATTCTACATTGCCAATTAGATGGTTTGAAAGACACAGAACAGGTACTAGTCAAACTATATATGAGCACCTTTTTTAAAAGAGAAGACAATCTTACTAGACAAGGGAAGCAGTGATGATGGTGCATCTATTCTGCAAAGCAGCTTGTGAAAGGATTATCCTGAGAAGCTTAGCATTCTACTGCCCTGTAATAAATTGCTTAGCTGGTCATGGACTAATGACAGAAAGCTTTCCATGGCATATACATATAAGTTCAAATTTCGTCATGCTTCCTACAATGTTGTCCTGAGATATCTTTTGAATCTAGGAAATGACTGCTCAATGGATGTACTTGGGTTTGACAAGAAACTATTATATTGTGCTAGGGAGGCTATAGCTCCAATTATATGTAAATTCATTGATGTTTCTCTTGATTCGAGAATTGTATTAAAAGACTGGAAAATGTCACGAGTGACACCTATTTATAAAGGTAAAGGGAATATGGAAGATCTTGGTAATTATAGGCCAATAAGTGTAATTAGTCATATAGCAAAAATTGTAGAAAAGGTTGTACAAAGTCAGGTTATGAAATTCTTAGATGATTACCAGCTAATTACGCCAGACCAATCTGCTTATCTGAAAAACCATAACACCCAAACTTCTTTACACAGGGTTGTCGATGACTGGTTATTAAATATAGATGATGGTTTGTTAACAGCAATGTGCAGTCTAGAATATTAAGAAATGTTTTGATACCATTAATCATGAAATTCTAAAGAAAAAAATGAAAATGTATGTCTTTACTGATGATGTACTCGAATGGTTCAGTTCCTATTTATCAAATAGAGGAAGTATGGTTCTTTCTAATTGTGAATTTTCAGATGTTAAATTTTCGAACATAGGCATCCCACAGGGTTCTGTCCTTGGACCAACTCTGTTCTTGATTTATATCAATGATATTAATAACTATTTAGGATCAGCAGTATGTAATTTGTATGCAGATGATGTTTTGATTTACTGCAGTGGTGAAAATGTCAAAGATGTCAATGATAAATTGCAATGTTCATTAGACAAAGTAAAGCAATGGTACGATAGAAATCTATTAGTAGTAAATGCTTCAAAATCGAATTCAATGTTAATTACCACAAGACAAAGAGAAATGTTTTTGAATGATGAAATGGAATTATTTCTTGGTGATGACAAACTCGATGATGTAGACTATTGTGATTATCTTGGACTTAATATTGATAAAAATTTAACTTGGTGTACCTACTATGTTGACTCTTTAAGTAAACAGTTATGTAAAAAGGTATGGATGTTGTCAAGGTTAAGATGCTTCTTACCTCATCAATCTCATGTCCAATTATATAAAAGTTATATCCAACCGAAAATAGACTATGCCGTCACTGTTTGGGGCTATTCATCAGAACTCAATGTTTGTAAAATTCAACGAATGCAAAATAGAGCTGTAAGAGCAATTTATGGGAATTTTGACTACATCAATGTAAGGAGGATAGATCTATTGACTGATATGAAAGTTATGAATGTTAAACAAAGAAGGGATTATTTTATGGCACTGTTAGTTTTTAAGAGCATACATGGTTTAGCACCTGATTATCTGAGTAATGAAATAATAATGAAAATAGAGGTAAATGACAGGTTAACCAGACATGTTAATCAAAATGTTGTATTATAATAAAACCCACTCAGGGTGGTGGATCAGTCCACTGAAACCCATGAGTGGTCTGGCTGGCGGAGGAACTCACGAGTGGCGAAGCCACGAGTGAGTTCCGCAGCCAGCCAGACCACGAGTGGGTTTCAGTGGACTGATCCACCACCCTGAGTGGGTTTTATTTATATCCCACATTTTATGCTATTTTGACAACATATGAGGTCATTTTAATGCTTGAATATGGATAATTAAAAATCACAATGACCTAATCACTTTGATGGATGGATCTAATGTTTTGATGGTGGCCAAACCAATCAGATCAAACTGCAACATAAACAAATGACAGAGTGGGTGGAGTCTGACCTGTTGCTATAAACAAAGCCGACAGAGTCACATGACTGCTGGTGACGTCACCAATGCTGATGATGTCATAGTGGCTCTACTGCTATTGTGACGTCACGTGCTGCTGTTGTGATGTCATGTGTCATGATTGTGACCTCATGTGTGATCTGAAGTAGTGCCACAAATAAATAAAATATGTAAATCAAGGATAGTGGATCATATTTAAATTAGGGATGGTGGATCATATTTAAATTAGGGATGGTGGATCACAAAATTATATCCCATGGGCTGTTCCTCATGGGTTTTCCATGGGGATCACTGCCAAGTGTGGGATATATGTACCAAATGTTTGTACTGAGAAAGCGAGGAATTCTTTCTCCTACCAAGGACCTAAGATATGGAATGGGTTACCAGACTGTGTGAAGGAGTGCACAAATATTGAATGTTTCAAGAGTAAAGCTAAAGAACATTTTTTAAATAAGTTGTATATGTAATTTGTTAAAGTATTTTTAGATTCCATTTTAACTGCTTTTACTGTTTTGTGTATATATATTATATATATATTTGTTTTTTAACAGGGCCTCGTTGAAAAACAGGCTTGACCTGAACGCGTTACCCTGAATAAATATATTTTCAATCAATATACTGGACTCTTAGCCATGCCCTGGTTTCAGCAGTAACGTACACCATTATGATAGGGTCACAGCATCACCTCAGAATTAGCTTCGTCAGATTATTATAGCGCTTGGGCAATATTTACGTATGAGCAATTTGTGACATCCAATGTGATTCTACTACTAGTCTGGATCCAAAAACAGTCATGCATCCACCTAACATGGAAATACTGTATTTTCTTATGAAGATATTTTGAATGCTTGAAATATGATTGGCAGACCTAAATCCTATGCGGAAGACATTTCATTTGTACATGTATGTATATTTTTTTTTCGGACAATTCATTTCTTTATAATTACTTATTTTTAGTGCATGCAATCGCCAATCGTGTACTAATGTTTATAGTACTCATGAATTCTGATATCTACAAGCCCCCCCCCCCCCAAAAAAATTCTGATGGTATTTTTAACCTGACATGCCTTTATTTTTATCTCTGGATACAGAACAAGAAGTATTCATCTGTAAAATGAAACGTCAAATCTGGAAATGAGCCCACATCTAATGCTAATCAAGGTGCTTATCAATGGAAACAATTCTCGAGAAACACCCATTATGCATCACCCTGGAAAAATCTGTCATGAGGAGCTTCACTCAGCTCTGACCTTTTCTAAGTTAATTTTCCTAGTTATTCATTTTTAGCGCATGCAATCCTCACTGATTCAGTTATTTCTAACAAAGCATGTCCTTGGGTTTGTCTTTGGACATTGAACAAGAAGTATCAATCCATTTATATAAAGTGAGATGTCAAATCTTGATATATTCCCACATCTTATGCTAACGCTGTGAGTAGGTGTATATTGGCACGTGGTGGAGCATCCAGTCAATCAGCTTACTCCTGTCTGAGCCTGTCATCTTCGTACAAAGCACATCCGAAAAAATTCTGGATAAATACAAGCAGATATGTGCTGTATATAGTTCCACCATAGACAAATGATGAAATATACTCATTAGAAAAATACCATGTGCAACTATATAAGGTTGAATTTAATTCTGAATAATCTCTCATATGTGAAAAAAATACCATGTGCAACTACATGTATATATCAGTTTGAGTTGAATTATGAATAATCTCTCAAATTACATCATCTGAAAAGCTACTTCCTTCAGCATTTATGATAGGGTCATGAACTGTTAGGGGCTAATCGGATGAACGTAAAATGAAACATAGCAAGTGGCCAACTTATGAAATTGTTGTAGTGAGCTAAATACAAAAAAAACTTGGTCATGTGTACGATCAGATTCTGATTTTAATGTTTTCCTGTTGTCTTTAATGAATGTCTTCCTCGAAGTATTCAGCTAAGAGTGGCCAAACTAAATATTGAGCAATTCTATTACAAATTCAATATCAGAAGTGCCAAATGGATATGTCTGGGTATGTTAATATGGCCGGTTCATTTTGGCTTGTTAGAATCAAGGGTTCTTGTTCATTGGTTAATAAACTTCACCCTCTGACTCATTGCTTGTCTTTGATGATTCATTTCTTGCATCAAAGTTTGTGAGATCTTTTGAGAAAATTACCTCAGATAAATTCCTGGCTTGTACAACTATCTGCTTTTTTTTATTTGAATGTAAACGGTGATTGCTCAATACTACATGTATACATGAACTTAGCTGCCTGTTTTACTGTAATAAGGATGCTACTGTTACTGCTGTTATGCGCACTTGCCTATGTGGTCACGAGAGGCTAATCTCAGTTGCAACTGAAGTAGGCGGAGTCAGTGGCATCCCTATGGGGGGGCATGGGGGGGGCACAGGCCCCCCATATTGGACCTGTGCCCCCCGGGTGCCCCCCCATATGAACTTTCCAACTCTGGCTAAAATATACAATTAGTATAGTGGGTGCCCCCCCAGAGAATCGCGTGCCCCCCCAGGTGCCCCCCATTCGAGACACCCCAGTTACGCCACTGGGCGGAGTACAATCAGTAGCCACTTGAGAGAGGAATGTTGCTGGTCCTTTGTCAGCCAAGTGTTTCTTAACGACCAGTACCAACCTGTTGCCCTCTCTTCGCCTTTCTCCCATTTTGTTGCGGAAATGCCTGGGTGGTTATTTCGGTGTACAGAAACCAATCATTTCATATGATGACGTCTTTAAAAGGATGTCATATTGAAATATGCTAAGTAGAATAATACCACAACGTTGAATACTTGCTGTAAATGAGATGGGAAAGCTTCTGAACAACTTCGTTCCTAAAAGAACTTGGAAAAAAAAAATCGAACCTAATCAAGGTGGGCAGTTTATACATTTTCTCAACTGCAAAAGAACTGCTATAGACAAACTATAATCCCAGAGCAGAGACCCCCAATAGCTAAATCTCCAGCTCTGCCACTCCATGTCCAGCAGAAAGGTGAAAGTTGTGATCATAATCGAGTTTGGTAGGCGAGTGGAAAGATTCGTCAGGCACAGATTTGATTTTCACTACATCTTCTGGCCAGCTGTACTAGTTCCATATTATTTGCAAGTCTGAAATAACACAGTACAGCTGCAAAGTCCCATGAGATACTTAGTAGTAGTAGTAGTAAAATTTTATTTATAGTCGTAATCAATCAGGACAGTCAATAAAAAGTGCATAACAATTTAAGGACAACCAAGCATGAAGCTTCTGTACGACTTTGATTAAATTACGACCATATATGTACTTTACATTACTTACTTTGACTTTGCAGACTGTTTTAACGTTTCTGGAGTGCTTTCAAGGCTATTTCTGATATTCAGTGCATAGTCATCTGTGTGTTTGAGTGAATATATCAGCATGAATAAAAATTATGTTGTCTGCCTGTCTGTGGGTCTACATGTGTTTTCTGATAAGATGTAATTATTTAATGAAGACAATGTACTTGAGAATTTTACGTAACACTCATGATCAAAATGCTGGAATAATTTGGATTTTCAAGGTGTACGAACTTCAAAGTTCCTAAATTGGCGATTGAATAAAGAATGGCCACATTGGTCAATAAGAAGCAAAAAACGTGTTGGTGGAATCAATGTCATGTCAAGTAAAGGCTGAGGTCAATGCATAAGGCATTTAATATGAAATTGTGATGTTTTTAGCTTGTACACATCAAGATTAAGTTGGCATTTATTGCATATATTTTGAAATTTTGTGTATGTGTTCTTCAGCCATTATGCAATTTTTGATGATTTTTTACTAAAAACGATCAATTTTTCCGGGTCTCCAAAACAAAATTTTCAAATAATTCTCAGCCACTAAAATGGTTTGCAGTATCATTTATACATAAATCTAATGTCTGAGGAACAAATCTGTGCAATTCCTTAAATATTCAATCACCACTTTTAGAACTTTTAAGTTTGTACACCTTGAAAATCCAAATTATTCCAGCATTTTGATCAAAAGTGTATGTATTTGAGACCATTTCATGTGCAACAAGAAAAGCCATTTATAAACTTTGAAAAGCGAGTCAATGTTTTGTCTGTGCTCAGATGATGCATTATATCATGAGAAAGATAAGCCTCAAACTTTAAAAGGAAACATATTCAGACCACATCACAGCAAGCAAAGCCATTAAATACAGAGGAAAGAGAGCTATCAGTGACAAGGACATTGACTAAGAGAAGTTAGCAAGTTTACCTCAACACACAGTGATACAGACCAAGCCTTCTTTGCAGTGACCAGATAACAGATTGATCAAAAGGCTCCTGATGGACTCCAATGACCAGACTCTGCTGATCAAGACTGAACTAAAGACTTCTCTGACGCACTCAGTTAATAACAGGAGCTGAAAAGGTCTAGAAGGGGCTTCTCAAAATATCTCTTTTAAAGGGCAATCCATCCCAGCCACTGACAGATCTCTGCTTGCCAAGAATGGCCTTAGGATCTAGGAAGCATTTATCACTAGTCTTGAAATTGCTGACATGTGTTTTTAACCCTTTGATTTTTTTCCGATCTTTTCAAGACTGTAAAAAGCATCTTCTGAAAGAGAGACCCAACCCACCCACAAATGTTATTTGCTGTATTAAGTTACAGTTGTGAAAGAAACTTTATTTTTCCCCTAAAACTACTACTCTTCCAACTTGTTTGCATTCTGGTAAGCTTGTGGTTTCCCAGCTTAAATATGTATCCCATTTAACTTTTTTGGTTACCAGTGCTTATACATTGTTGCATACCTTTTGTTTTTTTTGTTCTTTTTGGATCACCACAATACTCAACTAACAAAGGTAGCAAAGAGTCTCTCTGGGGCGCTCCTTCCTCGTTTTAGGTCTATTGCTCTTTCATAGCAGGACTAATTCCACGACTCTTTGATGTGGCAGAGGATCTCATGATATAAAAGGTTCGTTCCCACGATCCATAAAATATTTACAGAGCCATTGATGTCAAGTGTATGGACGGAGGGATTCCGAGGGAGGGATGACAGACAGCAATGATTTCTCATTAGTCTTTCCTTTTCAATTTTTTTTTTAAATCGTGTTTATATTTCTAATTACATGATGATCAATGCAGTGCATTCAAGGAAATTCTACATTGCCAATTAGATGGTTTGAAAGAGAGAAGCTTAGCATTCTACTGCCCTGTAATAAATTGCTTAGCTGGTCATGGACTAATGACAGAAAGCTTTCCATGGCATATACTGGACTTATAGCCATGCCTTGGTTTCTGCCAGGTGGCACCATTATGATAGGGTCACAGCATCACCTCAGAATTAGCTTCGTCAGATTATTATAGCGCTTGGGCAATATTTACGAGTGATTTTGTGGCATTCAATGTTATTCTGCTAATCTGGATCCAAGAAAGTCTTCCACTCATGTATCCACCTAAAATGGTAACAATGTATTTTCTTGTGAAGTTATCTTGATTGCTTGAAACATGATTTGTGGACTTCAGTCCTATGTAGAAGACATTTGTACCTGTATTTACCTTTTTTGGACATTTTATTTCTGTATAATTATGTCCCAAGAGGTCACTTCTTAATTGACACACGAGCAATGCATATCATCACATAGATCAATGTACGCCATGTTCATTAAGGAATATGAGCATATTCTATGTTAAATTCCTCAGCGGATCATTTGGATGTTCGTCGTGGAGTTTCCTACTTTAAAATGAAAAGGTACCAAATACAAAATATATTTTTGTTAGTGTTTTATGTATTTTAAGTGTTATCTCTCATGTCATACAAAGAACGTTTAAGATTTGCTAATCTATATGACCTATTTTAGTGAGCTCTGATACCACTGGATTATATTTGGAAATTTTAAACTGCTCTCTGTTAGAAACCAACCTACTTTCAAGAAATTGTATATAGTCATAAGGAAGTCCAACTGATAGTCATAAAGAAGTCTAATTGATTGTGTCAACAAAGAAAAATCTCAGCAAAAAAAAAATTCACCTGCTTGGAAGATCTTGTCTCTCTGTCAGACAAACTGTGCTTGAGCTTGATTGGGCTCTCATCAGGATTTTTCTTGGGATTCCTAACACAGTCTGGAGGTTGGATTATTGCACTGCGCTAGCCCACCGCCAGGTGGCTATAGCAGTGCCCTTGTTTTCATAGCCTTCCAGATTCGTCAACTAACATTTGCTGCAAATTTTATGTGTGAGCTCCTGGTTCTTTGACATAACTTTTAACGTTCTCCTTCACATGTATGTTCTGTATCTATCATGAAGTTTTTCCCCCACATGTTTAGACTTGTGTTAGGGGGTTAATTGTGTCATATTCCAACTGTTGTGCCTCCGACATTTCACAACCGTTCACTACTCAGCACATTGAGCATGCTTCTATATATGCTAGGCCTGCAGTCTGCTGCACAATGCACCTGGTTAATCGGTTGCATGGGGTACAGTGAATGCACCAGGTCAACCAGGTTCTTCGGTTAAATAAAATGCACTGGTCAGACAAAAATGGGTACTTGAAAAAAGGTGCATGGCTAACATAGAAATGAAGGAAGGGAATACTTTGATTATAGAATTATCTCATCACATTTTGTAATACTGCTCAGCATGGTTACCCACAAACAAGGACCGGTGAAAATGGCTCCATTCCATGCATTTAAGCTAGTGTACTGGCAATAATGGTAGTGGAGATCATGTGGAGACTACAACATGTCTTTTTCCGTTTTATTTTCTGGCAAATTTAAGAAAAAAATCCAAAATGCCCTATGGTTTTGCACAACAAAACCAGGAAAGATACACTGTAACCTAAATGGCACACCCAAGTCTAAGTCTTCCATGTTAAAGTGTGCCTTTGGGCAACTGTGGGAGTGCTTTTTAGGAGACCTGGTGCCTGAAAGCCCAATTTTGTCTCAAGACTATTGCATCCTGTAAAAAATATATAAAGTTTAATATTTAGTATCCTAGGCATATTTTGATAGAATATGTCTTACAGATATGTAAAAGCTTATATAAACATTTATTAGTGAATATCATTCTGATATACGAAGGGATGCGTCATGTTGCGAACTCAGTATAGCGCAGTGCATCATTCATCGCTATGCGATTATGACATGTCTAGTTGTACTTGGTGCCCTTCTGACTCTCATCCTCTGTAAGTGGCATTTTATTTCGGGCTTTTTTTTATTTCTATTCGTTTTCAGTAAAAGCCACAGCTGTTGAAGATCCACACTCACTCAGTTTCCTTTTTATCATTTCTGGTTTATTTTCCTTCCCTGGGATGTTTGTTTTTGCAGATCTCTGGTCTGAAATTGTGCTCCTTTCTCATCGACCACTGGCCATTGTTCTGTCTGAATTGATGAGGTCAAAATATCTTGTCTCACATCAGTCTCCTCATATGTTTTACTTTGTCCATTTAATATCCTTTCCTGATTCCCATGCATCAATGATGGAGCAGGAAAGAAATACACAAAAAACCATAGAAACATACAAATAACAGACACATTTTCAACAGCTTACACATTATCTGGTTTGTTTCTGAATGCTTAGTAAAATATAATCAAACATTAACTGTGAAGAAGAATATTGAATTATTGATGTCCATTTCACTGCATCACACAATCCAGAGGGATATGTTTATGCTGTGCATCCTTCTCACTCCATTTCAAACTAATGGCTTTCTGTATCTATTTATTTTTTTAATCTCCCAGAAGCCCAGATTTATGTTCTACAGTGAGATTAATAATGTATTGATGAAATGTTCTATATTTGAGTAAATGACAAGCTTCAAAAGCTTTAACATTTGTCATTTGACAAAGCTGCAGTCTGTACATATTTCAGAAACAAAATGAAACAGGACTGGTGATGAGAGGGCAACAGGTTGGAACTGGTCGTTCAGAACACTTGATCGACAAAGGACCAGTAATATTCCTCTCTCAAGTGGCCACTGATTGTACTCTTGCCTGCTTCAGTTGCAACTGAGATTATCCTCTTGTGACTTCAGGGACAAGTGCAGCTGTATCCGGGATGCATTAGCATTTTTACTACAGTAAGGCAGACAGCTTAGTATATAGTATTGAGTAATCATTATTTGCATTCAACTAAAAGCAGATAGTTGTGCAATCGGTCTAATTTACTCAAACAACTTCAGGGATGCTGATGCAAGGACTGAATCATCAAAGACAACCAATGAGTGAGAGAATAAAAGACGTTTATTGGGCATTGAACAGTAACGCTTGATTTTAATAAGCCAATATAAACCTGCCAATATTAACATACCCAGACATCAATTTGGCATTTCATGAACATTGAGTTATCACTAATAATATCAGCTTATCATCAAGTTACATTGTATGTGTAAAAGAATTGCTCAATATTTACTTTGACCACTCTTAGCAGAATGCTCCAAGACATTCATTAAAGACAACAGGAAAACATTTAAGTCAGATTCTGATTGTACAAATTACCAAATCAGGATTTATGACATCCGTATTTGGCTCTTTACAACATTTTAAGTTGGCCACTTGCTATGTATGATTTTACCTCTATCTGATTGCCTGCAAACAGTTCATTACCCTACCACAAATACTCTGAAGGAAGTAGCCTTCCAGTTGACTTGATGTCAGAGATTATTCTGCAATTCAATTTAATCTGACATATAGTTGCACATAGCATTTTTTTTCATTAGAATATTTCATTGTCTGTTTGCAGTGGAAATATATGGCACACAGCTGCTTGTATTTCTCCAGAATTGTTCTCGGTAGTGGTTTGTACGAAGATGACAGGCTCAGACAGGAGTAAGCTGACTGACTGGATGCTCCACCACATGCCAAGACACACTTACACGCAGAGTTAGCATTAGATGTGGGCATATTTCCGGATTTGACTTCTCACTTTACAAATTTATACTTCTTCAGTATCCAGAGACCAAAATAAAGGTTAAAAATACCATCAAAAAATATGGGAGGGACACTGAAAATATCAGAGTTCATACTGAGCATTATACAGTGAAAGATTGAGGATTGCATGGACTAAAAATTTATAACAAGAACAATTGACTCAGAAATGGTCAGAGCTGAACAAGGCTACTCATGACTAAGTTTCCCTATGATACAGAGTCCATGCACACATTGCACAGTGTGTTTTGATGCATAGATTTTTCCTTTTCAAATATTTTTCATGTACATACGAAATCAAACTTTTACTTAAGTTCACTTCAGAAAGAGCAAGGCAGCCACTCCATTCACTTGGGATAGAACGCAAGTCCACCTGGACAGGCAGGACAGCACTTGGACTGTTGGATCATAACCTTAGAAATGTTTCATCTAATTGTTTCCTTGAAAACAGCAAAATGTCTGTTTCTGTATTAAAATTGTTCAGAAAGAATTCCCCTCCGTGTTCAGATATTGGCAAAAGTAAGAAACACAAAGCTGAACATGATGGAAGTTGCTCAGGTGGGGTAAAATGTATACAGTAACAACATTGCACAGGTGTAAATAATCAAGAAGTGACCTCTTATGCCATGTACAGAAAATATAATATAATCTGATGAATAAATTGAATATACAAATAATAAAATATGTGTAAATATGATACAGCCAAGGGTTCCCGCTGCAAATGTCTTCTACATACTCAGGTCTGCCAATCATGTTTCAGGCATTCAAAATATCTTCCTAAGAAAATACGGTATTACCATGTTATTTGGATGCATGACTGGAAGACCGTCTTGCAACCAGATTAGCAGAATAACATTGGATGCCAAAATACTCCTCATAAATATTGCCCAAGCACTATAAAATCTGACAAAGCTAGTTCTGAGGTGATGCCTTGACACCATGGCGCAAATGACTGCCATCAAGGTGAAACTAAGGCATGGTCATGACTCCGGTATATTCCATGGATAGCTTTCTTTCATCAGTCCATGACAGTCAAGCAATTTATTACAGGACAGTAGAACGCTAAGCTTCTCAGGATAATCCTTTCACAAGCTGCTTTGCAGAATAGATGCACCATTATCACTGCTTCCCTTGTCCAGTAAGATTGTCTTGCATTACAGGATGCTCCATTTGATAAGTAACTGTTCTGTGCCGTTCAAACCATCTAACTTGCAATGTAGAATTAGTGACCCAGCCATTTTCTTGATGTATTGCAATGACCTTTATACTATTGGAGATATCAACATTCAACAGAATTTTAAAAAATTATTGAAAAAGAAGTGGAGCAAGATAGTGGAGCAAGGAGCACCTCAGAATCATTCTTTGCTACCTTTGGTAATTGTGAATTGCAGTGACCCTTGCAAGTAAAACAAAACGTATGGAAATAATGCATACACTGGAAACAAAAAGAGTTATATATATAGTAAGGGATACATATTTAAAGATTGGAAACCACAAGCTTAACAAATTGCAAACAAGTTTGAGTGGCAGTAGTTTTGGGGAAAAATAAAGTTTATTCCACATTTGTAACTTAATGCACATACGTAACTTAATGCACATACGTAACTTAATGCACATACGTAACTTAATGCACATACGTAACTTAATGCACATACGTAACTTAATAATGTATGTGGCTAGGTTGGGTCTCTCTTTCATAGAATACTTTTCACAGTCTTGAAAGGGAGATAAAAAATAATCAAAGGGTTAAGAAGACATGTCAGCAACTTCAAGGCTGGGGATGAATGCCTTCCAGATCCACAGGTCATTCTTGGCCAGCAGAGATCTGTCAGTGGCTTGGAAGGATTGCCCTTTAAATAGGATATTTGAGAAGTTCCTTTAAGACCTTTTGATGCTTGTGTTATTAACTTGATGCATCAGAGAAGCCCACAGTTCAGTCTTGTTCAGCGGAGTCTGGTCATTGGAGTCCTTCAACAGCCTTCCTATTGACTTATCTGGCCACTGCAAAGAGACCTTGGTTTGTATCACTCTTAGTTGAGGTAAACTTGCTTACTTCTCTTGGGTCAATGACCTTGTCGCTGATAGGGCTCTTTCCTCTGTAGTTAATGACTTTGCTTGCTGTGATCTGGTCTGAATGTTTTTGTACTAGTTGTGTCTATGTCTTTCTTATGAAAATAATGTATCACCTTGACACTGTTGCATGATCCATTAATACCCAGGGTAGTTGTAGATACACACAAATCTCAAGTGCTAAAAAATCTGAGAAAGAATTTAAAATTATTTCAATAGAACTCCTAGCCAATAATTATATACAGGTACACATTCCCTAAAACACACTCATGAATACTAGATTATGAAGGAGACCTCAAAGGCCAATAAATGGTGGCTTCTATCATGTTGTAGAGTGGCAGCACTAACTTTGAAAACAAAAAATAATTTAACAGTTTTTGAAGAAATCTTTTTCAATTTGCGACTCAGAAATCAAATCAAAACATACATGGCAGGTTGCTTAGTATGTTGTTATCCTAGTATAAACTTTACTCAGAAGTTTAGAAAAATTCCAAACCTCATAAGCACTTGTATGACTCTAGTGTCCGGAAGTTGAAAGACCTCACAACCTTTTTGAGGTTGGTCATTCAACTTTGGTGGATGAGATTTTTTGCTGGTTGAGCAGTCTGGTCAGCCTGGTTTCTATGTCAAGCGATGGAAGTCAGAAACAGCAACCTGGAACTCCGAAACATTAAGAACAATAGTATTTAGAGAACATAATAATTTTTGAATGCTACAACAGTTTGATGGATTGTCAATGTTGCTAGTTAAAGTTTCCATTGAGTTATTCAGACTTCATTTTAAGATGCCATATAGGATAGATTAAATGATATTGGCATGACTCTTCCAAAAAAGAAGCTGAATATATATTTCAACAGCTGCAGTATGCAGTAGAGTCTTGAATTTTCTCAACTTTGGGATTCACATTTCATTAGTGGGGCTTGTCTTGGTGACTGCTTCAGTGCATCTGCGGCTTCTCCCTGGAATTAGAACATCAATGCTGGATCATGGTTTGGTTTTTTATCAGTTCAATCAACAAATCATGCACATCTGTCTACAAGTGGACCACTGTTACATTACATTGCAACTTCATTTTCCAGCCTGGGAAGATCAGAACATATGCTGTCATGTGTTGCCACTGAGTGACTAGTATGCTTTTCCGCGAGCTCCTGAGAGCAGTCCACATCATTTCAGTCTGAGAAACTCACACAATTTTGTCTGGAAGAAACCATTCACATTGTATTGTAAATGGATATTCAACAATTCTTAAATCTTGTTTAACTTTTTGATATGAATCTTTAGCTTGAGACTCTGCTTTACAAAATTGCTATTTATTCTACTTATCCTCTCATCAATGGAACATGATTTTCAGCAGCTGTGAAAAACTTACATCATATATCTGAATTAAAAAATACAGTACAGTATTTATTATAGGTTGCCACCGGAGAACTGTTGCTCTTGTGAGATAACCCATTTCAACTTATGTGAATCCTGTCTAGGGATTAGCAGATGTGTCTGTAGCTCTATTAAGGAGAGCAACACAATTCTATTCGGGGTTCTGCAAATCGAAATTTGAAATCCTCGGTTGGGAAAACATACAAATTCTGTTGTTATATTACATGCCTGATTCAGGAGATAAAGAAACCTGGGCAAAGTTATATGGAATCACATCCTTCAACTATATTAAATAATCTGAGCTGCATAACATTTGACTTCATGGAATTCAGTCGCAATACTCAGCTAGCATGCTTCAAATAAACTATTTTCAAGTAATCTAAGAAAGAAGACCCTCTGACATAGTCACAAAAAAAACATCCAGAAAGTATCAGCCTGAGCAGTGATTTGGCCCTTAACAATTGTTCTGAAAGCGCAGTATTGCCCTTGGGAAAACAAGGTACGCTGTTCACAGTCTTCTGACATCTAATGCCCCAGTCTCACGGCACGTTACGGAGCACTTTAGGCGTCGGCGGGATGGTATTTCCTGGTAATTTGGATGAATTTGGGTGATCCCGCCGTCGACTTTTCACATCCCTCAAGGGTAGTTTTTGTTTCCCTCAGGAGTTCCTAGAAATGGAATAACTGCACCTCTCCTGCCCCTGCGGGATATTTTTACTTCCCCTGCGGGACATTTGCAGCCTCACCGGCAGTTTTTGACATCCCGCCGACGGTCTTTTGACATCCCGCCGACGATTTTTGACATCCCGCCGACGGTTTTTGACATCCCGCCGACGATTTTTGACATCCCACAGGCATTTAGATCTTTCCCACAGGGATATGATCTTGTCTCCGCCGATTTACGATCTTATCCCGCCGATTTACGATCTTATCCCGCCGATTTACGATCTTATCTCGCCATGATATGCTTTTAATTAATTATATAATCGTTTTATAAACATTGTGTGTCGCCGGGTTGGTCATTTTTTTCCAAGAATTCATCTCAAGCAGTCAAGCTATCCCTTAGCGGTAAAAAGTTCTCCGTAACGTGCTGTGAGACTGGGGCATAAGCTTTTGTAAGTTGCAGCTTCTTAAGGACTTTGTCTTTCTTTTCCAGTCTTTTCAGTTAAAATCTTTATCTCCACAGCTGTTAAAGATCCACACTCACTTAGTTTACTATTGGCTAGTTCTCACGACGGCGATTTGAGAGCGACGCATCAAGAGAAGTCATTTCTTGGAAGGTTGTGGCGTAGAACGTTGGTTTTGGCACATTACGTAATCAATTAGTGTCATGTGCGACGCTTAAAGTTAGTAGCCGCGGTGAGTCTTGAGGTGTCCGCGGCGCTTCTTAAGCTTTCTTCGCCGCGTTACGCCTCTCTTTCCTCAGCGCAGTTCCAAACAGACGCGTCGCACTTTGTTTTGGAATTCGGCGAGGCTGCTTTTACTTCGCCCAATGTTGTTTCCTCTTACGCCGCTGATGGTTGTGAGGCAGCTACGTCTGAAATTGGCGACCTGCGACGCATCAGGAAACCTTCGGCGTACACCCGAGGTAAGATGCGTCGCTGAAAATGACAGCCTCGCCGAAGACTGTAAGGATGCAACGCCGCATTTAGGGACTTGTTACTGCGTAACTTGATGGTTCATCGTCGCACATGCATTCATAAAGCGCCGAGGACATTACAGGCGCGTCGATGCTGACCTTCTTCGTCGTCCTTGCCTTAAGCAGCGACGAAGGTCTCTTAAGCATCGACGAACGTCTGTTGTTGCAGCGCTGCGGCAAAGTGTGTTTGGCTGCTGCAGGAGTCACTTTTGGTCATTATAAAAAGGGACACAGAGGACCTCCTTGCTTCATTTGCTGATTGCCCTTCAATGAGAACACAACGACTGCCTACTGAACATATGCATGATGAATGAAGAAGAAATTATTGTTGTGGCTGGTGCTGCTGCTGTTGCTATCGGAGCTGTCTATTTGAGACAGAGGAGGAGGAGGGCCAGGAGACAGAAAAGGTGGTGGATTCGCAACTGGTTGCTGCAGAGGGAACAACATGGTCACTTCCATCAACTGCTGCCTGAACTGCAAGTGCGTGACGTGTCCGGCTACTACAACTACACTAGAATGCCCCCTGCCATCTTTGCTGAAATCCTGGAAGCTGTTGGACCACTCATCGCTAAGCAAGACACCAACATGAGGAGGGCTTTGGAACCTGGTCTGAAGTTGGCTATCACCCTGCGGTACATGGCAACAGGAAACAGCTACAAGTCCCTAGCTTATGCTTTCCGTGTGGCACCCAACACCATCTGCAACTTCATCCCTGAGGTCTGCCTTGCCATCGTTCATGCCTTCGAAAGACAGCTGGCACTACCCACACAGCCTGAAAGATGGAAGGAGATAGCCAAGGCTTTTGAGAGGAAATGGAACTTGCCCAACTGCATTGGAGCTCTGGATGGCAAGCACGTCGCAATCCGATGTCCCAAGGCTGCAGGCTCCTTGTTCTACAACTACAAGGGATTTCACTCCATTGTCCTGATGGCCCTCGTTGATGCCAACTACAAGTTCATCTATGTGCAGGCTGGCTGTCAAGGAAGTGCATCTGATGGCGGCGTCTTCAGGGACACAGTACTTCGACAACTCCTGGACGAGGAAGATCTAGGCCTACCACCTCCAGAACCTCTACCTGGCACAGAAGACAATCCTTTCCCATATTACATCGTGGGTGACGAGGCATTTCCCCTGAAGACATGGCTGCTCAAACCAGTGCCAAGAAGGAACCTTGACATTGCTTCCAGAGTCTACAATTACAGGATTTCAAGAGCCAGGAGAGTGGTGGAGAATGCCTTCGGTCTGCTGTCAAACAGGTTCAGATGCTTCCTGACCACCATGCCCCAACGACCTACAAGAGTGACATACATCACAATGGCTGCTTGTGTTCTACACAACATTCTGCGAGACAGAGTAGGCGTCCACCATGCCCGTGACAATGAAGTGATGGACAGAGAAGATCCACAGACACATGACGTCACTGAAGGAGTTTGGAGGGGAGACCGTCAATTGCATGACCTAGGAGAACCACTTCGACACGGAAATGCCTCCAGAGATGCCAAGGCTGCTCGAGACTACCTACGTGACTGGGTCAACAGTCCGGCAGGAAGTGTCCCTTGGCAGTTGGAGAAAATCTGAAGAAGATGCATTCAAAACAACAAACCCCAGGTCCTTTTAAGGGCCACCAAATCCTCCCAATTGAGCTGGCCATGTACACATCCTATGTTGACAAAACAAGCCCAAAAATCAATCAATCAATCAATCCCTCCATCCATCTATCTATCTATCTATCTATCTATCTATCTATCTATCTATCTATCTATCTATCTATCCAAGTCCAATCCCTGCAAAGTGACGACAACTGCTTTTCTTTTGCTGCAGTGTATATATGTAACGAGCATTGTGTTCCATCTATCAAGCTATCTATCTATCTATCTATCTATCTATCTATCTATCTATCTATCTATCCAAGTCCAATCCCTGCAAAGTGACGACAACTGCTTTTCTTTTGCTGCAGTGTATATATGTAACGAGCATTGTGTTCCATCTATCAAGCTATCTATCTATCTATCTATCTAGCTATCTATCTAGCTATCTATCTAGCTATCTATCTAGCTATCTATCTTTCTATCTATCTAGCTAGCTATCTAGCTATCTAGCTATCTACCTGCCACTTGAGCTAGACAAGTGAAATTACAAAGTGATGCACTTGTACTAGTGCAACCAACCAACACAATTTTTAAAAGCAAAGCACTTGTACTAGTGCATTACATTTTAATTAAGAAATTCATGCACTTGTACTAGTGCAATAAAAATATGTTTATACCAAAGAATGCAGCACTTGTACTAGTGCTGCACTTGGTATGTTTTGGGGCAAAGAAAGGGGGAACTAGCACCTTGCTTTTATGAAGGTGATTACTTTTAATGAAGGCCAGGACCGGACTTTTGTTTTGGGGGACTTTTTTTTTGGGGATTGTCAACGTTTTTTTTGCTCTTTTTTGGCTCTTTTCGGTCAACACAAGCTCTTTTTTTTTGTCAACATAAGATGTGTACGTGGCCTGCCCTTTTGGGAGGATTTGGTGGCCCTTAAAAGGGCCGAGGTTTTTTGTTGTCTTTGCTGCATGTGGTCTTCTACTTTCGTGGAGAAAGGAGACCTGAAGTCCAACTGGGCGAAGGGGAAGGCTGGTGCTGGTGATGGGCGGCCGGTTGACCAAAGCTGGGTCCAGGGGGGTAGCCGTATTTCTCGGGGCTGTCCTGTGCATCCATCATCAGTGTCATGGTGGAGTGGCTGGGCTGCATCGGGGTGTAGCTGGGAGTCTGCCTGGAGGATCCTCCTTCCCTGGGCTGGTGCTGCTGGTAGTGATGGCTGCTGGAAGCCTGGGGATGGTGCTGGTGGTGTGATGGCACATACGTCGAAGAAGGAGGAGGATGAGGAGGAGGTGGCATCTGCAGGCGCTGAGGAGGATGAGGAGGCTGGAAGGTGTGCTCCTGATGCTGTCTTGAGTGGCGGCTGGCCTCATCATCCCAGTAGAGGGCGGCCTCTGCAATGGTCCTGACCATCGCCCTCCTGATTTCAGGGCTGGCGTGCACTCCCACGTGGTACAGGTCCTGGCACTTCATCCTCCAGTACTCCTGGTCGGGTGTCAACTCCTGGTGGTCGGGGCACATCTTGCAGCCAGAGCCTTTCAGGATTTTCTTGGCGGAGGACATGGCTTGCATGCTGCCTGCGATGACGTGCATGGCGGAGTGCATGGCTTCATCTCCTGGGGCCTTCCTCTTGGTTCCCTTGGCAGCGGCTCCAGGCTTTGGTGCTCCAGGGAAGACTTGGGACTGCTGGCTGTCAGGTCTGTCCTGTGCTGGCTGTTCAGGTGGCAGGTCCGGCATGTCATAGGAAGCTGGCAGGGAATCCTCAGGGTTGTAGCTTTCATCATCGGAGTCTGAGGCTGGCCGGTTGGCAGACAGTTGCGAGATGGCGGACAGCTCCTTCCCTGGCTTGTGGACGATGGAGTCCTTCAGGAACCGACAGTTGTTCAGGATGTACTCGTCCCTCTCTGTGAGCTTCTCCTTCCTGGCGGCTCCTGAAGCTTCAGGCCTGACGAGTCTGGAGAAGTGAGTGCGCACTGTCTTCCTCCAGTTGAAGATGTCCTGGGAGGTGTACTTGGGGCCCAGCTCCTTTGCTTTTTCTGAGTCCAGCAGCAGCTTCTCGTTCCCCTTGTAGCCTCTGGTCCCCTTCATGTACAGCACAGGATGCTCCTTGTACCAGTTGATGAGGTCATCTTCTTGTTCAGCTGTGATGCCCATGTTGTTGCGGATGTTTGGCTTGGGGGCCTTCCCTTTGCCCTTCTTGCCCTTGGACTTGGCTTCAGCAGCTGCAGGGGTGTCATCAGCAGAGTCTTCTTCCTCCTCGAAGGTGTCCTCATGGATGGCCACTCTGTCTAGAGCAAGAACAGGCTGGCTCTCTGCTGTTTTCTTGGGAGTCTGCTTCTTGGGAGTCTGCTTCTTTGGAGTCTGCTTCTTTGGAGTCTGCTTCTTTGGAGTAGACTTGGCAGTAGGCTCTGGAAGACCCGTGGAAGACTTGGCAGCAGGCTTGTCAGCAGGCTTGGCAGCAGGCTTGGCAGCAGGCTTGGCAGCAGGCTTGGCAGCAGGCTTGGCAGGCTTGTCAGCAGGCTTGGCAGCAGGCTTGGCAGGCTTGTCAGCAGGCTTGTCTCCTTCATCAGTTTCAAAGAGTTCAACTGAAGAATCTTCGTCTGTGCTGTCTTCTGGCCGGCCCTCGAAGATGGTCTCGCTGACGACAGTGGCTTTGGTGGTTGAAGTGGTGGTCTTCGTCTGGCTGCCAGCTGTAGTGGAGGTGTAGAGCCCAGGTAGAGAGAGGTCTGCCATGGCTGTAGTGAAGAAGGCAGTCACTGCAGCATCTGAAGGTTCATGGAGAGGAGTTGCAGCTGGAGTTGTAGCTGGAGTTGTCACTGGAGTGCTCCCAGGAGTGTGGAGTGTTGACCTGGTGCTGAGCTTGGTTGGTGCCCTGGTGACGACGGTGCCCTTTCTCCTCTTTGGTCCCATGTTGTAGCAGCAATTTGAAGTACAATTGTAGCAACAAAAGTAGCAGCAAATGTAGCAGTTGATAATAGTGTCGTGGATTCTAGGTGTGTTCTGGTCGAAGGTCTGAGTGGGTATGGTGCTCTAAACTGGCCTCCTCTATATATATGCAGGGTGCGGACCGCCTCTTTCCCCCTCCTTCGCCCCCCCTGCTTCGCTGCTGCTGCCCCAGCCGCTGCGCAAAAAGAGGGTGACACGCAGACAAAGGGTTGATGCTAAAAATAGAACAACGCATGCACTCAGGCGCCACTCTGTCTGCTGCATTGGGGGTCCAAAAGACGCGGCGCGCACCCTCTCACGTGCGTCGAACATGTGTCTTTCTGCGACGCGTGTCTGAAACATGTGACATGAAGCAAGAGCTTTCTGCTACACTGCTGTTTCTGCGTCGAAGCTCTTCTTTGTGCGTCGCAACTTTAAAAATCTGCGGCGCGCACTGATTTCTTTTTACGCTTCTTCTTGCTTCACCACTTCTTTCCTCGCAAAGATTCAACCGGTTGAATCTTTTTTTCCTGCATCGTCAAATTTCTAGGAATTGCGTAGAAAGACCTCTTAAAGCGACGAATGCTGTTCCTGTTGCGCCGTAAAGCCAAAATTGACGGCGAACATGCTCAAATCTTTGCCCTTTCCTGGAAATATAAGAAACGCCGTCACTTAAACCCTCTGTTACGTCTCCGTGAGAACTAGCCATATCATATTTTTCTAGTTTCTTTCTTTTCTATTGGATGTTTCGTTTCAACCGAAAATTTTAAATGTGAAATTTCGCTCCGTTCTCATCCACTACTGTCCATTGTTCTGTCTGATTGTCTGATTCATTGAGGTCAAACTTTTTTTATTTCTGTCCATCTTTGATGGAGAAAGAATGAAATAAAATACACAGAGAATTTAACAAAAAAAGTTTTATTAAATCTGTTTGTCTATATCTGTATCAAAGAAAGTTGTAAATTCAAAATAATAATATTCAATTTATTTCAGAATTGTCACTTCAGGACTCATCACAATAAGTCTATCAACATACTTTAATCTCTCTTTCATTAATCAAAAATTGATGCACGGATTTCCTTTTTTATAGTTCATCTAGCTGGTACGATAGAACAGGAAATACTTTGTATGAATCCGAATAGGCCTACATTCCAAATCTTAACATGTGAGTTAATCTGATTCAGCAGAAGAAAAGGAAAGACAGATGATGAGAGGGCAACAGGTTGGAACTGGTCATTCAGAACACTTGACTGACAAAGGACCAGCAACATTCCCCTCTCAAGTGGCCTCTGACCGCACTCCGCCTACTTCAGTTGCAGCTTTGATTATCTTCTCATGAGTTCATGGGCAATTAATGGGAAACTAAATAGTTGTAGTACAGCTGTATTGAGGATGCAGGATCAACTTTGCTTTGGTACTGCGGTTAATCATGTGAATGTTCTGTAAGTTATTGTATGCATATTACTTTTTGACCTCATGACAAGTCATCCTCCATCATTTGTATTGAATCAAATAAATGTTCATATTTCTACAAACGCGGTATTTTTCTGAGATTATTTTGTACTCCGAAGATCACATGGCCATGCCACAATGAATAAAGGAATCATGAAAGCCAAACATGATGGCCGGAGAGGATGAGAGAAGGTTATTGGCCAATAGATAGTGACCCTAGATAATGAAGCCAATATGGACATCCAATATAAACATAATTCATGACCTTATGTTATCAGCTCATCATAAAGTGACATTGTGTAATGGAATTGTCTAATGTCCTAGAGTTTGACCACACTTTTCATTACGGCCTGTCACTTTGAAACCGAAAAAGAGTGTACTGTTGCACTGTGAAAATGGCACCTCGTGTGTCATCATACTGATGATTTGTCATGATCATACCCAATACCTTCAATGTTAATTTGATTTAAGGAGACTTATCCCGCATGTTGGTGACAGCCAAACGAAAGGATTATGCATCTGATTTTCAATCCAAAATCAGTTATGACAAGT
Organism: Platynereis dumerilii; assembly: GCA_026936325.1. NCBI lineage: Eukaryota > Metazoa > Annelida > Polychaeta > Phyllodocida > Nereididae > Platynereis > Platynereis dumerilii. Next base: position 1,037,567 of record JAPTHN010000103.1, on the reverse strand, counting down.
CAAATGGCCTTCTCTTGATCATGACTAATCAAACTGCCTCTATGTTTCCCATGTTGAAAGTATAGAAGATGACACTTCATCAGCAATCATGAGTCACAAAGTGCATTTTTCACAGTGAACTGGTCCTCATTTTTTCTTCATCAAAGTGAAAGGCTGTAATGCTCCATGGAAAAGACAATTCTAAGGCATTTCAGACAGAATCTAAACAGTTTTGTGAAAGCCTAAGCTTTCTCACATGTGTTGACAGTAATATTCAATCCTATTGTGAGATTATCAGTGTTGCAGTTGTGAGATAATATTCTGCAAATCAGATCAATAGTTACTGTATTGATACATTACTGTCTGTGTTGAGAGGGAATTATACCCAACACATCTGCTTGTATTTCTCCAGAATTGTTCTCGGATGTGCTTTGTACGAAGATGACAGGCTCAGACAGGAGTAAGTTGATTGACTGGATGCTCCACCACGTGCCAATACTCCTCCATATAACCAGAGATGGCATAAGGCATGGCAAATATCAGGATTTGTCACTTCAATGTGATGATTACTGCATGTAATGAAAGTTTATTTGTTATTTATAGTCGGCTGTACAAGTACCATGTGAACTTATGGGTTGTTTTTTTTTCACCCGATTTAAAATGAATATTCTTTCTTCCTTTCTTTTTAGACATTGTAAGGCAAAAATGGTAGATCATGATTCTTCAGAAACATTTTTTTCATAGAATGCTCAGAATTTGAATTATAAGACATTTTGGGAAGCAAGGACAGCTTATGAAGCAACATTCACTTGACCTCCTTGCAATCACTCTAAACATTTGGTTGTCACAGTGACTAGTTTACGACTACTTTAGGGTAGTAATGGTTGCAAAAATTTGGTAGTGACTTCCTGGAAAATCATTTTGACTATTCTATCATAATCAAAATGACTACATTGACTATGTAAGTGTCCGAAAGGTAGTCAATTTGATCACAATCTGGTAGCTTTGATTACCAGAGTAGTACAGCTTACTAATCCAATATTAATTAATTTTGTCACATTGACAACCCTTTAGTAATTTTGACTAAATGAGTTGTCGGTTTAGGCACCAGGAATTACCACTCTAGAGTTGTCGTCTTGACCAACCTCTGTTTAGAGTGTGGAGTTACCTCAAAAATTGATTCCTTCCCATGCATGGTGCATCCTTACTAAAAACAGCTATTTGAAAATTATGTATTAAGAGCCAAGTAGTGTAAAATGATGCAATATATATACAACCAAAGGAAAATATTGGAGGACCCTCGCAAGTGCCAGAACTCATACAAAATGTACATATCATAAGTGAATCATTGGCAATAGCCTGCACTAAAACCAAATAACTGAAACAACCTACTCAGAAAGGTGACAGCGCAACAAGGCTCCTTGCCACAGGTTTTTCCCAAATGTGCATAATTAAAGAAAGGCAGCGCTTTGATGCATAGGTCTACGTATTTCTTTGAAATATGCTTCATGAACATCCTAAATCAAACTTTCACCTCAATACAGGAGAGAAAGAACACTCACCCATGGAGACTGCCCAGTGCCCACGGGCAAGGGGTATGATCAGAATCTCACAAAGGTTTCATCCAATTGATGCCTTGAATACCTACATTAAAATTGTGTTTGTACCTTATGGCAGACATCAAATTAATACGGAAAACAAGAAGTCCCTCAGCATTGAAACATTTGCTGAAAAAAGCAACTATCCAAAATCGACATTCAAAATTATAGTAGTTATCACCTTTTGATTGGATCATAACAGCTAACACACGACTCTCTGTGAAGAAAAGAGCACTTATATGCAGGTATCACTGTGAAGAAGATGCAATGCTTTGACTTATGCTGCAAGGACTACCTTCATGACAAAAAATCCATGTTTATGCAGGCTGGTTGCATTATTAGAAACCAGGTCAACAGAATGGCAACGCATGCTACAAAATTACTCATAAATACCAGCAAAGCACAACATCAAATCTGACTGAGCCTAATCCTACACTGCTGTCATGACATGGAGATGACACCATGGAGAAATACTGCCATCCAGAGCAAACCATGGGCATGGCTGTGAGTCCAGTATATTATGTACATGCCTTGGGAGAGCGAACACGCCGGTAATCTTCTCAGGCCTGTCCATGAGATGGTCGGCAAATTCGATGCACCATTACTGCTTCTCTTGAGCTTCTAGTAAGATAAGGAGGTTTCTGTGGGAGGCTGACACAACCTGATTTATAAGCAACTCTTCTCTGTTATCAAATCATTTAACAAGCAATCGACTCATCCATGTGGATGACAAATGTCCCCTTATTGTCAAATAAATGAAAGTTGGGTATGAAATGAATTGGTGGTAAAAAATTGAAGTATCCTTTAGATTCAGACAATAACAGACAATGCCAGAGCACAGCATTTCTCATGAACAGTGTATTGTCCATCATGTGTGGTTGTGTCAGGCCATACACTAAATTTTGATAGCTCTGTAAATACTCTATGGATCCTGGGAATGAACCTTTCGTATCATAAGATCCTCCTGCCACATCAAAGAGCTATGCAATGAGTGGAGCTTAGAATGAGTAATAGACCAAAAACAAGAGAGAGGAGCACTCCACTCCAGAGTCACTCTTTGCTATCTTTACTAATGTTTTATTGCACTGACTTTTAGAGTCAAAACAGACTCTCAAGTTTCTCTGGGCATCCATCAAGCATCATGTCATCACCCAGTTTAATTCATAAATTACTTGTACTTGTGATGTTGAAAAAAAAATACATCTCTCATTATACATGTGCTTCAGGAACCTAATGAATTATTTTGCATGGATACTTTCCAGGCTCAAGAAATAAACTCTGGCATACATTCCCTTTTAGACTGTATAGTATTCATATTGAAATTTAATAAGAATACATATAAATATATATATATATATATATATATATATATAGATTTTGAACAGCTACTGCAGTATGAAGTCTAAGCATAGGTGTATCGGGGGGGGGCAGGGGGGGCGATCGCCCCCCCCCAAAAGTTTTGGAAACAGTAAGATTCGGGCAAAAAGGCTAAAAAATTTGGGCAGATGATTAAATAAAAACTACTGAAAAGTAATGATTTCCAGGCAATTTAATTTGAAATGTTCATAAATTTAGATCGTGAAATTCGGGCAAATGTCGCTCGCCCCCCCCAAAAATCGCGCGCGCCGTACGCCTATGAGTCTAAGAGTCCCTTCAACTCTGGGATTCACGTCTCATTTGTGGCACTTGTCTTGGTGATCGCTTCGGTGCTTCTGTAATCATCTTTTCTCCAGAGCATTATGGGACACTAAACTGCTCTGGAAAACATATCATCAGTTTGAAGCCAAGAATAAAAGTATATCGTAACTGGTTTTCATTTTATACAATTTTAGCTGCATGAATAGCAAAAGTCAGACACACTGACAGACAGACAAATTATCTCATTTCAACATCATCATTTGAGAACATTGCATCATAATTTATAAGGTTGTAAGGTATAATAATGATATGAGTTGTAATACGGATGATGCGGAGACCCACCCAAGAGTGGTGGACCACTTGATGATTGTAATGCACAAAGTATGAAGTGAAGATTAAGTGAGTGGAAATGAGGTAGAAGTCATTCTTACTTACTCAATATTGTCCTGTTCAATGTGAGAAATAGAACGCATGGACTTCACATTTACAATTTTTTTATTCCCTCTTGTAATCTGCTTATAGCTTTCCTGAATGCCCCTTTATCAACTGTCACATCGCACAATTTTCCAGCAGCTATGGACGGTCGATCATTATATGCATAGTTTTCTTTGATTTGCAATATTTCCTCTGCTTCCTCCTTCGTGATTTTGATGTCCTGATAAAAGAGGCCTCTCGTGAAGAGCTTAATGGCTGCCGGGTTGGTGTGGCAAGTTGCATTGAGTCTCGCAAACTTCAAAGGTCTGATGATATCCCGCTCACCACTCTGATAGGCTGAAATGTTTGATAGTGCAAAATTATAACAACGATAGTTTGATGGTGCAAAATTATAACAACGATATACTTGCAGTGGTGAGCATGCCTAAAGTAATAGCTCTTTGCAAAACAATGTTCAGTTTCAAAGTAGATATATTCAACCTGGCCTCATGATATCACTGACTTTGGAGCTTTTTAATGATTTTTAATGTACGGAAGCATTTGACATCTAGCCAGCAAAAGTATCAATAAATAAACTATATTAGTTTTCACATCTTGAAATATCTTGGTGAGGTCTAACTACAGCTTACATCACTTTTCAGTTTTAAACTCTAACTTCATTTGATATGTATCTTTGTGACCATTGTATAAAAATGTAGATAACAATTCACTATGATCGCACTCATCACATACCTCCAGTTCCAGTAAAGAAGTATTGCCAATCTCTGTCCGGCCAAGCAATTTCAATAACACTAGAGTGGTTCCTCATGAAGAAGGCCCACTGCAATCCTGCACCAGTCACTCCAACCAAAAGACTGGTGCAGTGGATCAACTGTGCTTGCTCTTTCAGCGTCAATTCTTCCATTGCAACTACTCTAGTATCGTATCCCAACTCATTTCCAACTTGCTTCATTTCTTCTGTGTTCAGTATTCTCCTGTAGGATGATCTGTTGATGATTGTCATTGTTTTTGGTTTGCAGCTTTCGTTAGTTACATTCAACATGCTTTTAAAGTACGATATTGCTTCATGGGCCTCTTCAAGGAAAATGCCTTTTGAAAAGACTGCATTTTTGTAGCAAATTCCGGTTGGCTGTGGGGTGTCCATGTGAGCACTAAGTTCCAATTTGTTCTTAATGTACAGTATGTCTCTGAAGTACTGATATTTTTCCATCCTGTGGTATATAATGCTTTTGCCATCACAGACCCCATATGGCTTCGGGTAATATACCACATTGTATGCATTTGGGTTTAACTGGTTAGTAGATTTCACCAACCAAAATAAGGGGAAATAAATCTGTTTTGTGAAAAAGAAGAAATTATCAGGTTCAAGGGGCAGCCCATTTTTTTCTAAAAAGTAGGCAGTCTGGTTTACTACCTTATATCCCATAGGTACAGTTGAACCTTTTACGAATGTGACATTGAACCCTATTTTTCTGTTAAAACCGCTACTTGTGACGTTTTTATCCAAGTGTATGTTGATTTGCTTCAGAGAATGAGTGCATGATCGGCATGGCAGTTGAATGAAACCACTGTTAGTGAACCATTTTTTCTTATCCATTTTGGATTTGTTGCATCTCCCATGGAACTTAGGATGTCTATTCGTCAAACATACCATATGGTAGGTGCTGGTTAATTTATCCTCATATTCTACAAATGTTGGTAGAAGTCTCTGGTTCATGGTTGAATGTTTTTTTAATTTCACTTCATGGCTCCAGTCAGTGATCATCAGTAAGAGTAAAGACAGGTTGCATATTGCAAGGAAGGCAATGTATCCCTGTTTCACAGAAAAGTATTTGAAATACAAAAACATCATTCGCAGGTTTTTAGTCCAAATTTGTTATGGGTATTCTTAAACCAACTAAACAATTTTATGTGACTATTATATTATGACTACTTCTCAAAAGAACATCAAGCTTGTGTTGTTATATATGTCATTTAAAAAAACCTTGAGTTATCGCCTCATAGTATCTTTGCTTGACTGGCCATGGATGTGCAGCACTGTGTCTGCAGGGCAGTGTCATCAATAATTGATTAATCTAATATAAACCTGTAGCAGCCATATTTAAATTGATACAATTCCTCAAAGTAAACTTTGATAGCAAATACAATATGTGTTTGATACTAGAAAGGCAACAAACAAGTAAATAGATATAGGCCTATAACAAAATGTTCAAGAAATCATTATTTTCTAAAAAAAGGCAAATATTATCACAAGTATTGATTTTTAAAAATGTAACAAAAAATCTGATGGCATGCTTTAAAGTTACGGAAAATACCACACTAAACTAAAAACATCACATCCAATAACTGCAGCAATGCCATTATAGCCATCCTGTTTGGACCAAAAAACATGATTTTCATCCTTTTATTATAAATGAAGGTTGTTGACAGATTTTGTTTCTACACAGGAATCCTCAATTTACCATGGATCAGGACATGCTATAGGCCTACATCAATCTTCCTTTTTTTCTATTCCTTTACAGATTTTTAACATGGAAAAATGAATATCTTAGGCCTGTGGGAGCTTATTTTACATTTGACATTCTTTTGCCTTGCACCACTGCCCTGCACCTATATAGCCAGTCAAGCAAAATAAGTTACCCTCCCTAAAATCTACAGCCCCTCTTTTTATATTAATATTATGACACAATACTTGATCTAGTAAACACTTGCAAAAACCTTTGAAAATTTGGGATTCATAGATTGGTGATGCTGAAGCATATCGGACATCTTACTGAAGGATACACTGTCTTCCTGGGAATCTGCATCCTGGCTTTGTTAGCACTAACTACAACCAACTGGAAATTAAATGTCAAGATCAAGAGACCATCAATCAAAACCACAGGATTTCTGCCAAAATTTGAAAAATACGAGGATAAACTAACCAGCACTTACCATATGGTGTGTTTGAAGAATAATAAGAGGCCGAAGTTCCACGGGAGATGCACAAAATACTTGATGAATAAGAAGAAATGGTTGACTAAAAGTGGCTTCATTCAACTGCCATGTCGATCCTGTACTCACTCTCAGAAGCAAATTGACATCTTTGTTAAAAAGAACTCCAGAGGAGGTTGGAAGAGAAAGATGGGCTTCAAAATCAAATACATAAAAGGTTCAACGGTGCCAAGTGGTTATATGATTGTAGAAAACCAAACTGCTTACTTCTTGGAGCACAAAGGGCTGCCCTTTGAACCAGACAACTTCTTCCATTTCACAAAACAGATTTATTTCCCCTTATTCTGGTTGGTGAAATCTACTAACCTGTTAAACCCAAATGCACACAATGTAGTATATTACCCGAAGCCGTATGGGATCTGTGATGGCAAAAGCATTACATACCACAAGATAGAAAAATATCAGTACTTCAAGACATACTGTACATTAAGAACAAATTGGAACTTAGTGCTCACATGGAAACCCCACAGCCAAACGGAATTTGCTACAAAAACGCAGTCTTTTCAAAAGGCATTTTCCTTGAAGGGGCCCATGAAGCAATATCGTACTTTAAAAGCACGTTAAATGTAAATAACGAAGGCTGCAAACCAAAAGTCATGACAATCATCAACAGATCATCCTACAGGAGAATACTGAACACAGAAGAAATGAAGCAAGTTGGAAATGAATTGGGATATGATACGAGAGTAGTTGCAATGGAAGAACTGAATCTGAAAGAGCAAGCACAGTTGATCCACTGCACTAGTCTTTTGGTTGGAGTGACTGGTGCAGGATTGCAGTGGGCCTTCTTCATGAAGGACCACTCTAGTGTTATTGAAATTGCTTGGCCGGACAGAGATTGGCAGTACTTCTTTACTGGAACTGGAGGTGTGTTACTTGAATAGTTATTTAAAATATACATAGATATACAATGCTCGCAAAAGTGTACACACATTGATGCTGCACTGTAGTATATTCATTTATATATTATAAACCTTCAGCTGAACCTCTGACCTAAAAATCAACAATGTCTAAAATTGTGTGAGGGTTTAGAACCATGCAGTTACAAGAATCCGATTTACTGAAGTTCGACAACTTCCATACAATTTGGACACGGTGTGAATCTAAGCTTAAGAGTTCGAATTAGTTATTCATTAATAAAAATATTATAAGATTTTAAAAGAGAATTATGAGAAACATTATATGAAGAAAAATTCAAGCTGTGCCTGTATAGCCAGCTGCATTGTTAAAGCAATAACAATTTATAACAAAAAATTGTTATTCTTACTTTAAAAAAAGTGGTCATGTCCATAAAATAACATTTCCATACTAGTTACGGTCAATGCAGCGAAAGTCACTCTGTTGGGTTTACACTGTGCCTCAATATGTGCTCTGTAAAAATTCATGAATGATACTGTTATAATAAATTTTGCACAATCAAACATTTCAGGATATCAGAGTGGTGAGCGGGATGTCATCAGACCTCGGAAGTTTGCGAGACTCAACGCAACAAGCCGCACCAATCCAGCAGCCATTAACCTCTTCACACGTGGCTTGTTCCATAAGGACATCAACATCTCAAAGCAGCAAGCTCAAGAAATATTGCAAATCAAAGAAAACTACGTGTATAAACATCGGTCTTCCATAGCTGTCGGGAAGTTGTGTAATGTGACAGTTGATAAAGGGGCATTCAAGAAAGCTATAATGCGAACAGAAAGAGTGAACTATTTGAAAATGGATGTCAAAAATACACATCGTAAAAGCAAAAGCGACTTGCAAACATTGTAAAGTTCATGCAGATAACTGATGACATTGACATTTATCATATCCCACTTTGCAGTATTCAAGAATTATTATTATTTAAAGGAAATATCTCCCAGGAATTATATTTGTCAAGTAAACAATTATTTCGGCAGTATAAGCGTGACATATATAAGTGGATGCATTTTTTTTTTTTTTTTATTAAGCGACAATGCAAAACACCTACCCCAGATCCATTAGTAAAGGAACTGCAGAGAAATTTAAAGGTCGAAGTTGTTGGAAGGAATCTTTTTCAGCTGCACCACCTTCTGGAAGAGAAGGCGTCAACCTACTTAATTGACCTACTTAATATGTGCCAAACACAACCTGGGATATAAAATACTCATCTGGTGTCCACTTTGTCAATTTAATTCAATTCAATTCAATTCAATTTTATTCCAGATGGAAACAGGATACATGTATGTATTGAAACAATAAAAATAACAGTTACATCTGGGGGCAGATGTCGGGTCGACATATTTTGCCCAATTACAATACATAAATTCAGTACAAGTAGGGAGAACATGAACAGGAACAATAACAAGTTCTTTTTTTAAAAGAAAACAAAAAGACTAGGGCTAAAAATAAAAACAAATTGTAGGATTAATATTATTTGATATACATACATTAAGTTTAATAATAAGTGACAACATATTTAGGAAGTGTACCGGTGATAAAAACAAAACAGGAAATAGTTTACAGAAAATCGGGTAGGTTATTAATATTTAAATATTGTTTGGTTTTTTTTTAAATGAGTTTAAAACAAGGCAATTACTGATCAAAGAAATGAAATAATTCCATATTTTAACACCCATAAATTTTAAAGATTTCTGACACGTAGTTAAGCGCATGCTTGGAGTATGGAAGTTGTTAAATGATCTAGTATTGTGCCTATGTATAGATGTATTATAGGAAAACATATTCGAGAATAATGGCGGGAGTAATTTATGGTCAATCTTATACATAAACAAGAGAACATGATAAACATATAACTTGGATAAAGGAAGAATAGAATACTGAGTGAATAATTCAGCTGTATGGGCTAAATAATGGGAGTTTGAAATAATTCTAATGATTTTTTTTGTGTATCTTAAATAAAGGGTCCAGATAAACAGCAGCAGCGCTTCCCCAAATTTCTATGCAGTATGTTAAGTAAGGATAAATAAAACAGTAATAAAGTGTATTTAAGGTATTTTTGTTAAACAGTTTTTTAACTTTATTTATGATCCCATAACCTTTAGATATTTTTTTCCTTATGTAGTTTAGATGACATTGCCAAGAAATATGAGAGTCTAAATGAACACCAAGAAATTTCACTGTATTAACTAAAGATATATTTTTGTTATTAATTATGAGATTATTGTTTATATCAATTTTTTTGTTTCGCGGTCTAAAGAGCATAAAGTTTGTTTTATCAATGTTTAGAGATAATTTATTAGAAAGGATCCATTCATAAATTTTGGATAATTCCGTATTAATAGAATTATAGATATTAGTAAAATTTTTTCCTTGAAAAAAAAGGTTTGAGTCATCAGCAAATAGAAGAGGAATAGTAATTGAAGAGACATTAGGTAAATCATTAATATATAAGAGAAATAGAATAGGTCCCAAAATTGAACCTTGAGGCACACCACAAGTGATTGGTAAATGAGAAGATTGGAAATTATTAAACATCACATACTGTTTACGATCAGAAAGATAACTTTTTAACCAAGATAAGGGAATTCCTCTGATGCCATATTTCTCTAATTTTTGTAGCAAAATATTGTGGTCAATGGTGTCGAAAGCCTTTTTGAAATCAAGAAAAATTCCAACTATAACTTTATTTTTATTGAAAGCATCTGTTATTTTATCTAATAAAACTGTCAAGGCTAAAAGAGTATTATGTTTTTCTCTGAAACCAAATTGATATTGGTAAAACAAATTATTATCATTAATAAATTTATCAAGTCTAACATACATGATTTTTTCAAATATTTTTGAAAATACACTTAAAACAGATACAGGTCTGTAATTATTTATAAGGCTCGGATCATTAGCTTTATATATGGGGGTGACTCTTGCAATTTTAAGTTCATTTGGAAATTGGCCTTGGCTTAAAGAGAGATTAGTTAAATGAGAAATAATTCCGATGATATGAGAACTTGTTTTTTTAACTACATTTGCATTGTCAAAATGATTTGTCCAAGTGCTGGGCAATTCCGTAAACCCAGATTTACAGATTTGGCACTCTAGCAGCTTATGTAGCCCTACCATTATATCTCAGCTATTTCATTGTTATATAGGGATGAGACCATTTCAGCATTAGGAGCAGTCGCAGCTGGTCTGGAACCCAAGGCTATTGTTCCAGCATCAAAGTTGACCAAATACAACATCAAACGGAGAACCCCTAAACCATTAGGCCACAAACCAGATGAAGACTGTCATATATATTATAATATATTGGCAAATAATCTTATATTACTGTTTGTTTGTACACTTAGAATGACATGAGGCATGAGTGACATCTGTGAAAGTCTGACTCTCACACATAAAAACAAATCATAAGCTTTTTTTTTTCAGCAACTCCCAATTCAACACCTCACCAGAATGACATCCACATTTCTTGTGCATAAAGGCTTCCACATCCATTAGACATCTCAGTGGCTTTCATAGCACCTGAGCTGCCAAACAGTTGGCCTTGATTTATGTGCTGAGGAGCCGCATAATCTCCAAGCAATGTCAGAGGCTATAGAGGAGGTAAAATCAGTGTGCCTTCCACACTTGACATCCACCATGGGTCGCATGTTGTGGAACTCTTAGTACCTGTAATAATAAGAGCTGTATATATGTATATGATCTCCATAAGATTATTATTATGTAGTTTGTTTGGTTATTAATTGCAAAGGTTCCATCAGAATTACATCAACTATAAACTAAGCACAGCTCTGGACTGAATCGGGACAGCTCAGAGTACTTCCGATAACCAAGACAATCTATATACAGTGCCGCCTGTAAATAAGTGAAACGCGTGATATTGTGCCATTGCATAAATGCTAAACATCCTTAACCAAACTGCTTGTGGAAGCATGAATTCTCATCCGATGACAGGAAAACATACTGAGTCATAAATGCCAATGTGTGAGACATGTAGAATTACAATGGCAGCCCATGTTCTTCACTGTAGTCGGAGTTATGTACGAGTCAAAGTCTTTGATAAGTAAGTGAAACACAGGCCCAATGTTATTTCATAGGGAAGGATGGTTCACTTACTCATCGAAGACTTTCTCCCATAAATTACTTACAGGCGGCACTGTATATGCAGGTCTATCAGGGAGAGGAATGAAACTAACTGCTCTCTCATAATTGCACAAATAAAACTCTATCATGATAATTACAACGATTTTTCCAGTCACTCACAGCAACTGCACTCAAGGCAGCCTGATGCAGACATTCTAAAATTTCTCAGAAATCTCTTCATAAAACGTCTCATTATTCATCCCACAATTCCTGACTAATGACTTCGCAGAATTTGTCTAATTAGAAAAACCGACCAGAGGGGAATGACTTAATCCTACTGTCGTACATCCTTCAGTCTCTCATAACTCTACTTTTTGAGTGGTGTGTTTTTTTGCATGTGTTTTTACTGCTAATTTATTTTTGTACTTGTACACAGTGAGACTTTAATAAATAAATACATACATACATACATACTTAAGAGAATATAGCCTGCTTCAATTCACTATTATATTATGAAGCTGGTGAAGATTTCAAGCACCATTTAACCAATAATGGGGTCCAATTCAACATCAACACTGAAATATAATTACATTCAACTATTCACAATTATAATCGGGGAATTGCTGAATGAGAATTTGACTTGTTGTCTCAGGTGGAGTCATTTCAATTTCTTTTTCTCCATCTAATACTGTTATAAAGAGAAAATTACGACAAACAGTTTTACAAATGTGATGTCTGCTTTATTTAGAGTCAAAATCAAGTCATACTATATAGATTGTGAATTTTGACCTCTAAAATTTAACATCCGAATGCCGATATAGTGGTAAATCATATATTTTGACGATTGGACCAAGCATTTGATGATTTGAAATGATAGTCAAAATGTGACATCATATATATCACAATATTATTCCAAAAAATGTTTAGCTACAGTTTGCATCATTCCAGTGTCAATCGCAGGTAATGTCTGTGACCCCAATGGATTTCAGTGACAGGCTGCAAGCTGCAGTTGGAATCCAAACGGTCACAATGACATTCTACATGACCTCTCAGTTCCATTTTCTGAAATTCCTTCTGATGACCTTGCCAAGCAAGTGCAGTAGGTTTTATATTCTTTTGTAGAACCTCAGTGTGACAAATCTATACATTTAGGATTTGAAGGAAACAAGGGTATCAAATTTGTATTAGCCAAACATCAATGACCTGCAAAGAAAACTCACAATGATTAGCACCCTCTCTTTTCATCTCTTGCCAACTGCCAAGTCAAGCGGATTGTTGCAATTTTGATCTTGCACATGGATTAGGCCATTACCTTGAAAGAGATTGAAGACAAAAAACCAGGAAGACTGGAAAAATATAATTTGTGTCAATGAGCTGTTTAACGAAGCGTGCAATGTATCAAAAGCACCAAAAAGACCATTGTGTCCTCTGTCAATATAACCATATCTCCATCCGATACTTTCCAACTTTTTTTTCCGTTCCCAAACTACTACACCGATCACTGCTCAAGAAAACCATTCAGAATGAAGAGCAAAAGGCCTCTTCCATCAAACCAGAAAAGCTGGGATTATCCAATGTGTGATAAGCCCTTTTAACAAATGGCTCTGAAATAAATACAGTTCTAACAGTCAATGTTTTATTCCAGGCAATCCAAGCACAATCCTTTGACTCATGCCAGCGTCACCCCTTCAGCAGTGGTCGAAATAAGGGGGGTCAAGGGGGTCTTGACCCCCCCAAATGCCCTTGGGACCCCCTCAAATGCATTTTTAAGAAGGACCCAGAGGGGGTCCTGAAAAAACCCCCCCAAATAGTGAATTTGGTAGGAGGAATATTTTCTGAGATAAAACATGCATATATAAAGTGCTCGGAATTCATTTTTAGAGCATCTGAAACACTCCAGCTTAAAGCGCTTCTGTCGTCCCGCGGAATTCCGGCTACAACAGCTTCAACTCTTCGGACCTTGGAACTTGAAAGACCCCCTCAAATAACATGGGCTATTTCGACCACTGCCCTTCATCATCAAGAGAAGTAGTAGTCGTCCAGCAGTTTACATTATTTAGGCTTCTCATAACATGGACCATTGATATAAGACCAAACCCAAGATTGATCAAACAAAGAAGCCCCAAACCATGGGGCTACAAACCAGATGAATACTCAACCTTGTCAAATAGAGCAGACAAATGATATCACTTACAAGTGCAGTTTTAAGGACACATGATTATGAGTGACATCTGCAAAGGTCTGACAAATAAAGAACAAGTCACCAGGATTAAACCACTTTTCAATTTAGGAGATGCCCTGTTCAAAATCTCACCAGAAAGACATCCACATTTCTCGTGCATAAAGGCTTCCACATCCATTAGACATCTCAGTGGCTTTCATAGCACCTAAGCTGCCAAACAGTTGGCCTTGATTTATGTGCTGAGGAGCCGCATAATCTCCGAGCGATGTCAGAGGCTATAGAGAAGAAGTTAAGACGAATGTACGTTCCACACTTGACATCTACTGCAGGTCACATATGCTATAACTAGTGCTACCAACTGCTGACACCGGAGTTCAGTCTGATCTCAACAAACTCCAAATAAGCATAGTTCTCAACTGTAAAGAATCTTTGTGATTCCCAGGAGATATAAATCATGCAACACAATCTTCATGGCTAAAAATACTTCAGGTAGACAGCCAGACAACTGAAATGGAAGTCGATCAGAGAGAGGAACAAAACAACATAATTGCACGCATAATTAATCATATTAATGACAATTGCTGCAGTTTATCCAGTCACTCACGGTAGCCACTCAAGACAGCCTGATGCAGACATCCTAAAATGCCTTGGAAAATCTCTTCATAAAACTTTTCATTATTCATCCCACAATTCCCGACTAATGACATAGTGGAATTTGTATAATTAGAAAAAAACCAACTCGAGGGGAATGACTTAATCCTTCTTAGGAGAATATAGCCCGATACCTAGACAACCGAAATTGAAGTCTACCAGAGAGAGGAACAAAAAAAACATAATCGCATGCATAATTAATTATAATAATGACAATTGTTACAATTCATCCAGTCACTCAAGACAGCTGTACTCAAGACAGCCTGATTGGATTGGATTGGATAAATTTATTTACACAACATATGTACTTACAATATATATACATTAGTTATTCATTTATCAATAGTTTAAAGTAGAATATTTACAATGTTGTGCTGGAGGGCACCCGAGCAGAATTTCTGCCATGACCCGAAGGTGGGTGCACCCCCTCCCCCGTATATGCCCAAAAAATTAATTTATACAATGCTTCTTCAATTAACATATTAATGGATAAAAATATATACACATACTTATCAAAGACAACATTTGAAATTTTGCACACATATATAAATGACAGATTAAGATACATTCACACAGGTAAGAAATAAAGACATCAAGCAAATTTAGTCAGGGCTACCCCTCGTCTGGTTCAAAGTTGAACGGCAGAGTTGGGATAGCCAGACCATCAATGCATGTGCCTCATAACCTTTTAAGTACCATTCAATTTACAGATATTACAATACAAAAATACTCTATCAGTAGTGGGTGGGGGGGTCTAGACCGACCACTCCCCAATATACCGATATTATAATACAAAAATACTCTATGAGTAGTGGGGGGGTCTGGACCGACCACTCCCCATATTATAAAAAATAATAATACATTTCAGAGAGTAGGGTCTGAAACGACCACTACCTATATTTATGTATAATAATTAGTAACTTTCCAATTTCAAATGTGCTACACATTTACTGAATGATTTAATATTTTTCTGATCCTTAATTTGTTGTGGTACATTTTGCCACAAGTGTGGTGCTCTAGCTAAGTAACTCCTATTGTATATTTCTAGGCTATGATGGGGTGTTCTAGGATTGTTGCTATTTCTAGTATTATGGTTGTGATTGCTGAACTCAAAAATATTTGCTATTCTTTGTGGTAATGTATCATTTATATATCTATATGACAATTTTAGTAATGAATTCTCGATCAAATCTTCAAGTTTTAAAACTCCTGCTCTTTTATAATATGGCAAAATTCTCACTCGACGCTTGATATTTGATATTGCCCTAATTGCAATGTTTTGTTTCACTATTAATTTCTTTAAGTTGCTTCCCGTTAACATCGGACCCCAGGCAGATATCCCGTATAAAAGATGACTTTCTATATTTGTCATGTAGATAAGCTTTTTGGAAAAATATGGCAATATATTCTTTGTCATGTTTAAACTGTAGGTACCAATGGCAAGTTTAGATAACAAGTATTGGCAATGGTTACTCCACTCTAAATGTTGATCTAGGTCCACACCAAAAAACTTGACACTAGCGGTTTTCTTTACTTTAGACCCTCCTATTTCAATGTTACCTTGATAGTTTGCAAGTTTTTTCTTGGTTTTGAATAATACATAATATGACTTGTCCACATTTAAAGATAGGGAATTTTTGTCAAACTACAGCGCCAATCTGTTTAAATCATCATTCATCTTCCGATAGAGAAATTTCAGATTTTTACCAGATAGATATATAGTTGTGTCATCAGCAAACATTATGCTAATAGTGAATTTCAAACATTTAGGCATATCATTGGCAACTATAATGTAAAGCAATGGGCCGAGCACTGAGCCCTGTGGGGTCCCAAATGACACAGGAAAGTCATTAGACAGAACATTATTCACAGCTACTTTTAGAGATCTATTTCCCAGGTAACTCTTAATCCATTCTAAGGCCACGCCTCTTACCCCATACATCTCTAACTTTTGGAAAAGTGTTTCGTGCTTTATACAGTCAAATGCCTTAGTCATGTCTAAAAACAATCCCAAGGTATACATGCCTTTATCAAAACCATCTAATATATTACCAGTTAAGTCTAAAATTGCGTCAGAAGTACTTCTGTTCTGCCTAAAGCCATACTGGCCTTCGTACAATACCTTATGCCTTTCAAAAAATTTTACAAGACGGATGTGGACCAATTTTTCAAGAACTTTGGAAATAACTGGTAGCAATGAAATTGGTCTATAATTGCTGATCTCTGATCTGTTCTTTGCTTTATATAACGGTTTCACAATGGCTACCTTCATATCATCAGGAAATTCCCCGTTTGACAAAGATTTATTAAATATAATATTTAGTGCTGGTAATATACTTGTATATATAGTTTTAAGCACAGTGTTAGAAATTCCATCATAGCCCTTACTGCTTTTGGACTTCAGTTTTAATACGATTTTTTCTATTTCCCGTTCTGTTGTTGGATAAAAAAAGCAACTTTCATTAATTCTAGAGGACCCATTGTTCCAAGTCTCTACCTCTTGGTGTATTTGGTTTCCCATCTATCTGTTCAGCTATTTTCTTCCCGATCTCACTGTAGTATTTTCCAAACTCATTACTTATTTTGAATTGATCAGTTTCCTTTACACCATCTATTATTATTTCATCACTAATGTTCTGTTTGTTATTCAACTTTCCAGTTATCCTATGAAGTATATTCCATAACTTCTTGGAGTTTGATCGATTACTTGCTATCAAATCATTATAAAAGTTATTCTTCGCTTGCCTACGTAGTTTGTTGTATACATTCCTATATTCCTTATACCTTATAAATTCTGTACTGTCATGGGGAAGGAGATAGACATCTTTGTACATTTTTAAGCACCTAGCAGAGGAAGTTTTCAAACCTGCACTAAACCAAGGATCTCTATGTTTGTAATATTTTCTGCCACTCACTATTTTAATTGGAGCATAAAAATCTAAAGCTTTTGTAATTTCATTATTCATAGCTAAACTTGCTTCATTTACTGACATATTTTCTAGAAATCTCCAGTTTACATTATACAGGACAATGATGTGATCATCCTAAAATGTCTTTGAAAATCTCTTCAAAAAACATCTCATTATATATATATAATTTATTCATCCCACAATTCCTGACTAATGACTTCGCAGAATTTGTCTAATTAGAAAAACCGACCAGAGGGGAATGACTTAATCCTACTTAAGAGAATATAGCCTGCTTCAAATTGCTATTATATCATCAAGTTAGCGGAGGTTTCAAGCACCATTTAACCACTAATTGAGACCAATTCAACATCAACATTGAAATATAATTACATTCAACCATTCACAATTATAATCGGGGAATAGTTGAATGGGAATTTGACTCATTGTCTCAGCTGAAGTCAGTCTTAATTTCTTTAATATTTTTTCCGTTTCAAACAGATACAAAACAAAAGACAAATCATTTTTACAAATGTAATGTCAGCTTTATATGCAGTCAAAATCCAGCTTACACAATTTGTCACTTTCAGAAATTACCAGATACAGTGGTAAATGATGTATATTCCTGATCACTGTCGTAATTCTTAGATACATCTTAATTAGGCAACCACGACAGATACCAGACAACATCCATCACTGTGATCACACATTAGAACAAGACGATAAAAAATTGCTAAATCTTACTGGAAATATATATGGCATTTACTTCCCGTCTCTTGCCAAATATTGATAAATGAGGTAACTAAAGTGATTTATTATTGCGTCCCACAGCCTTCGACCAATTAACCATTTAGGGCATTAGTCGCATCGCATTTAAATTTTCTTACTTACAGGTACAAAATATTGGTTCAGAGTGATCACCGGACAGGCACATTATACTGATGTGTCACAGATCAACTGTAGTCTATGATATTCCATCATCATTTCAAACAAATTGCCAAGCAAAAAGCCAAGAAGGGCTATCACAGCCATAAGAGGGCAGCCTTTACCATAACCAATGTTTATCCTGCCCCTAAATTAAATTCTAATCATTCCCACTCTCCAATGTCCCCCTACCACGTAATTGCTGCAGCATGACTCTACCCAGCAGCACAAATAGCAGCACAAATGCAAACAGTTCAGTCTCAGATTATTTTCACAGTTTTTCGATCATAATAGCTGAAGCGCCTCCTCCTCCATTGCAAATGGCCGCCACTCCCTTCTCTCCAGCTTTCAGGTTGTGCACCAAGTGCCCCGTAATCCTTGCCCCGGTCATTCTGAAACAGAACAACCATAAATCATCAAATGATGCACTAAGTTGTATCATTAAGTAGTTAACACTTGGCAGTAGCAAGCTACACATTTCCAAAACAATGAGAAGCTCAAAAGCGGCTCTAGAGTTTTGTCTAACCAACAAAATAATTATTTCCAAATTGGAAAATCCCACAAACTTTCAGCGGTCTACTTTAGAAACTGTACATTTTCTTACAATCTTAAACTATCAAGCATATATTAAAATATTTTATATTCAAAGAAGTTCAGTCGAAATAGTCCCTATTGAATATTGAAGTCTTGAATATGTCCCTCACCCAAAAGGATGTCCAATACTGACTGCTCCGCCGTTGACATTCATTTTACTTGGGTCAAGATTTAGCTTCTTGATGTTAGCTAAACAGACGACACTGAAAGCTTCGTTGACTTCCCACATAGCTACGTCTTCCGCACTGACTCCCGCCTGCTGCAACAATTTGGGGATAGCAAGGGCGGGGGCAATTGTGAAGTCAATGGGGGCGCACGCAGCATCAGCAAAAGTCACAACTCGGGCCAAAGGAGTAACGTTCATTTTGGCAGCTGCTTGTGCGGTCATTAACACCAAGGCGGCAGCACCGTCATTTAGAGTGCTGGCATTTGCGGCGGTCACAGTTCCTGGTGGAAGATAGCAAAACAGGAATGAACTTTGGTCAATTGGTATATATATTTTCTTCTTCAAATTTCCTGGAAGTCTCGTTACACAATTGGCAAACCAGAATATCTGTCATATAAAAGAAATTGTAAGCACGTATCATTTTTGAGATATCAGAATAAATACTTGCACTTAGCTCTTTAACTCACCCCCCTCCTTCTGAAAGACAGTCCGCAACGACCGGAATTTGTCAAAGTTGACTTTGTGATATTCTTCATCTTCGTGGATCACATCTTCACCTGAGAAAAAAAATGCATATCAACTTCAAAATGGAACTTGATAGGACATAACACTGGATATTTCCCATCATAATTATCACAAAACATATTCGTTACAGACACCAGGCTACTATACGGGTCAAAATTTGCTAAAGATGAAATTCTTGTCTCCGGTGTTTAACATTTAATCATGTTGACAGGGTGATATAATACATACAATTTGTGGCAGATAACTACTAAAAATTGCATTGAAGGGGCCAACCCCCCCCCCCCCCCTTAAATGGCCTGTCTCCACAAGCATATTCTCTGAAAGATCATCTCACAAAAACTAGTATGCGATTTTGCTGCCATTTAACTGACTCTGACATTGAAACTTGACCATTACTCTTCTAAAATGTAATCTCCAATTTCTGAAATAATCTTCTGTATGGGAGCAGGAGGGTGTTGAGTCAATGTCTCCAATATTGTGTCATTAACGTCACATCAGACTAGTTTCTATAACAAAAATGCAAAGGACACACATTCCGTGAAATAACCTTGGGTCTGATGTTGTCTGAGAACCCTACAAGCT
The DNA here is from genome assembly GCA_026936325.1 of Platynereis dumerilii. Lineage (NCBI taxonomy): Eukaryota > Metazoa > Annelida > Polychaeta > Phyllodocida > Nereididae > Platynereis > Platynereis dumerilii. Next base: position 1,017,395 of record JAPTHN010000103.1, on the reverse strand, counting down.
AACTATATGGTCTGCAGCTCTGCATTAGTCATGTAAAGCAAAATATTCTGGTATGTATGGTGTCATGTAATATGTTGTATTTATATATCAAGACAAAAGTCGCTGTGGAACATTCCTTTGGTGTCCCTGAATCTGTTGCATGCACATATCACCAGAGTGCCACTTATGCATGGGCCCCTATGAATTTTTTCAGCCAAATTGTCATTAACGTCACACTGTCATTAACATCACGGTGAAAATGACTTTTTGCTTTTACCTCACTGAAATTTTGTTGGAGGTTACTGGAGTTGAATTTGATTGAATTTATATCATGAATTAATGTTTAAACAAAATTGAGGTCCTCCCCTATCGGGGTAGGACCAGTCTCTATTAGCTCATGGCCCACAGACTTATTGTCATTCTAAATAGAGAGAATGACGACGTAAAATATGCATTATTCTTCTTGAACTTGAGTTCAAGCCTGTTTCAGCTGAGAAGATCAAATTTGGCGCCACACCAGACCACGTGGCCTATGACGTCATCCTACCAACAATGCCTCACATCTGCCTCTTTTCTACGAAGCAAGAAGCATCGACAAGTTCCACCGCGGGGTGGTAGGGTGGGAGACTACGGTATAAGTATGTGGGCCATGAGATCATGAGACTGGTCCTATCCCGATAGGGGAGGACCTCAACTCTATGTCATTCCTGGCCCACAGATTTATATTCTAAATACAATGTAGAGAGAATGACGACGTAAACTATGCAGACATAGTAAATCGGCGGTGGGGATGGAACCCGCATGCCGGGGAGGCATTGACACCCAGACAGAGCGAAAGCACTTCTGGTTAGGGAGGCCTCATGGTGGTCCGGTTTGTGCTGAACAAATGACTGATACCCAAGCCGAAAAGCCAACTCAGAGCCCACAAGGGGTGAGATGAAGTGGGCAACAGGAAGTACCCCGCCCAGTGTCACCGATGGGACTGGAAAGGGGAAGAAGTGGCGCGGCCGAGCCAGTGCTGCGGAACAGCCACGGAATCTGCAGGAGAAGGTACAACCGAGGAAGACGGGTACACAAGGACCTCAAGACCCAGCCAAGCAGGGGACAGGAGGTAGATGCAGAAGAGAGCCCCCGTTGTTCCATGACAGACCACAGGCTAGAGACCAGCTGCCCGGGCCCGGAAGCTGCGAGACCAAGAGCTGGAGGCAGTAAGATAAACTCAGGCAGGCTGCGGAGGGGCAGCTAGCAGGAGATGACATAGGGAATCCAGAGATGCCCAAGGAGCAGCGTAGAGTTCCCCTGTCGGTGGGGAGCCCCGCTCCGAATCCAAGGGGCAGGCGAACTGAAGACAGCCAATGCAAGCGGAAGAGTCCCGATGCAGTCCCAAGACACCAGGAGCAGGGCAGTCCAGGGAGAAGAGAGCCCGCAGACGAACCCCCACTGGTGAAAGGGAAGGCTGACAGGGTCGCCCAACCGATCCGGAGATGTAAGAAACAGGGGGTGTCACCACGGATGGGAGACCCCCACTGGTTGAATAACTGAGGAGTGCTTGTGCCAGACAAGATACCCACCCAAGAAGTTGGCTGGGGCCACAATGGCAGACCGTGGTGGCCTGTGGCCAAACCCCATGCAAATTGGCTGAGAAGCAGCCAACCAGACAGACATGGACCTGTGAGGAGGCGATATTGCCAGGACCCCCAGGATATGGCTGGCCGAGATCCCACTGGTGCAGCCAAGTCGAGGCCGCGAGGCAAGCGCGCACCCCCCCCCCTTTTCAGGGCCGGAACCGGCCAGTAAGAACAGGAGGCAAAGGAGGCTCACACAGGGCCACAACCAGAGCCAGGGGAGATGGGGAGGAGCCAGGATCCTCCAAGCCCAGCCAACCGGAGAGGCCGACGGTCCAGCAGGAGATGAACCAAGGCACGCAGGAGGAAGGAAGGAGCCTTCCGAGGGCCCACAGGAACAAAGGGATGGTAGTCCATGGCGACCAAGGCTGGAGCTAAGGACCACACCCAAGGAGAGAGCCGAAGGAGGACGGGTATGCCGAGCTCTGGAGACAAGAGAGGCGAGACCCAGCTGCGGCAGGCACAGACGGGACGTCACGGCTTAGGCAGAAAGGGACATTCCAGGAAAGAAAGCGCCCTGGAAACAAGCTAGAAGGTCAACGGTGGGGCAGAGGAAGAAGGCCAGAGTCCGCACCGCGGACCCAAAGGGACGAGCAGCCTGCAGGAGGAGCTGGAGGCCAGGAGTCAAGGCCACCTGGGAGAACGAGTGTACTGGTTTGGGCAACCCCAGCAGAATCAAGCTTAGGGCAGATTGCCAGGGATGGCGGCGGCCCCCAGATAGCAAATCCCAACTGGACAGGTGAAAGGTCAAGGCGGACGGACCACACACACCATTCACCACAGGAAGGAGGCATAGTAGAGGACCCCACCATAGATCCCGTGACCACTTGAGTGGGGGCAATTTTTGATCCAAGTTTATGAGGTCAAAACAAAAAATTTGGCCGGGGTGCCCCTCCAGAAAGTGCGGGCTAACTCCATCAGGCGGCCATTTTCAAAATGGCCGCCGAAAATCAAAATTTTGTTATATCTCGGCTTCTAATTGGTGTAGGATGATAATCTTTGGGTCAAAATATATGTTTTTGGGGCCATGAAATTCAATGGTCACCATTAGAATTGTCTATGACCACCACCAGGGGGCAGAATAAGAAAATGTATGAGAAAAATAGCTAAAATACAATATATTCGGGCCGAAACCTAACACACACATGCAGAATCTGTAAAAGTGAGCAAATGACAGTTAAATTATAATTTTTTCATACCTCCCAAAATTACATAGTGCAAGGGAATCATATTGTCACTCATCAGCAGGAAAAGTACGAACTCTGTGAGTTTGTGAGCTCATAAAAATGCGCAAAAATACATTTAAAAAACTGAAACATGTTGTCGTAAGTAGGCCTATGTGTTATTATCAACTGAACACTTAGTAATCATTGCCAGAGTCCTCATTTCTGTCATATCTTCAGACTATCTACACTCTATAATTTCCACCTGTGCCATAGTGTCACTGAGATTCTTGGAATAACGAATAGAAGTGCATTCGTCCTTCAATCAAGGCATTATTGATTTCTGAAATAAAAGGGATTAAGGTCTGGTTTGTCAATGTTGAAGTAAAGGGGGGTCAAGAAATTTCCATACAGAACATGAAATTCATGCAAATCCTAGGCTGTGTGGTTATTGCCATGGGCTTTTGTCTGAGGTTCTTCTATTACAGAGCGATTGTCTGACTGATTTTGTCTCCGTACTTGTACTTGATAGTGAAGAGAGTCATGTCATCTGGCATCCCTTTCTTGGCTGGAGGCCTAGGATGTACAATGGTTAGCATGCCTGCCATGTCCAGAGGTTATCACTATAATGATTGGTATGATTGCCGTCCTCTGAATCAACCATATCAAACCTAAGACAGCCATTTTCCCCGAATCTGTGAGCAAAAATTGAAAAAGAGCAGTGTCATCTTCAATATGGCTGCATTTTGCTCCTGTAGGGAGATTCTCACTGTTCCTATGGAATATATCAGTTCTGTGTTGCCAAAGGTTCTAGACAACGCAGTTAACTGCCTCTTCAGAAATATTAGAAGCTTTGTTACTTGAGGTGCCAAACAGCTCAGTCTACTCAGCATGATGGGGAAGGCTATCTGCTACTCTATACGGAAGATGTCTCTGAACCCATTCACAGATTTCAAATGCATCCACACCAATCATTCACAATGTCTGATCAGTGCGGCTGCATGTGGATCTTCATATCAAATAAAGCTTGTCTGACCATTCAGGTTCCATCTTGTTTGTTTGCCTGTTCTGCTGATGGAACAGCTGTATTCCTCATCAACCTCAAGTCAATTAGTACTAAGTGGCCACACCTAATCTCATTACATAGGGCATCGAGATGGAGAACATCTACCATTTTGGATTTCTGAGTCTTCCTTTGTTGTCACTTGTTATGTATTTGCATCTGTGATTCATCACATCTTCAAGTTCTACTTTTTTGTCAGTCTTTATTCTCAGTTACAATACCTCACATTTTTATTTTTTTCCAATCTGTGCTCCTTTAGAAAGTTTAGTGGACAGATTATAGTTGGACAGCCTTTGTGAGTTCATTTCATGCTCACATGAAATGATTTGTAGGGAGAGCATGATCTTCGCAGAACAGTAAAAACTGCCTGTGGCCATCATTGTTTGTTGATTCAAAATCTTCGCAAGACTGTCCTTAGTTGGTAAAGCAAATGGAGCACACTTAAATCTTTATGCCTTTCTGCAGCCAATCGGGCTCCACTGGCTTTGACTGTGATTATGCACTTAAATATTCTAAGAAATCATTGGTCTGAAGCCTTACTAGTCATGATGAATAAACAGTATGATATCCATAAAGATGCCAACAGGAGGTAACAGATGAAAAAATCCTTGAATGGATTCAGAAACATCTTCAGTTGAGCAGCGGATAGCTTTCCAATCCTGTTGTGTAGATTGAGCTGTTTGGCAACTTAAATAACAAGGGCAGGCTTCAGAATTTCTGAAGAGGTAATTAACTACTTTGTCGCGAACCTTTGGTAACACAGAACTGATATATTTCATAGGATCTAGCTGTGAGAATCACTACAGGAACAGAAGTGGCTGATCACAAATGCAACCATATTGGAGCTTATTCTGCTCTTTTTCATTTGCTCGCAGATTCGAAGAAAATGGCAGTCATGGGTCTGATGTGGTTGGTTCAGAGGAAGCTGAAGTCATGAAAATGTCAATGCACATGTGGCTGACAAGGCCAGTGGTACACTGGGACTTCAGAGAAGGAATACCATTGTTGAGCTTTCATTCCCTTTGTTCAAAATAAGTTGCTGAAATTAGTGTGCCACTATATGTAAAACTCTGTCTGCGGAACAACTGCAGCTTTCTTCGATGGTGGAAAGACGGTGATATTGGACAATGCAACTAGCAAGGAAGCACAGAATAACCAGAATTCCTTTCAAGACAATAATATAGTAATACTAATATAGTATGATTTTATATAGTGCCCATTCCAGATAAATCTTCTCACCGGCGCTAACCATACTGAACGGCAATCATACCAATCATTATAGTGATAACCTCTGGACATTTTGAACCCACATCCTCATATGTACAAGGCAGGCATGCTAACCATTGTACGACGGAGCCACATCCTAGGCCTCCAGCCAAGAAAGGGATGCCAGATGACATGACTCTCTCAACTATCCAATACAAATATGGAGACAAAATCAGTCAGACAATCGCTCTGTAATAGAAGAACCTCAGACAAAATAGTCCATGGCAACCACACCATGACCTAGAATTTGAATGATTTTTATGTTCTGTATGGAAATTTCTTGACCCCCCTTTACTTCAACATTGACAAATCAGACCTTAATCCCTTTGATTTGGGATATTGATGATGCTTTGAAGGACTAATGCACTTCTATTCATTATTCGAAGCCTGCACTGTCAGTGACACTATGGCACAGGTGGATATTATAGAGTGTAGATAGTCTTAATATAGTTGCACAGATGACAAAAATGACGATGATTACTAAGTGTTCAGTTGATAATGATACATACTTACGACAACATGTTTCAGTTTGTTTTACAAATTTTTCCCATTTTTATGAGCTCACAAACTCACGGAATTCGTACTTTTCCTTCTGATGAGTGACAATATGACTCCTTTGCACTATTTAATTTTGAGTGGTATGAAAAAATTATAATTTAACTGTCATTTGCTCACTTTTACAGATTCTGCATGTGTGTGTAAGGTTTCGGCCCGAATATATTGTATTTTAGCTATTTTTCTCATACATTTTCTTATTCTGCCCCCTGGTGGTGGTCATAGATAATTCTAATGGTGACCATTGAATTTCATGGCCCCAAAAACATATATTTTGACCCAAAGATTATCATCCTATACCAATTAGAAGCCGAGATATAACAAAATTTTGATTATCGGCGGCCATTTTGAAAATGGCCGCCTGGTGGAGTTAGCCCGCACTTTCTGGAGGGGAGCCCTGGCCAAAATATTTTGTTTTGACCTCATAAACTTGGATCAACATTCAAAAATTGCCCCCACTCAAGTGGTCACGGGATCTATGGTGGGGTCCTCTACTAGCATAGTCTGTTTAGTCTCCTTAATGTTGCTAAATCCACCATGATAAGCAGGGCGAAGCACCCTCTCTTGTCATCTCTTGTCAACACTGAAGTCAATTGGATCTTTGCAATTCTGGTCTTGCACACAGATTGGGCCACTTCCTTCAAAGCGATCGGAGACAAAAACACCAGTAAGTAAGTAAGTAAGTAAGTAAGTAAGTAATTTATTATACATGGAATGCAATTTGCTGCTCAGAGTTCAATTAAAAGCACAATAAAAAGGTACAAAATAATATATTGATGTAAAAGGTAAAAACAATAAATTTAGGTTGACTAGCAATCCCTGCCGGGTATAAGATAAAAAAATCATGGGTGACATGCTCACTCCTGCCACACCTAAAAATGCACTTCCAGCCCTCACACTCACCTCAACTATGCACCTATCTTTATAATTCTATCCTCTCATCCTGATAACAGCAGAAAACAGTTCCACTGCTGTCTTATTTACGTTTTCTACGGCAACTGTCCTCTGCCACCAGGGTCGCATGAATCTGCTCAGTAGTTCCGCTTATGACATCGCCAGGGACTGGCGCCACTGCTCCATTTTCCCGCCAAAAACATCCACACAGACCATAGCCAGCCAGACCTCAATAGTGCACAGTGGCTCACCCACTTCTACTCATCGGATCTGCGTCATATTACCCTCATTTTAAAGCTCTTCTCAAGCCCTTGCCTTCAATTGTATCGTTTGGTATCCTGGTCTGCCACCTGCTTCACCATTTCACTCCTAAACCCACTGTCTACAGTGCATCAAACTGCATCATTCAATCCCATCTCAAGATTGCATGCACCTCTCAGAGCAAACACAAAATGGTCAGAACTCACTAAAGTCTTATGCAAATATACATATTACTAGCATTCACCCGTGATAAAGGATATACTTTGGCAGTGTGGAGAATGAGTGAATGAATGAAGCAATCAATCAATGTGGGTATAGATCTATGTATCTATGAATCTATCTATCTATCAATGTATCAATGTATCAATCTATCAATCTATGTGGATTTATCGACATTTTCCTGATCCATGCCCAAAGGCCAATAACGTTAGCTAATTTCATAACCCACAGTGAAATAATACCCACAGGCCAATATCTGTACCAAATTTTATAACTCTAAGCGAAATATTTAGATGACAATGGGCAGTTCAAGAAATGAAGAAAGATGGCTGCCAAAATGGCCGACATCTTGGATTTCTCAACATTTTCCCGATCGATAACCACAGGTCAATACCTGTACCAAATTTTATAACTCTAAGTGAACTATTAAGGTCACATTGGGCAGTTGAAGAAATGAAGAAAGATAGCTTGCAAAATGGCCGCCATCTTGAATTTCTCAACATGTTCCTGGTCCATACCCACAGGCAAATACCTGTGGCAAATGTCATAAGTGTAAGTGAAATATTAAGGTCATAATGGGCAGCTCAAGAAATGAGGAGAGATTGCAGGCAAAATGGCCACTACATAATGGCCAACACCTTGGATTTCTCAACATGTTCCTGATCGATACCCACAGGCCAATACCTGTACCAAATTTCATAACTGTAAGTGAAATATTGAGATCACAATGGGCAGTTCAAGAATGAAGAAAGAAGGCTGCCAAAAGGGCTGCCACAAAATGGCCGCCATCTAGGCCGCCATCTTGGATTTCTCAACATGTTCCTGTTCGATACCCACAGGGCAATTCCTATGCCAAATGTCCTAAGTGTAAGTGAAATATTAAGGTCACAATGGGCAGTTCAAGAAATGAAGAAATATGGCTGCCAAAATGGCCACCACAAAAAGGCTGCCATCTTGGATTTCTCAACATGTTCCAGATCAATACCCACAGGCCAATACCTGTCCCAAATTTCATAACTCTAAGCGAAATATTAAGGTGAGAATGGGCAGTTAAAAAAATGAAGAAAGATGGCTGCCAAAATGGCTGCCATCTTGGATTTCTCAACATTTTCCTGATCCATACCCACAGGCCAATACCTGTGCCAAATGTCATAAGTGTAAGTGAAATATTAAGGTCACAATGGGCAGTTGAACAATGAAGAAAGATGGCTACCAAAATGGACGCCATCTTGGATTTCCAAAATGGCCGCCATCTTGGATTTCTCAACATGTTCCTGATCGATACCCACAGGCCAATGCCTGTACCAAATTTTGTAACTGTAAGTGAAATATTAAGATCACAATGGGCAGTTCAAGAATGAAGAAAGATGGCTGCCAAAATGGCCGCCACAAAACGGCCGCCATCTTGGATTTCTCGACAACTGCTCAAATCATACCCATAGCCCTATATCTGTACCAAATTTCATAACTCTAAGTGGAAAAATGAGAAAGCCTTATGGGTGAGTGTAAAATGAGCACACAAGATGGCCACCGAGAATATTATTATAGGATGCCACTTATACTCTCTCACCTCAATCTGCTTACTTCAACGCCAGCTACCGTAATGAATACAACAAAGTGCCACTTCACCATTGTTTTTATGGCATGTACTTTTGTTTTATAATGATAACTGCATACAGGCAACTGGGTTGCAGTGTACCTAACACTGCACTATCTCCTGCCTTTTATCATGGGTAAATCTAGTACATAATAAATTACTTTCACAACATGTACAGCAGAAGGATAAAAACCGTTTGTAAAAAGAATTTTATGTAAGCACAATAAAATTGCATCATCCACAGACCGGTTGGTTCTGTACGCAAACTGATATGGATCAAACAATGGTGGCAGAAGTGATTTGATGAATTTTAAGACAATCCTTTCAAACGTTTTCATGGGAACAGCTGTCAGAGCGACAGGGCGATAGTCATTCAAACAAGACACTGAAGTTTTCTTGGGAACTGGAACAATTGTGGCCCTTTTAAAAATCGCAGGTACTTTCCGTTGTTGGAGCGATTGATTGAACATACAGGGTGGTAAAAAAAAACTTTACACTTATGAATTATTTTTTGGATAATGCTCATTGTAACAATTACTTATTTTTCAATACAAAAACAACTTGTATAGCAAAGAACAACCTTTCTAGAGAAAATTTATTCATTTGGAGGTCCTTTTGGACTGATGACTTTTCTACAGTGGGCCTAAATGATGCAGAGGTGTCAAAAAATGTAACTTTGTTTCCGTTTTTCCCCTACAAACTTAATGGAAGCCTTCATTGGGCAACTAAGGTCTGTGGTGTCTTGCAGGGATCTGCCTCTAAATTTGCCCCCACATTCTTCTTCTTCTTCTGCTGCGTGCTTGTATACCCGGATCGCCGGGTAGCATCACTCTGAAATAGACAATATCCTTGGTTACCCATTGTGTTGTTATGTCAGAGGAGCTGCACTGTTAAAGTTTAGGTTGTCGTTTCTGACAGTTATTTTCACTTTCTTTTCTTTTATGTCTCTGTCGGTATATTTTCTTGTTTATATTTGTCATTTATTTTAAGTTCATTTTATTGCGTGTTTCGTAATTGTTTAGTTGTTTTATTCCCCAGTTTTTTCTATTTTTTGTCTCCCTTCTGGTTTTTTTTGTACTTTTAGCTCCCTTCAAGTTTTTTGATAATTTTGCCTATGCTCTCAGCTGTTTTTTCTAGTATGTGTCTTGATCGGCTGAAGATATTCATTTCGTTTATTGTAAGGTTACATTTTTTTACTTCTGGGCAATTTTCCAGTATATGAGTTTGGGTTTCGTCGGTCAGTCTGCATAGCCGGCATGTGTTGTCTGTGTATTTGTTTCTGTAGTTATTTTTTACGTCTATCATTCGGCATCTGGTTTTGAATATGATACTAGTATTTTCCCTTGTTAGGGTATCTGTGTAGGTTGCTTTTTCGTTCATTAGGTATCCCGTTGTTAGGTGTTCTATTTTGCTTTTTCCCCGGGCATTGGTAAATAGTATATTTCTAAATTTTCTGTGTATTGCCTTTCTTATGTGTTTTTTGGCTTGTCCTTGGGTCATTGTGTTTAACCTTTCGAGATCTATTCTATATTTTCGGGCAGTCATTTTTATATTTTTCATCCAGTCAGTTTGGTCTTCTTCCTGTGTTAGGAATTTAGTTAGGCTGGTTGGGTTTTTCATAATGCGGTAGTACATATTTATTTTCTTTTTATCTATGATTCTCTCTACGTCCAGTAGGTTAGTCTCAATATATAACGTCTCTCGGGGGGTGCTTTGTGGTGTCATTAGTATCCGTTTAATTATGTCATCTAGGATTTTGTTTAGAGTCAGCATTTCACTCTTCGTTGGTATCCATGTTTCACTGGCATATGTAATGACAGGTATTATGCATGTTTCTAGAAGCTTCCACACCATTTGCATTTGTATGTTTCTAAATGTCTTATCGTGTAACAGGTTCAGGATTGTCTGATAGGCTGCTTCAGTTTTCCCTTTTATAGTTGTTATGTGGTCCTTTAGGTTTAGTCTTTCATTCATGGTTAGGCCTAGGTATTTGTAGTGGTCTATGTATTCAATTTCCATGGTGCCAAGGTATACTTTTTTATATGGTCTTTGATTCTTGGCGTCGTATCCTATTTTCAGAAGTTTCGATTTTTCCTTTCCAAAGCTTATGTGGTATTTGTTCGCTATGTGTTCTGTGTTTGCTAATAGTTTCTCTAGGTGGTCTAGGTTGTTTGTTATCAGAGCTACATCATCCATCCATAGTAGGGTGTTAATCCAATTGTCCGTTCCTGGTATCTTTTGGCCAATGTTATGGGTCTTGTTTTGTTTAGATATCTCGTCCATCAGTAGTGCATATTGTATAACCGATAGTACTCCTCCTTGTCGAATACTGTCCTCGATGTGTATGGTTTCAGTCAGACCGAACTGGGTTATCACTTGTGCTTCCAGGTTGTTGTTTAGTTTATCGGTTATGTCCCATATTCTATCTTTTAGTCCTTCTTTGTGTAATACATACATTATTGCTTTTAACCACGCTTTGTCATAGGCTTTGGTTACATCTAGGAATACTACATAGGTTGGTTTTTTCAGCTTTTTATTCTTTCTGATTATGGATTTCAGTACATTTATATGATCTGTGGTTGCTCTCCCCTTTCTGCCCCCAGCCTGTTCATCTGTTATATTTATCTTTTCAATTATCCTTTCGTTGATTATTCTTTCGAACAGTTTACCTATGTTACTGCTAAGTGTTATCCCTCTTTCTGACGAGCATTTTCCTTTTGTCCCCTTTCCTTTGTAGAGTCTAGTGATATAGCTTTTTGCCCATTCCTTAGGGATGTTGTCATTTTTTAGTATTTGGTTAAATATTTCCCTCATTTTTTCGGTGTTTCGATTGTTCATGTTTTTGATTGCTTCGTTTGGTATGTCATCAGGTCCTGGTGTTTTCTTGTCCTTCATCTTTTTTATCGCTTTTCTCATTTCTTTTTTGTTTATTGGTTCCGTGGTGGGTAGGTTTTTCATTTCTTTTCTTAGTGTTTCGTATTGGTCATTTATAGTTTGTGTCCATCTTTCATATCCATTCACTTCAGGCCGTGGCTTGTACAGTTTTCTGTAGTACTTTGCTATTTCTTTCTTGGCTTCCTCAGGGTCATGTATCTTTTCGTCATTTTCAGTTATGAGGTCATAGTGAGGTTGTTTTGTTCCGTTGAGTTGGTTCCGTAGCTTCCAAAAGTATGGGGACTTGACTCCTCCGTCTTTGATGAGTTTCTTCGTGACGCTAGTTAGTCTTTCCTTTTCTTCTTTTTCTAATAGGTTCCTTAGTTTCTTCCTCTCATTGATATAGTTGTCGTACAGCTGGTGTTTTTCGGGTCCATTCTGTTTGCATTCTTTGTCGAATTTTCTCTTTTCTTCCTTCATGATTTTGTTTTGTCTTTTGGCCATTGGTCCCGGTTTGTTTTTGTCACTTCTTACTAGTCTTTTCTTTGCTACTTTACTTAAGGTTTTAGTTATGGCGTGTGTCATCTGTTCATATGTGTCAATATTTTCGTCCGTTAGTTCGCGGTTATATCTGTACCAGTCAGTATCCTCCGTAATGTTCCATCTAGCTGTTTTGGGTTCTCTTTTATTTGCCTCTATTTTGAACTTAGCTATGATTGTGTTGTGGTCAGTTTCGTTTCTCCCTTTCGGTCGGTGGTTTCCATCCTCATCAATCGATATTTCTGTCATGCTATTTTTCATTCCAGGGTTGGTCAGCATATAATCAATCACTGATTTTTCTGTTGTTTTGTTCCGGTTAACTCGTGTCCATCTAATTGTTTGTGGGTTTATGTTTATAGCTTCTAGTCCTGTTATATGCATAGTTCGTGTTAGTATGCTTCCATTCCGGCTTTCTTGTTGCTGTACCTCCGGTGATTCTATTTTCAGTTTCGCATTAAAGTCTCCGGCTAATACAACTTGGCCTTCCCTTTTTAGTCTCAATATTTGTGTGTTCAGCTGGGAGTATTCGTGTTCTACTTCTTCTTTTCTTGCGCCTTCTTGTTTTCCATAGTAGCCACCTATGTGCAAGTTTCCCATTTTTGTTTTGATTTTTATCCATGCTATTTCCATTTCTTCGTCTTTTTCGACATCTATATCGTTGGCATAGTTGGCGATGTCATTTCTGGCAGCTATTGCCACCCCTCCGGCATTGTTTGGTTTTACTTCTTTTATCCATGTGTAACCTCTTATCTTAGGGCATTTCTTAGTTTTTGTTTCAACTATTATTACAACATGTGGAGTATCTATGTCTAGTATACTTTGTAGGCTGGGGAGTTTAGAAGTTAAACCGTTAATATTATTGTACCATATTTTCACATATTTCGTAGAACTTTTCTTAATGCTACGTCTTGCTTTTTTCTTACCATTGTTATTCGTGTTTCTCCTGGTTCGTCCATCTCCATCTGTGTGTTCTTTTTCGTTATTTGGTAGCAATTCATTCATGTCCATGTTCATCTCTCTTCTGGGGTTTTCTGTTGGTTTCCGTTTCGTGTTTCGTTTAGTGTTCGGTATAGTGTCGGTTTTCTTTGTTTTAGTACGGGCTACTGTCTCTTGATCTTCTCTCTTGCCGGTCTAGTCTGTTGAACAGCTGGTATCGTATCTCTTCTATAGCTTGTTCCGTTCGGTCGGGATGGGCCTTGATGATCACTGTGGCATCATTTTCATTTTCTCTTATCGACATCTGGACTCGGTAGGTGCGTTGTAAGTGCTTGATGTTATTTCCTTCTCTTCCAATTATGTGTGCAGTGTCTTGTCTCCTGATTGTGATTGTTTTTTTCCTTTGTTGTAGTGCGAAGTTGCCCGGTAGTGCCTGCGTATCAATGTCTTTTGCTATCCTCTCCATACCTAGGTCAGTGATCGAAGTTCTGTTTTCCTCTAGCGCTTGTACCATTTTCAGTCTCCATATTCTGTCCAGGTTTATATGATATCCGGTTCTTTCTTTTAGGGTTTCGTTGAATGAGTTAGTCTCTCGTGCCAGTGCTGTTGTTCCTTCAGTTGGTGGTAGTTGGCAGATTCTGATCTGGGTTAGTGTTAAGCGTCCTAAGTCCCTCGAAATTGATTCCAATCGTTTACATAAGTCTCGTCCCGTTGCCCCTCTTCGTATATCCTTCATTCCGCTTAGTATAATGACTTGGTCGGCTTCTTCAATTTTTTCGATAGTTCCGCGGTCTTTCATTATACGTTCCAACGATTCAATATTAGTTTCAATGTCGAGGTTGTAGTACGTCTTGTCTTTCGTTGTTTGTTTAAGTTGCTGTAGTAGTCTGTTCTTGCTGATGTCGGTGATTATCATTATTCTTGATCTTTCGTAGCTGGGCATTTTCACTTTTATATTGTCTTCGTCGTCTGTTTCGTTGTCCGTCTTGGGTAGTTCTGTTCGCTTTGGCAGTTTTTCCTTTGTGCTGTTATGGTTCTTCTTTTCTTTGTCTGTTTCTTTATCAGTGGCAGGCGAGGTATCTGTGCGTTTGGGGTCGTCTTCTTTGCGCTTTTTATGGTCATTTCTTCGTGTTGTGTCGTCTAGTTTCGCTCCTTCGTCTTTTCGTTTCGTGTTGTGTTCGTTTCGGTTCGTCTCGTGCTCTTTGCGCTCTACCTCTTCAGCATAGCTGCGTTTCCGTGATGTCTTGTCTGTTTGGACTTCTATTGGTTGCGTCTCGGTTCTGTTTTCCTTTCTCCCTTTCGTTTCCTTCTCTTGTAGTTTTTGCTTCTTTTGTTTCTGGTCACTATTTGATGATTCACTTTCTCTGTGGTGTCTTTTCCGGTCTTCTCTTAAGTTCTGTATTATTGTTTCTTGTACCGAGTTGAGTTGTCTGACTTCCTCCACATATTCTCTGTATTCCTCGTTGGCTAGTGTAAGTTCCTCTATTTCTATGTCCTAAGTCCGGTTTGCGTCTCTGAGTTGGTTTATCGCTTGTTCCATCTCTTTGGTCTCCTGTCTGTATCTGTCATTTAGTCGTCTGTAATCTGTTTCCCATTTGTCATTTATCTTTTCTTCGATCCCCGCTGAGTTCATCTTCTCCCTTTTTAGTTCCTGGTCTTTTTCGAATAATTGGATAGTCAATTGTTCTTTCTCTGCTTTATAGTCTTTGTTGCTCTCTTCATTTCGCTTCTGTGTACTTATCTTTTCCCTTAATTTTTCGTTAATGTCTCTCATCTCTGTGTTGGTTGCCATTAAGGTGTTATTTTGGTCGTTCAACGCCTTGTTAAGTTTTTTCAGTTCATTGATTCTCTGTTGTTGGTCAGGCTGTAGGTCTTTTTTAGCTGAATTCTGCTCGTTCATTTTCTTTTGTTGTTCAATGTCGTTTCTAAGTTTTTTTATTTCTTCCGAGTATTCGTACATTTTCGTCTCGTCTTCCTCCACACGTTCGTTTACATCGGCAAGGCGTATTTTAAGTTCACTGATTTCGTCTTCTTTGTCTTTCAATAGTTCATTTTTCGCTTGTACTTGTTTCTTTAGTTCACCAATTCGTTCAGTGTTGTCGGGTCCTAATTTGCCTCGTCGATTTTTTTTCTTGGGGGATGTTGACCCTCGGGCCAATCTCAGGAAGTCTGGTGGGCTACGTGCCTGTTGCCGTGCTGATCTTCGTACATTTTCGTCTTCCTGTAATACAATTTTAGTTGTGTTAGCTTCTTTATTTATCTGGGCATTGCTGGCGTCTGTTGCATTCAGGTATTGTGAAAAATTGTTCGTTTCAGTATTACTATTTTGTTTGTCGCTTTCAGAAGTAATTGTGTCATCATTTCGTTTATATATTTCAGTATCGTTGCTATCCTTTTCAAATGTTGTCTTACAGCTAGTATTTCTTACGTCGTCTAGTAGGATTTTCCATTTCCTTGGTTATCAGGTTCACGTTGATTGTGTCAGTGCTGGTATTTAGGAGATCTTCGTCTGCTTCTTCGTCAGTATCGTTCTTGTTTTCATTTTGGTTGGTTGTTGTCAACATCTTCTGGGGGGTGCTTCTTTCGTTTGGGTTTTCGTTTAGGGATTCGTTTCGTTTAGTTTCATTTTCGGTTTCGTTTAGCATAGTATCATCTATTTCCATTACCTTGTTGTCGTATTCGTTTAGGGTTTTCGTGTTGTTGTCTTCTTTGGGTTCGTTCAGGCGTGGGTCGGCCATTTTGGCCCCAGCCGTCGTGTCCATTTTTCGTTTATTAGTTTTGTTTCGCCGCCGTCTTGCCGTCTTGGTGGTTTTTCGTATAGTTTAGATGTAGTTCTTCGTTTCTCGTTGTTGTTTTGATGTGCTTAGGTCTTGTTAGTCAATATTTTTTACTTACAGAACGAAGTTTTCTTGCAGCTCTTCTTGGTCGTTGCTTGTACCGGAACTTGCATCGATAATTTCAGAATAATCACATTGCTTGAGATCTTGTGATAATAGGGGCCATGTTGTCCTGAGAGAAACTTGACATAGAGAACCTTGATCCAGTTCTGGGCTTTCCATGGGAGTGTAGCTGATGCCCCATCTTGTTTGAAGATCAAATTATCTGTAGCACTGTATGTCTTATCTATCCAGGGCTTCAGACGCTCTTTTAAGATGTTAATATGTACTTTTCCTGTGATTTTAACACCCTGATCATCAACCTTCAGACGGCTTTGTTTTGAAATCTTATAACGGCCATAGTGCAGGCTGAACTTGGTCTAGCACCTTCTGGCTTGCGCTGAATTGTGCCTCCGTCTTCCCATTTTCATTTTATGTTGTATTTATTTCGTCTTGTGAAGCTCAGTTGCTTCAAAATTGCTGATTGGCCATGATCAACCCAGAGTAGTAAAAATGCAGGAGCATTCCTTGCCTCCATTTTGTCCACTATCAAAAAAGTAATGACTCGTTTTAATAATTAACCTATTTTCCAAAGATCTAACATACTTGGCTGGTACACACAATAAGTACCCAGGCACTGACTCAATCATGGAAGCCCGGAAAATGACATATCAACTGTAAAGTTTTTTTGTGACCACCCTGTATTAGCAAACACACTGCCTATTTGTTCGGCACAGTTTTTGAGCAAACGTGGGGAAACACCATCAGGACCAGAAGACTAGAAGAACACAATTTATGTCATCACGATGATTTAACGGAGCATGCAATGTATTAATAAAGGAGCAACAAACTTGACCCAGAATGCAGTCATTGCTTCTTCAACATCTTCCATGGATATAAATCAATCTTAATCTTTCAGCTTTTTGTTTTGTTCCAACTACTACGCTAATCTCGGTTCGAGAGAATCATCCAGAATCAGTAGTCGAAATAGCCCATGTCATTTGGGGGGGGTCAGTCACTGGCAAGGCCTGAAGGATCAAAGCTTTTGGGGCTGGAGGTCCACGGGCCGTCGGAGGTCCGCGGGCCGCCGGAGGCCCCCCAGAAGCTGAGGGGTTTCAGAAAGGACTGCATGTACTCTGACATGATTTCTGAGTGTTTTAAGCATGTATTACACTGGTCAACAAAAAAAAAATTTCCGTCTGCTACCTGAGGAAAAGTACCTCTATAAACCTAATTCGAGCATGCAGATTCCAAATCTGAAATCGGAATTTCTCCAGAACGTCTAGATTTTGAGTTATGGTCATGTCAATATTTGGCAAATAATCAGGCGTGAGAGCATTACTTGTGCATAAAAGAGCTTCCACATCCATTAGACATCTCAGTGGCTTTCATAGCACCTAAGCTGCCAAACCCTGGCCTTGATTTATGTGCTGAGGAACCGCATAATCTCCGAGCAATGTCAGAGGCTATGGAGAAGAAGTTAAGACGAATGTACACTTGATATCTGCAGCAGGTCACAAAATGTAGAACTGTTAGAGCCAAGTGCTGTAATATAAGCTCTCTGTATCACTCTTATTTATATAAAATACGTAGTTTGTCGGGTTATCAATCGGCAATCGCAAAGATTCCGTCTGAATCGCAGCAAATGTAAATCAAGCATAACCCTCCACCAACTCCCACTCAGTATGGTTATCATTTATCAATTGTAAAAAATCCTTGTGATTCACAGGAAATATGAATCTAGCAAAACAGAATCTTAATGACCCCTAATACTTCAGCTCGACACCTAGACAACTGAAATGGAAGTCGATCAGAGAGAGGAACAAAACAACATAATTGCACGCATAATTAATCACAATAATGACAGTTACTGCAATTTATCCAGTCACTCATGGCAGCCGCCAGTGGCGGATACAGGGGGGGGCCTAGGGGGCACGGGCCCCCCCTAGACCACTGAGATTAATAATTGTAATTTGAAGGAAATACGCTGTGACGCGAGCCTGCGAATGCCCGAAACACGCACGGCCCCCCCTAGATGACCTTGTCTGGATCCGCCACTGGCCACACTCAAGACAGCCTGATGCAGACATCCTAAAATGCCTTGGAAAATCTCTTCATAAAACTTTTCATTATTCATCCCACAATTCCTGACAAATAACATCGTAGAATTTGTCTAATCAGAAAAAACCAACTCGCGGGGAATGACTTAATCCTTCTTAGGAGAATATAGCCAGCTTCACATTGCTATTATATCATCAAGTTAGCGGAGGTTTCAAGCACCATTTAACCACTAATTGAGACCAATTCAACATCAACATTGAAATATAATTACATCCACCTGAGAGACCATTCACAATTATAATCGGGGAATTGTTGAATGGGAATTTGACTCATTGTCTCGGGTGGAGTCGTTTTCAATTTCTTTATTTGTGTTTCACTGTAATGGAATAGCTATCACCCACTGAAAAGTGTGACTGCAAAATTGAAAATGCAAAAACAACTGAAGTGACATTGGCTTACTTACACTAAAACGCCGACCACAAGTCACGCACACCTCGATCGTAGCTTGTGACGTTATCATTATAAATATTATATATAGACTTTTATTTGACAACGGAATATCACATAGATACATGTGTCATAAATCAAAATTAAATAAATCATATAAGGAAATGAATATGTACAAAAGAGGGATACAACATCAACAAAAATACAGACAATACCCATATATAAACACAAATTTCTTGTTCTGTAATCAATCATTTTAAAGACTATGAAATAGTATGGAAATGCTAACAACTTAACTAAAAATATAACATCAATAATTCACATTAGATCAATTGTAATTCTTTTTTTCATGCAATCATGAACATATTTACCTATGACACCTATGACCACGCCATCACTATTCATCATAATTAATCTAAACCTCTCTGCTGTTCCTAAACTGTCCAAATTAGGTATGGTATCTCTAATTTTTTGCAACATAATTGTTCTCTCTGTTTCATAAAGTCTACAATTTAGCAAGAAATGTTTCTCATCTTCAATTTCACCCGAATCACAGTACACACATTTTCTGTTTTCCATTGGAGTTTTTGGTCTAGTAAATCTCCCTGTTTCAATCGCAAGGTTATGTGAACTGATTCTAAATTTTATAAGACTTAACTGGTGACTAACGTTAAAATCCTGTCTTAAATAATTTTCAAGTTTAAATTCAGTTTTAAATAATTTGTAGGTTCTAAGTTTGGGATTTCTAACACTATCCTGAATTTCCATCATACACTTTTGCATAAAGTTGTTATGTATCTTCTCTTTGAATGTTAATAGATGCTTTTTTGAAAAGTTTTGTTGAACCCAACATTCATCTAGATTAACCTCATTCAGGATTTCTTTTATTGTAGTGCACCAATTTAGTCTACCTGAGTCTAATGATAACACTAGTGAATTATAAGCTTGTTTTACTAAACTGTTATCATCATATGACAATATTTTTTGCCAATAACTAATCAATCTTACTTTCATTTTTAACAATAATGGAAACCTCCCTGTCTCACTATACAGCGCTACAGTAGATGTAGACTGTTTCACTCTCAATGTCCTTTTCATATAGCTGAGATGAATTTTCTCGAATTCAGCTAATTCTTTGTTGTTAAACCAAACTTCAGAGCCATACTCCAAGATAGGAGATATTTGAACATCAAACATTTTAAATGCTAGTACGGGTTGCAAGTATCCAACAGAACATTTCACTTGTGTACTAAGTGCAAATTCTGCATTTCTGGCCTTTTCATTTAAATGTGAAACATTATTCTTAAACATTGCCCCCCTACTTGAAAATATGACACCTAAGTATTTATAGTTGTCAGTGATAGCGATTTCATCAACCCCATATTTAAATTGAAAGTTTACAATTTCTCTTTTCTTTCTAAACACCATTACATTAGTTTTATTAATGCTTAAAATAAGATGCCATTTTGTACAAAACGTATATAAACCATTTATTAATATCTGTAACCCCTTTGCTGACTCTGAACAAAGAACCATATCATCTGCGTATAGCAAATGAGTTACAATATTGTCGCCTATTGTGATTCCTTGACTAACATCTAAGTACTTGTTGAGATCAGTTAGATATTCAGTGAAGAGATTAGGACTCATTATACCCCCTTGTAAAACTCCATATTCACTTTCTATTTCTTTGCCTACTTTACCTTTCCATTTTACACGACATTTTGCTTTGGCATACATATCCATTAGTAATTTCAGCATTTTACCTGATAAACCTCTTTGACCTAACTTATAATACAATGCATTGCGGTTGACATAATCGAAAGCTTTGGTAAAATCTACAAAACACACCCACAAATCTTTGTTCCTTGTTTTTTGTAATGCAATCATAGAATTAAGCATGAATATGCTATCCACAGTGCTACATCCTTTTTTAAAACCAAATTGATGACAGTCATCAATCTCTAACACAATATTTTTGAAAACAAGTCTTTCGTTTAGAATTGATTCTAAAATTTTACCAACGGCTGGCATTACCGTTATCTTTCGGTAATTATCAGCTATATTGACAGAATTTTTCTTATGGACTGGACTAATGAGACCCACAGCCCATTGTTCGGGCCATTCACCACTTTCAAAAATTTTGTTGAACAATACTCCTAATAATGAAATTATATTACTAGGTGCATACTTCAGAAATTCTCCTACAATGCCATCATTTCCACTTGCTTTATTGTTCTTGAGTTTCTTCAGATGCAATTCAATCTCATCTTTACTAATTACAGCATTGCATATTTCATCAGTCATTGCATTTGGTTGTACAATATCCTCATTAATAACTTTTGATTTGATTTCATCCATGTATTGTTGGTCAAAGTATTCTACAGCAGGAGGCAATACCTGGCCTTCAAAATAGGATTCAAAGTCCTGTAACGTCAGATTGCTATTATTTATTGTTTTATTCTTTAATGATTTCCAGATATTCCAATATGTGGCTGGGTTTTTGGATTTACACTCATTCAGACGGTGACGAATGTCATTGAAATAGTCCCTTTTTGATTTTTGTATTATTCTTTTATATTCCCTTTCTAATTCCCCGTATCTTTCTGCATATATGTGTATACTGATATCGAAATTCTTAGCATATTCATGAACTTTTTTCTTGATATTTTTACAATCTTCATTAAACCAGCCATTTTTGGGAAATACTGATTTATTTGATTTCCTTGTTTTGAAATTTGGCTTTGCTGCAGCTTCAATTATATTTTGAAACATATTACTTATTTCACAGCTGCTTTTATTAGGAGCTTCAGTAATTAACAAGCTTTCAAGTTCCTTACAATTTCCACTTTCAAAGCTTTCTTTGTATTTTGTTAATTTAGAAGGATCCCATCTGTATACTTTTGGCTCCACTCCAAAGTTTTCTCTAGCTTTGTATGATTCACAACCTTGCATTTCAATTTCAAAGAATAATGCTCTGTGATCAGATTCTGGATGTTTTGAAAGAATTTTAAATTCCTTAATGCAACAAAAGAAATCATGTTTGGTTAACAAATAATCAACTACACTGGCTCCTCCATTTGATTTATAACAAGTAAAGTCACCTGTGTTATTGGTGTTTCCAACACGACCATTGACTATTCTAAAATCTGTGCTTTTACAAAAATGTATCAACTGTCTACCATAATCGTTTACCCTATTGTCTTTACTTTTTCGTTCAGGGTATATCACATTACGATCAATGGCAGTTTCTACTGGGCATATTAAGTCAAACAAATCACCATCTTTGCCTGGTACCACATCTAATTCATCATTAAGATTTCCAGTTCTGGCATTTAAGTCACCACATAATATAATATGACAGTCATTGCGATCTTTTTTGAGAACTCTTCCTTCAGGATATTAAAATAATCAGTTCGCACAGAGGTATTATGGATATATGATGAATCTAAAGGAGAAAAATAAATGCATCCTATCAGTAATTCTTTAGACAAATCAAAGCATTTTAACTTAACTCTAACCCACACAATACATTCTTGACTTGTTTCGAAAGTTACTTTGCTGAATAATTCAGATCTAATAAAAATACCAATGCCACCGGATCCATTCGGAGCCCTATGATGCTTAAATTTCCTAGGAAAATCTTTATAAACAAAACCTGGTATGCAGTTATAGAAAGATTCCATGTTTTTTTTCTGAATGTGTTTCAGTAAGTATCACAATATCATGGCTAAATAATTGAACCTGTAAGTCAGAACATTTAAGTTTGTCCCCTAATCCTCTAATATTCCAACATAATATACTAAATTTACAGGGTTTCTTTTCTAAAATAGGTAATTTACCGACTGATATTTCAATTGGACGTTCTGACAGCTGATCATCGTTATTTGTACAAATGATGCTAGGTGTAGAGACATCAATGTGGTCATAGCTGCCTTGGCTAAATACTATTCTTCAGTACAAAATCCTTGATACTTGAAACCAGACGCTTCCTTGACATTCTGGTGTAGTGTATTCCATCTCTCAGTGGTAGATCAGTATTGTCAATGTAAACCAGTCTGTCATTTGTAGCACATAGTTCTTGCGACTTTCTGCTGAGATTCACCAATTTACGACTCAGCTGGGTTTCATGCACTGCAGTTGAAATTCCATTAATCAGAATTGTTGCTTCAGGAAATAACATATGAGCCGCCAAGTATGTGTCCAAAGTGTCCTTCATTGGTCGGTCATCCCTTCTTGCATCGATGTCTCCAGTATGAAGAAAAATATGAGAAGGTGTGTCTTCTGACCTCAAACTGGATAAGCGACTTTTTATTTCATGAGATGGTCTACCACCGTATACGAAGGCTGATGCATCAATGCCTTTGCTGTTCAATTCAGTTGCTACTCCTCTGATATTAGAGTTTCCAATTAACAAAATGGAGGGACATTTGCTTGATGATTGCTGTGGCATTGGGACATTTTGAGTAGAATTTTCCTGAATCACTTCAGCCGAGGATTGCATCTTTCTGGATGGAGCAGCTGACACAGCAGTAAATTCCTCATTCTTCAGAGAATTACGGATTTCCATCAGTAATTTTCCCATCATATTAAATCCTTTCAGATTTGTGCCGCATCCCCAATAGTCATCAGTTTCTATGTTGTGGACGAGCTCCTTATTTCCCGTTGACATGAGAGCATTTTTGAAGGTTGGAGACTGATTTGCCTTACAATGTAGAATTGCGAGCATAATTTCCGACTTGCACTCGTGCCATGCTGGAATTTGGTTGATGGACTTTGCTTGTTTTTTCGCTTGTTGTGGTGACTTGGATTTTAAGATTCGAATTGCAGTTGAATTTTCCTTGTGAAAAAGGGCCTTTTTGTGTTGGTACGCTTGTTCCACACTGTCATATTTTCTGCCTTGGTAATCAATTTTCATTTCAAAAAAGTTAGAAAACACATGATAATTTCCATTTGCCCGAAAAAGAATTATTTCTTTTAAGTCAGTCACAAGAGGGGGCGTTTCTGTCAGTTCCATCATAGGTACATTGTTAATAACTGATTCAGAGTTAGAAGCCGCAATACCAGTAGTCGCAAGAGGGGGCGTTTCTGTCAGTTCTATCATAGGTAAACTGTTAATAACTGACTCAGAGTTAATAGCCGCAAGACCAGTAGTCGCAGGAGGGGGCACTTTTGACAGTTCCGTCATAGGAAGATTGTTAATGACTAACTCAGACCTAGAAGACGCAAGAGGGAACGCTTTTGTCGGTTCAGTCATAGTAGTAGGGGTCGCAATCAAGACAGGGGTCGTGGCAATATTTTGGGGCTCGGCCTTAAACTTCATGTTGACTTGCAAGTTTAGACTAACGATTTGTTCTTTTGCAACCAACAGTTCTGCTTTGAGATTATTAATTTCCTGATTTGCCAGAATTAATTGTTTAAGAAATTCTTCTAACAACGGAGTGGGAGGGGGAGATTGAAATTGTAGCAATGCAGAACTATTCAGTACTGACAATGGAATCGTTGACCCAATTAAAATTGAATCATCTTGATCGTCAATGGGTGCAGGAACGGTAGATGAAGCTGGTGAAACTTGAGTGGGAACAACATTAGAAGCTTGAGAATCGGAAGATGGAGACGGAAAAACTATTTTTGGGGTGCTTCCAGATAACGACAAAGGAAGATGAAGAGATGAATCGGCTTTAACTGAAGTTAATGAAGGACTTGATGCATAACTTGAATGATTTGAAGGAGTCTTTGAACTTGAGGTTAGATGACTTGAAACTGGACTTTCAAAGGGAGACATTTCAGGCCTAAAAGAGTCAGTTAAATAATACTGGAAGTCAGGGTTAATCTTAGGCCTACGGGTTCGAGACGAACGAAAGTTCATTGTCAATTAGAAATTCCCGAGTTAAGACATTGTCATTTTTAAATCCATGGAGCACTGTTAGACCTTTAAAACTTGGACTTTATAACTTGTACTTGAAGTTTAGAACTTTAACTTGAGCTTGTTATTGTTGACTTTACATCTTTAAATTTTGCTTGTTAATGTTGACTTTATATCTTTAAAATTCCTTGAACTTGTTTAGTTGGACTCTTGAACTGTAACTTGAGCTTGTTATTATTGAATTTATATCTTTAAAATTTTGCTTGAACTTGCTATAGATGGACTTGAACTTGACTTGGACTTGACTTTTAAACCTTGGACTTGACTTTTACTTGACTTTGTACTCACATGATCCAACAAGTAATGAAGACAGTATGTTCCATGCCAATGATCATAGTTATCAACAGTTCACATTTGTTTTGTTTTGACAGCTCCCACGTGTGTGTCAAAAGATTGTTCAAAACACAACGGTCGCCATTTTGAATGTTTGTTGATAATAACAGAACGATCTCACTGACGTTTTTTCGAGACTTCGAAATACTTTCTAACGAAAAATGTTCGTCCCGAACGATCCTTGCTCATTCATGAATTAATCCCGTCCGTGTGCAATGCTGTCATATCCAATTTATCTCGATTCGATCGATAATTTTATCCACAATTTGAAAATGCGTCTGTCACCTCGCGCATGCGCCATCATATAGCGTCACCATTTACGATCGAGTTGTGCGTGCCACAAGTCTACATTGTGAAGTCATACAAATATTGCGAATTCTGAAATTGAACAACCAAATGCCAATATAGTGGTAAATCATACACTTGGACCAAGCATTTTGATGATTTGACATGATTATAATAAGTCAAATTGTGTCATCACGATTCACGAAGTTGTTTTAGAGATAAGTCAACCCCAAAGGAGTCACTTTTGTAGAGCTTCACTGTGCATCATTCCAGTCTCATTCACAGGCGATGCCTGTGGTCCCAGTGGATGTCAGTGATAGGTTATAAGTTTCTGTTGGAATTCAAAAGGTCATGGTGACTGTCCTGTTGCATGACCTCTTTGTTCCATTTTCTGAAATTCATTCTTACAACCTTGCCAAGCATGACATGTACTAGGAGTGTGACAAATTTGTCTATTTAGGATTAGCACGCAACAAGGCCATCAACTTTTTCTTAGCCAAACATAAAACTCCCATGTTTCCACAAGGTCCATTTCTGAGGGAAAACAAAACATGAAAGACACAAAAAAAGAGAGCAGATAATCCAAAATATGCATCTCTCCAGTCTCTACCCATAATCTCCTTTATGTTGCTAAATTCACCATGATAAGCACAGTGAAGCACCCTCTCTTTTCATCTCTTGCCAACACTGAAGTCAAGTGGAATTTTGTGATAGCGATTTTACAAATGGATGAGGCCATTACCTTTAAAGAGATCAAGGACAAAACACCATGAAGACTCACAGCACAGTATGTTAATGAGCTGATGTAATGGAACATGCAATGTATTAAAAGCACCATAAAGGGCCAACACACTGGACCTATAGGATGGAACCATTGAATCTTCTGTGGATGTAAACCGATCTCCATCTGATACCTCTTTAGCTCTTTGTTTTGTTCCAAACTAGGCTACTACACTGATCTCCGTTCAAGAGAATCATTCAAAATGAAGAGTAAAAAAAGCTCTTCCATCGAACCAGAAAAACAAAGCCATGAAGATGTTTATTACGATGTATTGATCAACGCGTCCAAAACAACTCACTGTCTACCATTTCTTTCAATAGGCTCACCATTGGAATTGACGTGAACATCCAGGTAATGTGCCTTTAAAGATATTGATAATAATATTGATAATATTAGTCAGGAGCCAGATTTTTACCCAGCCAAACCATGGACTGTTCAGTGAGGAGCAAGCTGTTTGTGCGTGGAGTCAAGCAGCCCTTAGAATAATAGCCCCGAACAACAGGAGGTAATAACAGTCAGTTTTATTCAAAACTACCCCAAGTGGTCATCCTTTGACTAAGGCTGGCATGAGCCCTTCAGTATCAAGAGCATGTTGTAGGTCGTCCAGCCGTTTACAGAGATCATTTAGGCTACTCACAAAATGGCCATTGACTTAAGACCAAATACACAAACACAACATTGATCAAACAATGAAGCCCAAAATAATTTGGCTACAACAAGATAAAAAACGAAACCAATTGTTGTGATATCGTTGTTGCCGTTTACGAAGTCTATGAACGTAGCATTCATGTTGCGCGCATGCGCAGTGTATTAGATCCGCCCACGTTGTATCAATAAAAGGAACTCGATGGACTCCGATGTTTTTGTCATATTCTGGATAATATTATAACATGGTGGCAGCGGTAAAGACTGTAGCGCTTCAAGATTGACCTACTCTACCGCCCGGAATGCACGACCGACATTTCTGAGGCCTAAAACGATCGCAAATCGCCCTAATCACCGACACACGTGGTCTGTACATCTACACAATGGCGGCGTCCATGTCCGCAACGCACATCCCGCGGATGGACTGGACGGACACTGACTTGGCAGAGGCCCTATCCCTGTTCAAGCAGAAGATACAGCTATACGTAGAGGACCAGAACGTCACTGACGCCGAAGCCAAAGCCCGGAAGATCAGTATTGGTGTGGGGGATGAAGGTTTGCGGCGCCTCAATGCCAGTGGTCTGACAGAAGCCGACAGAAAAGATCCCACGAAATTGTGGAAGTTCTTCGAGGATCAGCTGAAAGTGAATGTCAATTTCCGGATCCATCGACTACAACTCATGAAATTCACAATGAAAAACGGTGAGAGCATTGATGACTTTGTATCCAGAGCCCGTACCTTGGCTCTAAAGTGCCAGTTCACAGATGAAGAGCTGACAGAGAGACTCATTGAGCTCCTCATTGCTAACACCCCACATGAGTTATTCCGCAACTGGCTATACGGACAAGCCAGTGGAGTCAAATTAGACACAGTACTGGAAGAAGGTCGAAAATACGAAGCTGTAGCGGCAGGAAACACGCAGCTCAACCAATTGGGTTACCAACCTGGTAAGGAATCGATTAACGCTTTGAATCGCCAGAAAAAGTGTGGCAACTGTGATACTTTCCACCAGCCCCGACAGTGTCCAGCATACTACGACGTATGTTCCGCCTGTGGTTCGAAAGGACACTGGAAAGTGAGTTGCAGGAAAACCAGACGGAACCGAAGCCAGAGCCGCAAACGGGACCAAACTCCAGGCCCTCG
Organism: Platynereis dumerilii; assembly: GCA_026936325.1. Classification (NCBI taxonomy): domain Eukaryota; kingdom Metazoa; phylum Annelida; class Polychaeta; order Phyllodocida; family Nereididae; genus Platynereis; species Platynereis dumerilii. The sequence continues at coordinate 989,925 of JAPTHN010000103.1, read as the reverse complement.
GAGAAACCAGTCCCAGTCCCGAAACAGGAGATGTCCCCGACACAAGCAGAAGTCGGACAATTCAAACTCCAAGGTTGATTTCCTTGACCACGACGCAAGCGAGTATGAAGATGACATGTATCAGAAAGACTTTCACTCTATCACAGTTGGTGAAAAGGGTAAAGACACCGTCTGTGTCGACAGCCTTCGCCAGGAAGCATTTGTAACTCTAAACATTGCGCCCCCTGGTTTGAAGAAAGGCAAATACACCCTTAGACTAAAGGTAGACACAGGAGCGTCTGGCAACACATTGCCATTGAGAACATTCGAGCAGATGTATGGCAAATCGGTCGAAGCCATAGAAAAACTCCAAACTGCAGCACATGTCACACTCACATCCTACAGTGGTAACAAGATCCCTTGTATGGGTATCATGGAGATACCATGCCAGCACAAGAATCTCGCATGGCGACCAGCAAAGTTCTTTGTAGTTGATGTGCAAGGACCACCGATCCTTGGACTCCCCACCAGCGAGGAGTTAGGCATTGTCTCTATCCATATTGATGGTGTATGCAAAAAACCGGATCAAGCGCAGCCCATCAAACACATTGGTCAACTCAAAGCGAAATACCCCGATCAGTTTGACAAGATTGGCAACTTCAAAGGTCCAGTGAAGTTGCACCTGAAGGAAGATGCTGAACCCTTCATCGACCCACCAAGGAAGTGTAGCATTCATTTGAAGGACAAGCTGAGACAAGAGTTAGCAAAACTTGTCGACCAGTCTGTCCTCCGAAAGGTCACTGAGCATACGGACTGGTGCTCCAGTTTGGCTTTCAGTGTAAAAAAGGACAATTCCCTGAGAATATGTCTGGATCCACAGAAGCTGAATGAAAATCTCAAGAGATGTCCCCACAAGATTCCCACTGTGGAGGAGCTGAATCCCATGTTTGCCGAGGCTAAATTCTTCAGTAAATTAGACGCCAAGGCAGGATACTGGGCTATACATCTTGATGAAGACTCGCAGCTGCTGACTACCTTCCGGACACCCTTCGGCCGATACTGCTGGAGGAGGCTTCCTTTTGGTCTGAAGGTCTCCCAAGACATTTTCCAAAGCCGAATGGACGAGATCCTTGAAGGTCTGACAGGCGTTGTCAGTATCGCCGACGACATCGCCGTCATTGGCCGAACTGAGGAGGAACATGACCAAAACTTGCACAGTTTAATGAGACGAGCTATGGAGAAAGGCTTAGTCTTCAACAGCCAAAAATGCCTCATCAAACAGAAAGAAATCTCTTTCTTTGTCAACCTATACACCAGCCAAGGTGTACGACCGGACCCTGCCAAGGTCCAGGACATCCAAAAAATGCCAGAACCACAGAGCAAGGATGACATACAACGTTTCATGGGAATGTTAAACTACCTCGCTCCGTATATCCCTAAACTTGCTGAGTCAGCATATGTGCTACGAGACTTGATGAAGAAAGATGTACCCTTTCTGTGGGACACGGACCACCAGGCATGCTTTAAGAAACTCAAAAGCATGATCACTGTGGACGCATGTCTCAAGTACTACAATGCCCGCGAGCCATTGACATTAGAGGTTGATGCATCTCAAAAAGGTCTCGGTGCAGCACTGACCCAGAACAACAAACCTGTGGCGTTTGGATCCAAGACCCTCACGGAATGCCAATCTCGATACAGCAATATCGAGCGTGAGATGCTAGCCATTGTATATGGCATCCAGCGATACCACATGTACCTGTACGGAAAGCCATTTACTGTGGTCACGGACCACAAACCACTCGTGGCGATATGCACCAAGCCCCTGCATGCAGCGCCCCCTCGTCTGCAACGGATGCTGCTGAAGATCCAAGGGTACCAGTACACCGTCATATACCGCCCTGGCCCCGAGATGGTCATGGCTGATGTCCTCAGCAGGCTGCCAAATCCATCAAACAACAGCCCTGTTGACCTAGATGAAAGAGTGGACACGGTCGAGTTGGAAGAAGATGATGTTGATATCCTTCTGATAAACTTCACTCCGGAGAAGCAACAACAACTCCAGAGAGAGACAGCCAGCGACCCAGTGCTGTCACTCGTGAAGGACACAATAACCAAAGGATGGCCGGAGAAAATCAGAGATCTGCCACAGATCATTCGCCCATACTGGTCCTTCCGAGATGAACTAGCAATAGAATCTGGCATCATCGTCAAAGGCAGGCAAGTGGTCATCCCTGCGTCCATGACTAATGACATCTTACAACAGTTACACTCTGGACACCAGGGCATTGAGAAGACCCGCCGACTAGCCAGGGAAAGTGTGTATTGGCCAAATATAAACAATGACATTGAGAAATTATGCAAGTCATGCAACGCATGCCAGCAACGCCAGGCGGCACACCCGAAGCAGCCCCTTCAACCACACGAAGTGCCATCCAAGCCATGGCAGATGATTGCTTCGGACCTGTTTGAAGCCCATGGAAGACAATTCCTGCTGACTGTGGATCGATACTCGAAATTCCCCATTGTAGAAGAGCTAAGATCAACGACAAGCAAGGCAGTCGCAGACAAAACCAAATTTTATGCCTCTCTTTTTGGCCGCCCCGACGAAATCATGACGGACAATGGCCCTCAGTACTCAGGGCAAGCCTTCACACAGTTTGTGCAGGAGTGGTCCATTCGTCATGTGACTAGCTCCCCCACTTCGCCCAAAGCAATGGTTTCATCGAACGCCATGTCCGCACTCTTAAGGCCGTCGTTCTGAAATGCCTCGAAGAGGGAGAGGACATCGACAAGGCCATCTTGAACATTAGGGCGACCCCTGTAGACAGCTGCTTACCATCTCCAGCCGAGATGATGTTCGGCAAGCCCATCGCGACCATGCTCCCAAGTCGGACGGAGCCAGGGAAAGAAAACCATAGAGCACGACTACAGGACAGGGCCAGCCATATGAAGCAGCAGTACGACAAAACGTCAAAGTCTGACCTCGCACCCCTCCGCCCAGGCCAAAGCGTTCGCATACGCAATCCAGACAGCAAACTCTGGCAACCAGGGTTTGTGTTAAAAGCCATGGAGGACGGGAGCTATATTCTCGAAACCTGGAACGGAGCCATGGTCCGCAGAACCAGATGTCACATTCGAGAATCGGAGAATACCTCGAACACGAAACATGTGAGGTTCGCACCATCGACGAGACACAGCAATGTGAATCCCCCAAACAATGCGAATCCTCCACAGCCGGTACCGGGTGGCCCAGCGAAAGACCCAACACCCAACCGTGCTCCAACTGACCAACCACGACGGTCAGGAAGGGTCGTCCGAAGACCCAAAAGATTTGCAGAATAAGTGTGTAAATAGAGGCTATAATAACGCCTACAAAAGAACACGAGGGTTGTCTACCCCTATGACTGTTCTATTACCCATATTTAACCCATTTAGTGAAACATTACCCATATGCTAATCATAGTGACTTTATAGACAAACAATAGCATAAATTCAAAGAGACAATTCATATAAAAATTATGATTATCTTTATTGTCATAAAATATTTCAGTTTGTTACATTCACCAAGTAAAATCTCATTGTAAACTGTTTTGTCATATATACATTAATAATCCACATTTTACCATTGTAAACTTAATATGTTATTGCTGAACTTGCCAATATTATGCCAATTCATGCCAATGTCAAAATTTACTATGTCAAATGTCAATTCCTGTTGTGCCAACCAAATTGTGCCTTTATGTATTCAACTCCATACTAGTCGCGTGTGATGTAGTCATTCTTAGTCAGATTTACAACATATTATTATATAATCCAGTTCTATAAAAAAAAAACTTAACAAAACCATCTGGGAAGTAATTTTACATAACATTTTACATAACATAAATATCAAATGCCAAGTGTTTCCGAGATACTTAATGATGTAATCTATGAATATGATCTGATCTACTTAAGATGTTTTATTGTATATTTTTAATTCGAAAATATTATATCTCGATAACGGGGATGTTGTGATATCGTTGTTGCCGTTTACGAAGTCTATGAACGTAGCATTCATGTTGCGCGCATGCGCAGTGTATTAGATCCGCCCACGTTGTATCAATAAAAGGAACTCGATGGACTCCGATGTTTTTGTCATATTCTGGATAATATTATAACACCAATAAAATTACTTTCAAGTACAGTTTTAAGAACATATAAGGTCTGACAAATAAAAACAAGTGACCAGGATCAATACTTAAAACTTTATTTTGCAAATCCCAATTCAACACGTCACCAGAATGACATCCGCATTTCTTGTGCATAAAGGCTTCCACGTCAATTAGACATCTCAGTGGCTTTCATAGAGATGCCAAAGGCTGGCCTTGATTTATGTGCTGAGGAGCCGCATAATCTCCGAGCAATGTCAGAGGCTATAGAGAAAAAGATAGACGAATGTACATTCCACACTTGACATCTACTTCAGGCCGAACGATGTAGAACTTTTAGTACCCAGTGCTGCAATATAGGAGCTCCGTATCACTCTTATAGGCCTATATATATATGAATTGCGTAGTTTGTTTGGCTATCAATCGGCAATCGCAAAGATTCCGTCTGAATCGCAGCAAATATAAATCAAGCATAACTCCCTCATCTCCACCATACTCACACTCAGTATGGTTATCAGTTTTAAAGAATCCTTGTGATTCACAGGAAATATGAATCTAGCGAAACAGAGAGTGCCTCAGAGAGGAACAAAACAACATAATTGCTCGCATAATTAATCATAATAATGACAATTGCTGCAATTCCTCCAGTCACTCACGGCAGCCGCACTCAAGACAGCCTGATGTGATCATCCTAAAATGTCTCGGAAAATATCTTCACAAGAATCCGAGGATTCAAACACTGGGTTTAGCAATCTCTGCATGATTACTATTATTAGTAAGATTTTTTAAAATGGGATACGTTTATTTTTTACCTGAACCTTTTTTAGCCTGGCTCTCCAGGCTAATTCAGGAGTTACTGTCTGATGATATTGTCAGTCATCGCTATTTTTCACATATAGGTACAATATATCTGTTTTTGAGTTTTATTGGTTTGTTTGGGAAGCTAGATGTATGGAATGTAATTGAAATGTGAGGAATTTGCTCAGTTTGATGACTACTCAGGGTTTAGTATTTTGCTTATCTTATATCTTATACTATATATAAAGGCGCTATTCTGGATGCTCTGGTCCCTCTCACGAGGTGTCTGGGTGACAAACGACCGCCAAATTCAAACAGTGTACTTATATTGTAGTCCTGCAAAAACAAAGCAACTTATTCTTTCAATTTCAAATAATTTTCCAATTCTTTATTTTATTTTTAACCAAGATTTGAAAAAAAAAAAAAAATTCCAACATATAGCATCAAATTACAAAATTCATTTCAGAAACCAAGTAAACTAAGGTCCCCAGTTGGTTTTTAAGCCTCTTGAACCTCCCAATTTGCCTCCACAACATTGTACAGAAAAGCACTTTGACCCATTCTCTCTCTATTACACTGGGTGAACCCAGTGCAATAAAACTTATCATACTCATCCAACAATTCCCGACATATGACTTTGCAGGATTTGTCTAATTAGAAAAACCCACTCAAGGTTAATGACTTAATCCTACTTAGGAGAATATAGCCTGCTTCACATTGCCATTATATCATCAAGTTAGTGAAGATTTCGAGCACCATTTAACCACTAATTGCGACCAATTCAACATCAACGTTGAAATATAATTACAATTCACCGTTCACAATTATAATTCGAGGAATAGTTGAATGAGAATTTGACTCATTGTCTAAGCTGAAGTCAGTCTTTAATTTCTTCAATATTTTTTCAGCATCAAACAGATACAAAACAAAAGACAAATCATTTTTACAAATGTAATGTCTGCTTTATATGCAGTCAAAATCCAGCTTTATACACAATTTGTCAATTTCAGAAATTTACCAGATACAGTGGAAAATAATGCATATTCCTGATTACTGTCGTAATTCTTAGATACATCTTAATCAGGCAAATACGACAGATACCAGACAACATCCATCACTGTGATCACACATTATAACAGGACGATAAAATATTGCTAAATCTTACTGGAAATATATATGGCATTTACTTCCCGTGATTTGCCAAATATTGATAAATGAGGTAACTAAAGTGATTTATTATTGCGTCCCACAGCCTTCGACCAATTAACCATTTAGGGCATAAGTCGCACTGCATTTCAATTTTCTTACTTACAGGTACAAAATATTGGTTCAGAGTGATCACCGGACAGGCACATTATACTGTTGCGTCACAGATCAACTGCAGTCTATGATATTCCATCATCATTTCATACAAATTGCCGAGCAAAAAGCCAAGAACCAAGAAGGACTATCACAGCCACAAGAGGGCAGCCTTTACCATCACCGATGTTTATCCTGCCCCCTGTAGGACAATAAGTTAAATTCTAATCATTCCCACTCCCCAATGTCCCCCAACCATGCAATTGCTGCAGCATGATTCTACCCACATGCACAAATGCAAACAGTTCAGTCTCAGATTATTTTCACAGTTTTTCGATCATAATAGCTGAAGCGCCTCCTCCTCCATTGCAAATGGCCGCCACTCCCTTCTCTCCAGCTTTCAGGTTGTGCACCAAGTGCCCCGTTATTCTCGCTCCGGACATTCTGAAACAGAGTAATAACAATCAATCATTAAACGATTCACTTAGTTGTATCATTAAGCAGTCAACGTTTGGCAGTGTCAAGGTAGACATTTCCAAAGAATGAGAAGTTCAAAAGTAACTCATGAGTTTTATGGCAGGCCTAACCAACATAATAATTATTTCCAAATTGGAACTTCTCACAAACTTTCAATGGTCTACTTCAGAAACCATGCATTTTTTTTTTTAAAAGCCTTAAAATAATTAGCACATATTGTGTTCCAGGAAGTTCAGTCACAATTGTCCCTATTGAATATTAAAATTAAAATTCTTTTATAGAAGTCTTGAAAATGTCTCTCACCCAATAGGATGTCCAATACTGACTGCTCCGCCGTTGACATTCATTTTACTTGGGTCCAGATTCAGCTTCTTAATGTTAGCTAAACAGACAACACTGAAAGCTTCGTTGACTTCCCACATAGCTACGTCTTCCGCACTGACTCCCGCCTGCTGCAACACTTTGGGGATAGCAAGGGCGGGGGCAATTGTGAAGTCAATGGGGGCGCATGCAGCATCAGCAAAAGTTACAACTCGGGCCAAAGGAGTAACGTTCATTTTGGCAGCTGCTTGTGCGGTCATTAACACCAGGGCGGCAGCACCGTCATTTAGAGTGCTGGCATTTGCGGCGGTCACAGTTCCTGGTGGAAGATAGCAAAACAAGAACGAACTTTGGTCAATTGGTTTTTCTTTCAAATTTCCTAGAAGTCTTGTTACACAATTGGCAAACCAGAATATCTGTCATATAAAAGAAATTGTAAGCATGTATCTTTTTTGAGATATCAGAATAAATACTTGCACTTAGCTCTTTAACTCACCCCCCTCCTTCTGAAAGACAGTCCGCAACGACCGGAATTTGTCAAAGTTGACTTTGTGATATTCTTCATCTTCGTGGATCACATCTTCACCTGAGAAAAACACATATCAACCTTGAAAATGGCACTTGATATTACAATGGATATTTTCCATCAAAATTATCTCAAAACATATATTCATTAGACACGAGGCTACTTTACATCAACTATCTCCAAAACACTAAAATGTAGAAACAGAAATTTTTACTAGATTTTTTCAATCGGAAAAAGATATTTTTACCAGATTTTCAATCGTGTGTCAAATCGCTTTTCGGACAGAAATTATTTTCTTTTTCATAATAATTTACTGCTGTGAATTACTTGTTTGCATGCCTAATCTACCTGTATAAAAGCATGATGCATAGTAGCATACCTTTCCTTGTCTTTATTGTAACTGGAACGATTTCTTTCTTAAAGACTCCTGCCTTCGCGGCCGCTTGACTTTTCTTGTAGCTGCTGATTCCGTATTCGTCTTGCTCCTCTCGAGAGATGTTCATCACTTTAGCCGTGTTCTCTGCACAGTTACCCTGAATAGGACGATTAATTGCAACGTAGGTACATGCCCAATATCATATTATTATCAATCTGTGGTGGTCCAAGATTTTAAGGGTTGAAGCTTGAAGTCAGTCGGTGGGTTTTGCATTCTGCTCTTGGGATTTGAGTTTTCAAATTGGAAAACAATCAGTATGAATTGTTTCAGACACATGCAATTGATGGATGGATGATTGGGGCTTTACGTCCTGTATTTATGCACTTGGTAGGCTAATTCAGAAAGGAGGATACAGCAATGAGGCGACTCATACAGATGCAAGTCAACTTGCATATAAAGATTATCAATTAACAGTTAGTAATTATAACTGGATGGAGATGACCTACATTTCTCAAGATCTCAAAAGTGACAAACAGCAACCAAACCGCTCTTTATTTTAGATCAAGAAAACGGTCACTCACCATGTGAAATTTGTTGTAGACATCAGTCAGACCATCAAATACAATTCCATCTACAAGATTGACTCCCCCATAAGGCGTTTCCCCTCTCTTCATGTAATAAGGGACATTGGACATGCTCTCCATTCCTCCTGCCACCATGATATCCTGCAAAAACGTTAAATTACAGATAATTCAAATAATCTTAAATTCTTGTAACAAGTGACAAAATCAAAATAACTTGTGATAGATGATTGGGGCTTTAGTCCCATATTTTATGCACTTAGTAGGCTAATTAGGACAAGAGGAGGACACAGCAATGAGGCGAAGAATTATTAAAACAGCTGTCTAACATAGGCCCACAGACCTGGCAAGAGCTGGATTCAAACCCTCGACCTAGCGAGTGGCAGCCCAAAATAACTTGTGAAAAATTCTTTGACGATAAGCAGTCTCCTATGAAACGTTTTTGGTCTTATCCATACTAAGATTACAGCATTATTTAGGCCCTTAAAAAAACTGCAAGGATCAAAATCAAGAAATGTAATAAGACTATAATATATGACATCATGAATGTACCTGAGATCCAAGAGCGAGACTTTGAGAGGCCATCATAATTGACTTCATTCCTGAGGCACACACCTTGTTGATGGTCGTGCAGGGGGTACTCTCGGATAAACCTGCATTAAAAAGGATGAGAATAAATCTGTGTTGCACTATCAAATCATAGACAGTGAGCATGACAGACAAGTCTTGAAACAGGAGAAATAACAATAAGCAACACCGTATCTCACTTACAAAAGACTCAGCGATACCTTTACTACCAGGGTATAGGCCATCATTCAGTTAATAACTGACATTCTTAATCCTACGCCACTAAAAGAGTGCATGTATATGGTCCGCCTATTGAGCGATTCTTATCACAAGGTTTGTTGTGTATTGCCCTCAACATAGACAGAAGTAGGAGAATTCCGGAGAGATAATTGTACATACACTGTACATTTTCATTTACTTTCCATAAAATTGTACACAAATCACCTGCAAAAAGAGCAGCCTGTCTGGTTGGGGCCTGTCCTGAAGCTGCCTGACACACATTGCCCATGTACACTTCCTGGACGGCTTCACTTGGCACACCTGGAATTCGACAGCATAGTGTCAACACTTAGTGGCAGTTTATGAGAGCAAACTGGACAAATGTATCTGCTGCATATAATCATCTCTGCTTATTACAAGCACGGCAACTACAACAGCATTCAGGCCATAAATTTACAGATCCAGTAGTATTCTGCAACTATTTCAAATTGCAAATTTCATCTATAAAACAATCGAACAATGCACCGGCAGAATTGAAATAGGTTAAACTTATTGTAACCCTTTACCTGCTTTCTCCACGGCCGACTTGATGGCCACAGCCCCAAGACGGGGAGCTGACATCGCGGCCAGTTTGCTGAGGAAGGAACCGATTGGCGTACGAACAGCACTGACGATGACAACATCCTGAATGACAAAAGCGGGTAGAATTTTGGAAATATATCAGGTTGACTTCTAATAAATGTAGTAATGGCATGATAGGGGTTGCTTAGCCCTGGAATACTCACGTTAATACTTGATCCAATAGAGAACGACCGCGAAAATCTCGGTCCAGACATCTGAAACACACAAGTAATTTAGATGACAATTTATATAACCCAGAGGGAGACCAACAGGTATGAGTCAAAATCAGAGTTCTCAATGCTCAGTAATTCCACACGACGGGAGCTATCGCCTGTGAGAACGTTTACAGGTCATTTTTAAGACCCTTAGAGACTAAATAATTAAACGTCCCACACTTTTAGCAAAATCCAACTGTTCACTAACAAATTAATCAGGCGCCAAACCACATAGCCACAAGGCATCTGGTGTAGCCGGGTGTAGAGTGAGATCAGGCAATTCGGCCCTAATCTTGTGTTCGGCCAATAAAGGCAAGTTACGGTAATTAAAGTTACATGCCAGGTACTTGCACACTATTATGATAAACAGGTACTGAGGATAAATTATCCAGGCTCTGCTTCCAAATAAAACCTGACCAATGTCATTCATTGAGAACCATGAGTAATGTTGAGAATCACCACACATGACAGTATGGTTGCACCGACTGTTAGTACTACCACTTTTTCACTTCTGATCCGATCATAGGCGTATCGGAGGGGGGGCAGGGGGGGGGGCGATCGCCCCCCCAAAAGTTTGTGAAACAATAAGATTCGGGCAAGAAGGCTAAAAAATTTGGGCAGATGATTAAATAACAACTACTGAAAATTAATAATTTCCAGGCAATTTAATTTGATATTTTTGTAAATTTAGAGCGTGAAATTCGGGCAAATGTCGCTCGCCCCCCCAAAAATTGCGCGTGCCGTACGCCTATAAATCCAATACTGATAGTGGTATTTTGTTGGCAATACTACACTGATATCTGATGCCAATCCGATACCGATCAGGGGCGGATCCCGGGGGAAACAAAGCTGAGATATTCAATCCCAACATAGAGATCCCCGGCCGAATTTGCTCCGGCTTTTTGGGTCTCACCGCTGGACCTCCCTCTTTCAAAATTCCTGGATCCGCCCCAGCCGATACCATTGGTTCAATGTGGAGCATTGCCTCTGATCCAATACCGATACTACTTGCTTTTTGGGTGGCGATACCACGGATAGGCCAGCCAGCATCAAAACATCCCCAATTACAAGGTAACAACGGCAGAGGATAGATTAGTCCATCCAATTACAAGGGACTGTCTTTGCTGGTATTTCTTTACTGTTGAGTTGAAGACACAAGTCAACAGGTCAAGCTGTCAAAATAGTGTGGACTGCTGTAGTCTGCACTGGTGACACTGACTGTCACTCAGTCACTGTGGCTGGTGGAGTGGGGTGAACTGCCAAATGCAAATCATTGAATTAGTTCAGTCTCCCAAACCAATGCAACTCGTTTGCATTGGGTTTGGACCCGACCCCTTGGCCAAATGAGACATTTTGTTGAATATTTTTAATGTTGACAAATCTATTGAGTGCAGGCTATTTTGACAGGTGACAGGGAATAATTCTCCTGGTGTCGGCAATTGCTAATACATTAAAGTTCCCTTTTGTATACTTGGAAATTGTTGATGCCTCACTGTTTATATGATACTGATGGACATTTCAAGAGATTCACCAAGAGCTGAGGAGGGCAGCCATGTTGGTTAATGCATGCAAATAGGTCACAATTAGTTCGTCCACCACATGTGGTCTGAAAAAGCTTGTCATGGAAAAATAAAGTGTTAAACAGGGATTCAATGCAGTACCTGTCATGTCCAAATAGTCCAAACTATGCATTTCCAAGGAAAATTCCCTGGAGAACTCCTCCTGGTCAAAATTCAGAGAGAAAACACATGGAACTACATTTTTCCCCAAGGAGCATGGGTAAAAATCACTGCTCACCATGAGGTGTACTATTTGCCTGAAATTTTGTGCATTTGTTTTTCAAAGTATTAGTTGGGCCCTTATCTCGGTCTAAATAAGGATAATAATATCAAAACTGAATACCTACAGGCTTAGTAGGTAAGAAACAACAGCAAGGAACTCGAGACCAATGAATAACTGCGGGACTACTTTGTCTCCAAAGATAGCCTGTTCACAAAGGCCAAGTAGGGTGTATCCATACGCATACAGTGCCATCTGGTGGAAAATTTCACGAAAACAACATGGCAGAATCACCATGAAAAATGGAGAAGCCACCAACTTTGTCGAAGGCTCACGGAGTGTCCATAGCACATCAGAACTTGACAGTGGTGGAATTTTGTGCAGAAACTCGTTAATTACGATCGTGTGGCCCTGCTGCTCATCTGGAATGGGTAAATACTTCTTAAACTGCTCGTTTTCGAGCCGCACTCGAAACGAATTCGGAAGTTCACCAGAAAATCAAAGTGGATGGGCCTACCTCAAGCAGAGCTTGAAGGCGTTGCCTACCTATCATTGAATCATGAATGTCAACTTTCAAAATCAATTAAATCCGACCAACCAATTTGTCTACAGACTAAAGGCATGTCATAAATGAGATGACCCCTTTAACCACTTAACCACACACATTTAAACATTCAAGAGAGCTGTTATACCATCTTTCTGGCAAGGACAAGGCGTCCCACAGGGTTGTGCATGTTGCAAAGACAAGCCATGTTTGGTTCCTGGCCGGGGATGTGGCCGACAGTGCGACCCTGGCGGCGACGAAAACTTTTGGCGGAAAGCTCAAAATGGAGGTGGACGAATGGGCGAATGCTCGGATAGTGGTGGCGAGATGGAACATTGATTACTTCTTACGGATCGCCATCAATGAGTTCCACGAATTAGGAGCCATCACCCAAGAAACTAAAGATCTATGGCGTTGTAAGTATCCCCAGACTTGAGAAACAAGCTCCGGCATGAGCGATAATGGGGTTTGTTGTGATACTCAACCAACAAAAATACGACTTGGCCCTGGCACTGCATGGGCCAGAGGGGTGTACCAGTCCTGGTTCAGATGGATCATACATGATTTATACTATACATCTGAAGTTCACACAAGTTGGCATTGGTGCTTGTTATGAATCTGTAGCAGGGGGGGATCCAGAAAATTCCAGTGGGGGGGTCTATCGGTTTGTCGCGGAACGCACAATTCGCGACATTCCGCGACTGCGTGCGGATAAAATTAACATGTAAAAACATATACATTTTGGTCTGGTGGGGGGGGGGATGCATCCCCCCCCCTGCGTCCGCCCCTGATCTGTAGACCCAGTTAATCCGGGGGGTACTTCGCGGACTTTTGCATAGGGATGCACCACGGCAATTTTAAAAACCAGAACCATTCTAATCCAGAAACCAATTCCAAAACAAAAAACCATTTTAATCTTAATGATTTTTATGCCATTGTAATTGTCTTTCCAAGCCGGTTTTAATGGTACCCAACACGCTGTATTTGCAAAAACGGGAACCATATTAATCTAAATTCCTAAAAAACCAATACCATTTTAATCCTAGAAGGCCAAAAAACGGTGTGCAGTCAAAACGGCGATAGACCAGAACGGCTATTGTAGTTTTGACAGTGTCACAACGGCGATGCCAAAACGGCGATGATTAGATATCCAAAACGGCTACAGGTCTATACCAGGACGGCTATACCACTATTCCAGAACGGCTATACTTTAATTTCACTCTTAATCCCTAATTGGCATTGAAGAACAACCCAACCTATTATATTGAGTCGTTGCCCTGCACAGGAACTTCAGCCTTGATCAAGTTGAAGTTGAAATTCCAGGTAAATCTATCGGAACTGTCTGTGTGACGTACTTCGAAAAGTCTGCTCGATGGCGTTTTCAGAAAGGTTGCACAACGTTGCTCTTCTCATCACTGGCGAACTGGAAACTAGATGGTGGTGGCGTCGTTGTAGTCCCATACCTTTTTTTTAAACAACTTTATCACATTTTCTAGTCCCTGTTGTCTTGCAATACTAAAACTGCAAATGTATCATTTATGATATTTTTATGTCAATAAAAGCATTGTTATTTATTATATAGTGGCGGCTTAGCCATGCACAGATGATTTAGTGATATTACGTCACAAGAGAAGTGGACAAAAACCATTCGATTTTTGTCGTGTAATCGCTTGGCAAAAACATTGCCGAAACATTGCGAAAATGTGACATGATCATAGTTATAAACAGCCAATAGAAGCATGTAAGTGAAAAAAAAATTTTTTTAGGTGGCCTGGTTGCCGTGGACTTGACGAAAACGTGAGTTCATGATTGAATTGAAGGTGTGACAAGGATGTGTTTCCGAACGCGCCAGTCTAGACACTCCTGTTTCCAGGAGGTGCCAATGTCAATTCTCGAGTGCAGTTTTTCCGGCTACTCCCTGATATGTGGGGAGTACTGGGGTGTCGAGTTTTGTACCACGTGGCAATAACTGGTTCCTGCTCAAGCGAAGCTCTCCTGTTCTGGTACCGGGAAACATGAGGGTTGAGTGAGTCTGGCATATTCGGAAACAAATCACTCGAGTTGCTAGTGTAACCTTTCCAAAAACGCCCGGGTGTCAAGCAGGAACCAGTTTGTCACATGGTTAAAAACATAAGACCCCTGTGGGAGTAGCCAGAAACACCATTGGCGACAAATGCCGACAATGAATGTTGGCACCTTCCAGAAAACGCGAGGTTCGAGTCTGGCGTGTTCAGAAATAAATCCTCATCAGCCGTGTCACACGATTTGCCCATGCGGCAACCAACCAGGTGACAGCATATGTAACTGGGCAACAAGCAAGCGACTAACCAAGCAACACGCCACCTTCAGGCAGCAGCAGATCGAATCAGGCAACAATGGTGAAAAAGCATGGTCCGTGTCTCGTCTTTTCGCTCTATTTTTCATGCTGGGCTGATGGTTCTCTCGTTGCAAACTCTAATTTCGCAAAGAACAATTTTTAAAGAATCTCGCGAATAGTATTTAGGATTGTTGACGTGGAGCAAAGCACATTAGAATATTACTGAACAGGATCTCGAGGCTTTGGAGTCATGCGATGACATCGAATATATTCAATAGATTTTTTAATATCACTTAGACATGATCATTTGCATTGTAGGTTTGAAAGTGGAGTACTCGCGGATACAGCCAAATGTCTCGTCAGCTGCAACGTACCAATTCAACTTATTCACGTTCATGAGCCTCCAGGATGAAGCGACCAGCCGAGACATGAACGACAATGAAAAGTCCGTTTTGGATGTATATAAAGACCTTGTTGACGGTGCGCAGTGGAGCGATGAAGATATGGAGTCATTGGAACGTTTTGACTACTTGCTGCGCCAAAAGGTATTTCAGATAGTCCATCTCATGTGTTAGTAATGCAATTTCTATTTGGGGATATGCACCTCCTATCTGCTTGTACTGCTAGTTGATATAAACTTGTTATAAAGCTTACTTAGCATAATTATTTTTGTTGGTATTCCTTCAGGCAGTGCAAAGGGCTTACAAGGAGAGAGGAGCTGAACACGCTAAGACGATCTACAAGAAGTTATGGAAGGGTCAGCCCAAGGCCAAGTATGCCGTGAGTTGTGGTGTTACTTCTAAATCTAAGATTACTGAAATTAACGTTGTTTTGACTTATTTACCTTGCCATATTGCAGCACGTATTCATTACTTGGTTCTAGCATTTCTGATTCAGGATATTAGTCATATTGTAATGACAGTCCATTGACAGTACATGTTGATGGTCAATTGAGTATTATAACTACCCTCCTTCGTTGCTTCACTGTGATTTTCAGTTCCCCGTGATTATGCAAATTCCTGATGAGTGGCAGCACTAGTATTTTTAATGGAGGTGTGTACACATCTCCATTTATGCAGTCACAGTGACAAAATGGACCGTTTTGGAGGGAAATTTGAAATTTGAGCATTTTCAGAATGTCTTTTGGGCCCTGTCTTGGCTATTTAGTTTGGAGATGTTTGGGTCAAGAGATGTCCATAACTTGATTATAGAGCATGCATCTGGCATAGGAATGAATACCAGACATGTTGTAATTAGGACGTGACTTCCTTGCCATCTTGCTTGGATCCACTGGGGGCGGCTGCACACATTGTGTATTGGCCGCTGTGCCTAAACTATTGAACTTGTATAATGATATTTGGCACATGGATGGGTCTTACAGCGTAAATGTGCATTTTGGTGTTCATATTTAAGCAATTGGTGGAGTCTTTGCAAAATATTGATAGTTTTTAAAAAATTATTTTTTTTCGTTTCCAGAGCAGAACTCTGAAACGATTATACCTATGGGCATGAAATTCTACCATCATATGCATTGAATACACTTAATGTTCCTTTTGGGGGTCTAAATGCTCTTACAAAAATTATCAACAGTAGGCCTATAAATTCAGCAAAAATGTTATTTTTTCAATGCTCCATGATTCTGTCAATTTTGGAGTTACACTGCGGAAATTTTGTATTTAGATGTCAAAATTAAACCTCTTTTACTGACTAAACTCATTTGGAGCATTTGGAGAGCCAGTCTTAGAAAATTTTCATAAAAACCAAAAAACTGGGGAAAAAGGATTTCTGATATTTTTCTCAAATTTTTGGTTTCTCAAAAATTAATTGTAAACAATAAATTGGTAAACTTCAACAAATATTTACTTAATCATATTAGGAAGTTAATTTTGTATCCATATGTGTATAGTTTAGTGATCAATTTTGCTTGAAGTGGATTGTTTTTAAAATTCTGAAATTTAGCACACAATATAAACAACACCTGGTTCTGGCCACTCAGGGAAAGTGTTTTTCAGGGGATATGAAGTAAGACACTACAACACCTCCATTTTGAACCCCTGGGTTCTTGTTTTCTTTTCCACTGGCTTGCCTCTAAATAGCTCACACCGGTGCTAACGGGGCGTAAAACACAAACTCACTCACTTTGCCACTGACACCTAGCGAGAAATCAGGAAACAAAAACAGGTTGATTTGTTTTTGCCTGCAGCAAGCTGCCTGGCTGGGGGCAAGATATTACGTAATAGGCCGCTGCATGATGTAACTGTAGGCATTGCTTCCCCCCCCCCCCCTCAGCCAATTCTAATATCTTGGAACTATATTTTTAGAAAATTATTACGATTGCACGCTATCAATTACACATTTGCAGGCTATCAAAGAGTCCCTGAAGGAGCTACTTGCTGGCAAGACTGAGTTGGAAGAGGACGATGAACCTCCGTTCAACTTGGAAGTGCTGAATACTTTGCGAGTCCTGACCTCTATGGTGGACGAGACGCCTCAGATTCTCCAGGTCTGTATTTTCGTAATATGCGGTTTTTGACCTTTTTAGAAGTGTTTGCTTGCTTGTGGGAGGAAGGATGAGAAAGCTTGTCAACAGTCTAGAGGTCGCACTGTTTCATCAAACTCATTCAAACTTCGCATACCGTTTCCACATTATGTCATAATTTTATCTTGCGCTGAATGAACTTTTGGTACACTTCCATGACATTAGACTTTTTACAAGGCAAAATGTCATCATGTTGGACGTATGCGTACACCGTTTTAATACTTCCAACATGATGACATTTTGACGCATGACATCTAGACGTAGCTCAGCTCCTGTTGCACTTGGAGCTTTGGTTGATGGCTTGTCTGATACCCCATCACCTGGCCTCATCCCTGTTTAACAATGAAATAGCTGAGGTGTAGTGGTATGGCTACACAAGCTGCTTAAGTGAAAAATCAGTAAATCGGACTTTACAGAATTGCTCGTAAGTTATTCTCAAAGTTCTATCCGTTTCAGCGTGCGATGAAACATCTCTCAATGATCAGAGAAGAGCACAAAGAAGAGGAAAAAGCCAGAAAAGAGAAAAAGGCTAGAAAAAAGGAAAAGGCTGACGATGTCATCCCCCCAGAAATAAAGCTGTAAGTCATACGTACATATATATGTATCCAATTATATGTGCCATAATAACAAGATGGAGTTGAATAACTGAATTTAAACACAGAGTTCAATGCATGAATTAAACAGTTTACACATTGACAAATGAAACAATATCCACATTGACACTGTCTATCGCATCTCATGTAGTCTTCACCTCAGACTTCTACCCTCTTCTGCTGATCGCCGTCCAGTGGCGCCTCCCAGTGTCTTTGGAGGGACTCCACTGTCTGATTACCTCACTGTCTTATTTTTAGTTATCGAAAAGCTTCTGATTCTGTCTGAAAACTCATCTTCCAAAAATAGTTTGTTATTTTACTTTTCTAGAGAGGTGTCTGGCGACGTTCTCTACAAAGCAGTTGAACGGATGCTCCCGGGAAAGGAAAGCAAGCCGCTCTATTTGAAAGGAAAGTCACTTGAGAAATTACGCAACAAATGTGTGCAACTGAAAAAGAAAAAGGTGGGTCAGTCTCCCAAGAATGTGAACAATGTCATTAGATGGCTGAAAATCTTACTGTCATCCACCCATCCTTCATAAGCCTTTCTATAACACATCTTTGTGTTCTAGGACTTTAGAAACATTCTTAAGAAAAGGACTAGAAATGTTTTTCAAATATGATTTTAGTTCAATTGACTTGTTGGGAGTAGCAGCTACGATACAATAAGATACGTTTAAAATTTTTTGTCACTCTGAAATATGCAGCAAATTTTGTAGTGACGGATGATATTCTATCAAATATAGTGAAATTAGTTGAAGAAAGTTGCAATTTAAAGCAGTTAGTTTAGTTATTCTCAATTTGTTTTATAGACTTGTAGTTCTCTCGTAATTAAAAAAAAATTGTCTTGTTTTCTTTTAGTATCAACTGTTGAGTTGCCTTCCCGAATATTTCCCACGCCAGAAGACCAACTCAGAGAATTCATCCGAGAAAGAAAGCGCTTCTTCGTCGTCTGATGAGGAGGTCTCATTCCGAACAGAGGATGTCTCCTCTCCGGTGAAAAGGACTCCGAAAAACAAAAAGAAGGAATCAAAGGAGTCTGTCATGAGCACTGCTTCAGCAACAAAGCATCAGTCAACGGTAAAAAAATCAGAAACGAAAAAGCAAGAGTTGACACCGAGAAAATCTGCAACTAAAAATTTACCTGTTGCATCAAGTAGCGAATCCTCCTCAGAAAAGGAAAAGTCAAAGAGAGTGTCAACGGGAAAAAGAACTCTCTACAATGTCAAGAGGAAACTGGAGCTGGAAAATGGCGCCACTGATGGTAATTATTTTGATATTATTTAATTGTAGTCAGCTATGCTGAAATGTTTGATAAATATGATAGGAACTACTATGTAATTGTAGTCATCAACAGGGACTTTGAGAGCTCTGTGTGAAAATCATGAATTAAATTAAATTTCTCTCCTCTAATAAGTGGGTGCCGCTAATAAATAATATTGTAAAACACTAACTCACTCCTCTAACACTGTTGTTACACCAGTTCTTATGTATGCCAGTGTGGCTTTCTTTGGATTGTTGAGTAAACAGCTTAAGAATGAAATGAGTAGACCAAACAAAGTTTGTGAACGTTTATTGAAACGGAACTATGTAATTGACAATAATGAATCTCATTATAAGAATTGTGTGGTTAGCCTGGCTAATAAGATCATGCGGGACTCTACACACCCACTTTATGAACTCTTTGAGCTTTTGCCCAGTGGGCGCAGATATCGAATGCCCTCTATCAGGACACAGCGTTTTAAAGACACTTTCCTTCCTGTATCTGTTTCCCTGTTAAATGCTTCAATGTAATGTACCTTAACCTTGTACCAAGTACCAAAATTTCACTGTTGTATATATGTGGCGCGCCACGTGAAAAGGGACCTTACGGGTGGTGACGTCATGTAGCAGCAAGTGCCCGGGAAAGTTGACGTCACTAACTGAAGCAGAGCAAGCTGTCACCAAAGTCGCGCACAACACAGTCTCTTATTTGCACTCTCTTCAGCATATAAAATTATTTCATTTACGCAAACGAAATGCATTTTATCTTTTAAGAGAATGCCATTGGCTCTGAAAAGATCAAAACGCCTTACCTGAAGTCGCAATAGTGAAGTCCCAACTATTGCGACGGGAATTGGCTTTCAGAGGGTTTTTATGCATGCCCAGAATCAAAGATTGCAGTCCTACTCTAGGTACACTTTAGATGACTAGTATTAGCTCATGATTGTAGACATGCATTCTTTACCATGCCAGTTAGCACTCTTATGCTCTAAATTATATGATCATCCATATTTAGACATCATATCTATTGGTAAATAAAGTAGAGTTCGATTTTAGTAACTCCTGTGTGGAGCTCAGTACAGTGCTATCTGAAGAACAAGTGGCTCCACCTATAATCAGATGTTGATAATATCAAGCCCTGTGATAATATCAACTTTCAAGGTATTAGTTAGAAGAAGAAAAGAAAAGAAAATTAACTTTAGGCATAATAAAAGCCCACAGAAGATGAACATATTTCTGATAACTTACCAAAAGTGAGTGCTCGACAAACAATATAAATAATTTGGTGTAGGCCTATATATTGTATTTTTTAGGCCAACAAATTAAACTTTTGTTGATACATTAAGCGACCATGAATAAAATATATAATAGATATATATCAATTTGGGTACTTGTATGTTGCATAATATCAAGCAGCCACTGTGCATGTATTTATAAAGTGTTTACTCATGAATACGTTGACTGAGTGGCTGTTCCAATGTGTGGATTACCAAAATGATTGGCTGTGCAAATGATTCTTTTTTACTGGCAAATGTAGCACTGGGCCAGTTATTTAATTTAAGGATAGGTTTAATAGCTGATTAAAAAAACAGAGGACTCGAGTTTGACAGAAATAATAAAAGGAATTGTAAGTGCATTGTTTGGTCATATATGGAGGTTCATCTGTGAAAAAAAAGTTGCACAATCTATGTAGTTCTGCAGATTAGCATGTGAGTTGTCAGTTTTATTCATTCTCATGAAAAAAAGAGTACAACAAAAGGACACTTGATATGAAATGCTCGTTTTATTAGTATCAATATCATGATGTTCGATATTAGTGGCTAATCAACAACATGCACAGTCTGTGGATAATTCACCTGATTCATAATTTTGTTTTTTGCTTTTGTACAAGTATTTGCCAATTTTCCATTTCCTTTTTTTTTGCCAGAAGTACATGGAAGCTCCCTCTGTTTAAAGAGTTGATTTAGGCAAGATAGATTGTATTGGAAATGTGGTCAAGACAATTGTATTGGATATCTGGTCATCTAAATTTACACGAACAAGTCAATTTTGGAGTGCAGTTGTGAAAGAATTAAAAAATCACTTCCACTTTGTTTGGTAGCAACAAATTTAGTTTAATAAGGCTTATATATATTATAGACACCATATTAATATAAAGTCACTCTAGAATGCAGCCCTCTTTGGGAAGAAAAACTGTACTGTTGCAATTGCAAATCAGCCATTGAGCAGATTCCTCAGCTTCTGGAGGTTCGGGAAATGGTATGGGATAAGATTCTTCAGTTTTGAAGAAAGTTTAGTGCAATGCTGTTCAGGACAACTTTGTATGGACTGTTTGTCACAGGGTCCCAAATCAGTCCTCAGATTCTCAAATTCAAGGTGTGCTTGTTATGACTTGCACTGAGACTGTGACAAAAGACAGTGGATGCCCGGATAGCTGAGAATTAGCACGCCAGGCTTTTACCAAATTTCTGCTATGTTTAGGGCCTGTTTTAGATATATTCCTTAATTGCAGTCATTTGCAGATACTCTTAAACAATATTCATACCACGTCAAGAATGTTAATTGCAACCAAAAAAATATATAATGTTGCAACAATTCATTGCATTGGCACTCCTAGGTTAGGGACCATTCACTATTTATGACTGGGGGAGGGAGGGGAGGGACTTTTGTTAAAACTTGCCATAAAAATGGATACTTCCTCCCTCAGATTTAATGTGGATTCGGCAATCCATCAATTCTTTGTTTTGTTAATAATATAATATTGGTGTGAAGTGAAATGGCATTTAATAATTATATAATTAATGTAATAAGAGAAAGGCCTACAGATCTTAGCACAGGATGTAGGAGTTATGCTTACAGTGGGTCTTAGCGCTTCAAGATTTATAAACAAATGTGTAAATAATTCCATGTTCTCCAGTTTAATTTAAGATACCAACGTGTAAGACCTTTTGAAATATACATAGAACTAATAATGTAAATGGTTTAAATGACTAATGCTACATTTTTGTGCATAGACTAAAACTTTTTAATATTGAATTTAAAAAGGCGAAAAAAAACCAAAAAACACCTGAATCTAGACCTAAATATTGCAAATTTGGCCAGTGTGTAACAGCCCAGTATCCATGGCAACCAAGAATAGCAACTTGGAAAAAAAATTATAAATATAATTTTTCATCAAAATGAGCATGTATGGAAAGTTTGATTGAGATTGCCAGTCTCCACATTCCTGGATTTGGCCTTCATTGCTGATTTTCTCTGTCGGCTGTTCTTAACTCTCGTTTGGGATGATTTTCATCAAATATACTTGCCTTCTTAAAATGCCATGTATGGTACTAAAAATGTGAAGTATTTCAAAAACTTTTATATTTTTATGAACTACATTAATTAAACTTTTATTTACCACCTTTAACTCATTTTTCATAATTTCACCCCTAAGGTCCCTTTTCATGTGGCCTGTCACATATATATATCGATGTATACAATGTGACCAATAAATTATCTGTATCTGTATCTGTATCTGTATCTGTAACACAAGGTTATCTTCTTTGTTTTTTAGATTTGTTATGTTTTTAATACAATTAATTTGCACTTTCCTTTATCAGGTGATGATTCTGAGGATGAAACTGGCTCGGCCTCCAGATCGTCAAGCCCGCAGTTGACGCAAGTGTCGGAAGTGTCGTTTGTCAGGCTGATGGAAAAGAAGTCCAAGGCCAAGAGACCTTCTAAAAAGAGGAAAGTGTGGACGAGCGAAGAAGAGGACCTCATTTTCAAGGGGGTGGTCAAGTACGGAGTGGGATGCTGGCAGGAGATTAGGACCTACACGAAACTTCATCATCGTACAAACGTGAATATCAAAGACAAGTGGAGAAATATTGTGCAAAAAGGAAATGTTGAGAAAATTTCAAAGAGACTGGGAATAAAATTGAACCCTTGATTCACAGACTTTTGCCTTCTTTTACCAAGACAATTTACCAAGACTGTGTTGTAATGCCATTTGGTGACGCCATTTTGCCTTTCTGCAGTACAAGACGTGCTGGTAGGTGCTATGTTTTAGTTCCGAATTCTTGTTTCAAATGTTACGTTGAATTTGATTTTATGTGATTGCTTTGAGACCCCTCAATTGCTGCTGATTGCATGCTGTTCATGGTATAAGAGGTTGTGGACTTAGTGGTTCACGTTAATCTGAATGATTAGATGATTAAGATTATCAGAATTAATCTGCATGTTTAGTGACAAAGGATTTTGTATTAAAATAAATAGAATTTTATTATCATGATTGATTATACGTCATAGTACTAAGGTATGTTATTAATGGTATGATTCGAGTAATTCTCATAATTAGTAGCGTTAAGCAGCATCATAAGCGTGATAAGGGTTATAACAATGTAGGTTTAATCCTGACCTTTGGAAATTAATTCATATAGTTGGTAATTCCAAAAAATAGACCTTTGTTGTTTGGAATTATTGACTATGTGATAAGGGTTGTTTTGCAGTATAATGGAAACATTCCATCTTGTTGCACAAAATTCCACCAGAGGTCTGCACTGTCTTTCATCTGTTTAGAGCATTCTGAACAGACATTGCTCACAAGTCTGGGTCGTGGTGAACTTCACGATCAACTTCTAATCAACTCATTCTGGGAATATTTTTGACATTTTGATAAGTCTGTTTGTGAAGCAGTCTTCTCAATGTTAAGCTGCTGAAAATTAAAAAAATTATCGAAGGCCGATAATTAGCTAAATTAGAGCTGAAGTGAAAGAAGTATTACAAGATTAGATAAGAATAGGTATAAGAATAGGTATAATAGTTGAGACAGAGAATCCGTACTCTAATAGTGATAGAATTCAAAGAATTGAATTGTCAACTTATTATTCAAGATGAATAGTATCTTGGCCAAATTGTGGTATTTGTAGGGAGTTCCCAGGTATTGCTGGCCTGTTATCACTATAATTATGGTCTCATGGGTCATATATGTGTCTGCATATGTGCAATATCTTATGCATTGTATCTTTTGTAAATATTTGTAAATAATTCCATCCCTTGCCCTCGGCAGGGACAATATCACAACCATTGTCGTCAGATTCAACAATTGAGTCACCCTCAAAAATTCCCAAATTCATGGAAATATAAATTGTGCTGTCAGTTTGACAATCATGGTCTTGTGACCAACATGTTAAACATGTGCGTGCCTTGTAATACTAGTGTTCATGTATAAATTGTACATATATACAAACAATTGAAGGTTGAATAAATTAAGGATATATTTTTAAACATGTCATATTGTGTGCTGGATTTGAGTTTTTGCAAACTTGCAATTTAATAAACCAGCATATATATATAATTTATGTTTATATATTATATATATTTGCCTACACCGTGTATTTCTGAGCCCTATATCCACCTGTGAGAATATTAGAACTATGATTACGTAGTTATGTAGGCTGATGTAATTACCGCGCTCCATGGTATATGCAGTATTATATTCGCGCAGCGAAACGGCCAAAGGCCATTTCGCGAAGCGAAATTTAGCACAAGAAAGGTTTCAAAAATCTGTGCAGTGATGGTCTCAACATCAATGGTCGACAGCAGGAAATTAGGTCAAGTGGGACCAGCTTCTTATCAATGATTTAGTTTGGAATTTAACAAAACATGACATATTCATATTCAAAAGTGTCTTAAAAATTCAATTTTCTCCATTAATATTCCCTGTATCTATTATTTTTATGGAATAGTTCATTATAAGCCTTGACAAGCTAAATTAAATTATTAACATATGATTCATTTCATTTCAAAACAGACAACAAGAAAACATAACAAAATTAAGGTTACATAATCTTTGTCAACTGATGATTATGTAACAGTGAGCAATTAAATTGACATGCAGATCATGTAATTGTTTTTGTTATCACTATTATGTAATATCAACAATCTAGCATTAGACTTAAATTTGGCAGCTTTCAGTGTAGACTTCCTTTTTACTATTTAGCTGATTATCTATCAATTCTATTTATTCTTAATCCTATTTATTTGCTATCCTATCTGTCTATCTATCTATCTATCTATTTATCTATCTATCTTCTATCTATATATATATTATATTTTTGATCTATTTTATTTTTCTTATAGTTTCTAGTCTAAATTTCTCTCTATTTTTCTATATATCCGTCTTTCAATTTCTTTGAAACAGTAACATAACTGCCTTTCATACATATGATACATTGAATATGAAAATATTTAATGAAACTTTGAAAGTTATGGTAAAACCATAAGTCCTAAAAAAAACTTTTTTTAAGAGCTGTGCGAATTTCATGGCTGTGCCATTTACATATTACTAAATATCTTCCTTTTATTGTGTTTAGGACTGTATATATATTAGGTTAATGGAGTAAGGACATGTGCTGCATTGGGAGAGGTGTTTTAACAATATCTTGATGAATCATAATTACCATGTCATCTGTGGTCATTTCGTATGACCAAGTATTCAGTTTTCATGGTTGAGTGATTTCTGTAATTTTGTGGTCCAGTGTTAAAGCCCTTAGGGCCCAGGGGTCACATGGAATAGCATTGGGTTCAATTTCCACTTGAGCTCTATTGAAACATTTACTGAATCACATTGATGCACATTGCACATTCTGTCAGAAGGGGATGGATGGAGTTAGTTATCTCAGTTGGGACTAGCACTCTGGGCTTCAAATCCAGAGCCGAGTCATCTGACCCTCTGTTTGAAAGCCGTTTCAACTTACAATCATCCTTTACCTCATTGAGCTGTCCTCCTGCCCTTATTGGCCAACGAAAGTGCGTATATACAGGTCATAATACCTGGTTTCGGAATTGTAAGGGGCCGACCAGATGATCTTTGGGGAGGGGGCTATGGCTTTTTGGTGAAAAAAAATTTGTTTCCCACTAGACGCTGAAAAAAAAAGTTTGTTAAGCTCAGGAAAAAAAAAAGTTTGCTTCCACTTGTAGCTAGGTGTCATAATGTTAGAATTGCGATAAAAAAGTTTGTCGACGCCTCAGCGAGCGGGAAAAAAAGTTAGTCCAGGGGGTAAAATTTATAGCCCCCCCCCAACTATCATCTGGTCAGCCCCAATGAGGTCCAGACACATAGTTAGACACACATAATTTTCAAAAGACAAAAAAAAGAAACATAAGCTGAGTTTTGTGCAATGTCGATGAAAATAGACGTAAAAATAATGTTCCAATGGGGAATTCAGAATTGTAGGCCTACTTATCACTAAACTATTACATGAATGGGGATATTGAATATTGAAGGATTTCTCAGAAATAGATAGCTAAAATTTTGAAATTAATATAGTCCTGTAGAACATATGTTTATTTCAAATAACATTTGCAGATTTATCATTGATTTTATGAAGGACATGATTAATTTCACTATTTCCGTTTTAGAGTGAACTATTGTTGACAAAATTTGAAAAGGACATTCGCAGAAATCAGTAATTTCCCGGTGATTTTGTTGACTAAATAAGTGCAATGATGGAAGTGATTAAAGTTGAGGAGTTTCATCCTTCTGTGAATTGGTGCACTTAACAAGTAACTTATTTAATAAATTACTAATACTAACAAAAACAAATATTTAGACATTTATGTTGGGTTATATCAAAACACATCCAAATAGTGCCTATATTTTATTTTTATTATTTTTTTTATTGATTTACGTGACACATGTATGTTGATGATATTCTGTTGTCCAATAAAATTCTATATATATATTTCACAACAGAACATAATTCTGTTCATGAAATTTTGTTACAACAATCAACTACACACATCACCAAACAACATAAAGGCTGTGGATGTGACATAACTTGAAAAAAGAGACTTTTAACTGAAGGAGCTATTATATGAGGGACAAATAGAAAGTTAGAAACATTGAAGGTCACTGTTGCAATACAATCCACAAACAAACTTCACACAAGCAAAAATCTCCTCAAATTTTAGGAAAGGTTTGAATATTCAGAAAGGTCTTTTATGCACTGAAGGAATTTGCCACAATGCTGACATTATGAAAACATCCAGTCTGGCCCTGTCAGCAAGAACAGGAAACTCCTTTGACCTTTTTTAACCGGCCTAACAGCGGAGGCCGGTTAATACAGGAGCTGTAAATGGATCAGGTGAAACCATAAACAGTAGGCATAAACTGCAACCACAAACCAGATGTAAACCACGTTTGGCAATGACAGACAAGGTTTTTTCCCCATTGTGACCTTAATATTTCACTTGCAGTTATGAAATTTGGTACAGGTATGGGCCTCTGGGTATGGATTGGGAACATGTCGAGAAATCCAAGATGGCTGCCATTTTGTGGTGGCCATTTTGGCAGCCATCTTTCTTCATTCTTGAACTGCTCATAGTGACCTTAATATTTCACTTACAGTTATGAAATTTGGTACAGGTATGGGACTCTGAGTATGGATTGGGAACATGTTGAGAAATCCAAGATGGCTGCCATTTTGTGGTGGCCATTTTGGCAGACATCTTTCTTTATTCTTGAACTGCCCATTGTGACCATAATATTTCACTTACAGTTATGACATCTGGTACAGGTATGGTACTCTGGGTATGGATTGGAACATGTCGATAAATCCAAGATGGCTGCCATTTTGTGGCGGCTATTTCGGCAGCAATCTTTCTTCTTTCTTGAACTGCCCATTGTGACCTTAATATTTCACCTACAGTTATGAAATTTGTTACAGGAATAGTACTCTGGATATGGATTTGGAACATGTCGATAAATCCAAGATGGCGGCCATTTTGTGGTGGCCATTTTGGCAGCCATCTTTCTTTATTTTTGAACTGCCCATTGTGACCTTAATACTTCACCTACAGTTATGAAATTTATTACAGGTATGGGACTCTGGGTATGGATTGGGAACATGTCGAGAAATCCAAGATGGCTGCCATTTTGTGGTGGCCATTTTGGCAGCTATCTTTTTTCATTTATTGAACAGCTCATAGTGACCTCAATATTTCGCTTAGAGTTATAAAATTTGTTACAGGTATGGGCCTGTGGGTATGGATCAGGGATATGTTGAGAAATCCAAGATGGCGGCCATTTTGGCAGCCATTTTTACCTTCAGCGAACGAAGTTCGAAGAAGGTATTGTTATCACTTTGGTAAAATGTTGTCCGTCCACCGGGCGGGCGGTCGGGCGTCCGGGCGGTTGGGCGGCGGGCGGATAGATAGTTTCCGGGCCAGA
The DNA here is from genome assembly GCA_026936325.1 of Platynereis dumerilii. Classification (NCBI taxonomy): domain Eukaryota; kingdom Metazoa; phylum Annelida; class Polychaeta; order Phyllodocida; family Nereididae; genus Platynereis; species Platynereis dumerilii. The sequence continues at coordinate 961,546 of JAPTHN010000103.1, read as the reverse complement.
ACTCGGGCCCTATTGCATGTACATAGATGAAATTTGGTACACATATAGCCCATATGGTCCAATTGTGCCTTTTCATGGTCTGATTGATGGGTATTCTATAGTTTTTGAAATATTGAGAAAAAATAATAAAAACAATTTTTTTTCATTTCTGGCCCAAAACTTGCCCATATTGCATGTACATGGATGACATTTCATACACATTTCACCTATATGATGCTGTTGTGCCTTTTGATGGTGTGATTCATGGTCATTCTATACTTTTTGAAATATTGACAAAATATATTGCAAATTATAATTTTTGGTTTCTGGTCCAAAACTTAGCCTCTCTTGGATGTACCTTGACAAAAATTCATCCAAATATTGCCTATAAAGATCTTTCACTGGTCTCATTGATAGGTAGTTTTAACACTTTTTAAATATTTAGAAAAAATTTGAAAAATATAAATTAATATACTTATTGGTTTTCGACCCACAGCTCATAACCTATTCCCTGTACATGTATGAAACTGCAACATAATATGTGTAAATTTGTCTAGTTCAGCCTTTCCATGGTTTTACATACCCTGGCAGGCAGGCGGGCAGATGGTAGGGCAGTGGGTATATAGATAATTTCAGGCCAAGATTTGGCCACGATTGTAGGGCTGCAACGGTTCACTACCTCACGGTTCGGTACGGTTCTCGGTTTCAGACTCACGGTTCGGTTTTTTCACGGTTATCTCTCAATCGACAAATTCAAACTTTATAAACAGCCATGCGCTTATAGATTACTGCAAGGAAGCATCATGAAATCTCAAGGGAAGGCATGATGTTTTACATTACCTGCAGTTGCTTAAATTTATTGAAATAGCATTAATATTCAAAGTCAAGAATTGAAAAATGTCAAAGTGACTGAGTGAGCACTACTGAGCAAGTCTTGGCCAATGCTATTTAATTGAGATGGGCATTTACTTGTTTGGACCCGTCCATATTTTTGAGAGCAGCAAATTAAATTGAGTGCCCATTGTACAGAAACTACCCATATGATCCCACTTCCTATTATGTTATAATTGTTTGTCTCACCAAGAATCCATGCAGCCACAAGCAGATTTATGTAATTGTGAGAAAAAACGTTGGGTCCTACAATAAAAATGTCAATATTTGATTTGAATGTATTACAATTAAAACTAAGGTAATCTGTCTCAGTCATAAGAATATCTTTTATTCACTACTTTAAAAGTTAAATTGCACTTCAGCTTTCACACCTCTGCCTCCCTTAATTGGTCCTGCATGGCAAGTGTGAAAGAGGGTGAAATATCGATTGTAATTAACCAATTCTATTCAGTCTATTGTGTGTATGGATTGGAAAGAACATAACTGGCGTGTTTCAATTGCTAATTGCTTTGAGATTGCCTCTGCTGAGTACTCTGCTGTCTGCTTTAGCTGAGTGAGCAGTTTTAACTTCAGCATTGGAGGCGCCCCTAGCGGCGGCCACCAGAACTACGGCGAACCGAATTATTCGTCGTTGCGACGGTACGGTGTATCGTGGGGCATAATACCGCGGTTTATTCGTACCGCAATAAACCGTTGCAGCCCTACACGATTGCATTATACCAATTTTGTCAACCTCGCTTTTATGACTTTACAGATGTCTTTCGCTGAAGGTTTGCTGCTGCGCAGCCTATGTTTCTTCATTTCTTGAACTACCCATTGTGACCATAATATTTCACTTAAGAGTTATGACATTTGGTACAGGTATGGGGCTGTTGGTATCAGTCGGAAACATGTTGAGAAATCCAAGATGGCAGCCACTTTGTGGCAGCCATTTTGGCAGCCATCTTTCTTCATTCTTGAACTGGCCATTGTGACCTTAATATTTCACTTAGGGTTATGAAATTTGCTACAGGTATTGGCCTCTGGGTATGAATGAGTAACATGTTGAGAAATCCAAGATGGCGGCCATTTTGACAGCCATCTTTCCTTTTTTTAGAAATCTGTTCAAACTGCATTGATTCTATACTAATAGTCTAGCATCTTCCAATCAACTATTTCTCCTATCTTCCAATATCAGTTGCTCAGTGGTTTAAGCAATGGCACCTTCAATTTCATTGCGCGAGGTCGGTTTTGAATCCGCGGATTCTTGTCATGTTCCCCAACCACGGAGTGAGTGGCTCAGTCCTGTTTCTACATTTCAGCGTAATATGACCAAAGGTATATTATATCATCAAACAAAAAACATTGCATTGTATAGGCATCATCAAAATGTTTTAAATGCCTCGATTTTCTAATGAGGATCTAATTGTTATGTCATGGTTACAAGTGTTTAAATATTCCCTAGAGCTGTAATTAAAAGGGTTTAAAAAAATAAACTAACTTTAATTTAACTGCTGTTTACACCAAACAATTTCTAATGAACCTTGAACATGTTGAAATTTCATTTAGGTGTAATGCATATATATACACAATTGTTGTATGAAAAGCCCTTTATCTGAAATTATCATAGCATGAAGTCTGTAATCAGTTGATGCACAACTATGTTTATGATAAGTAGTATAATTTTGTTCTCTTTTGGAAATGTTCTATTTAACTGATGATGCTAATTGACCTGTCAATCTGGTTGTGGCTTGGGCTTAACCTATCTGGCAGATGTTGACAATTAGTTGATTAGGAAGGGATCATTATTTTATGTAAATGGTTGTATGTTCACCACAGTGCCAGCCTGTGTTCTAGCTGCTGGGTGTATGATCATATGTTTATTTGGGAAGTTAATATTCTCATTATTCTGGCTATATCATTCTAACCAGCCCCAACCTGCACAGCTGTGACCTGTTACCATAGAAACTGGAGGGAATTCCTTGGAATGCAGTGATGCTTCTTCTGGCTCTTCCACTTGTGACTATTTTTAGACCTTTTGGGCATTCCCCCTGTGAGCACTGGAGCGGAACGGCCACAACTCTCACAAACCACTAAATAGAGGCCATGGCCAGGTGGCATACACCCACTGCAGTTCAGTTGGAATTAAGGGATCTATGGATGTGGATTACCAACTTCGTGTTATAGCAACTCATAACCTCATACTGGACTCATAGTGTTAGTACACACAGCATCAAAGCAGCATCAGAGCCTGATCATAGTGATCAGAGTTATTCAGAATATTCTAAAACTCTTTAAATAGGTCGCAGCAAGTGGCTGGTGACTCAATGGTGGTAAATGTGTCAGGGGAGCAAGAACAGAGTGGAATGGAGGGCTCAGGAAGCCCAAGAGGAAGCCCCCACCCCTCCACTCATGGGGGTGTTAATGGAGCAGCTAATGGAGCTCATGGAGGAGGCTGTGGCAGGGGATCTAGCTGGTCCAACTCTGTGTTCACCCTAAGAGATATATCCAGCAAGTATGATGACTCCAACCTGCCCAAGTACCTGTTTGTGCACAAGGACTACTCTGATGAAGGACTTGGATTACACCTCAAGTCAGGAGATCTCTTGGAGGTGTTTGGGTTCCACTCCCTGACTTGTGTCAAGGGGGATTACGACGCGGGCCAAGCAGGAATGCAGCACGTCAGCATCCCCCTCGGCTACCCGGGCAAGGTCCGCAAGATGCCTAAATGTGAATACCAGTTCCCCCTCGCCATGGACCTGGTGCGCCACTTCCCCAGATACGTGCGGGTGACCTTCGCCCCTCGCCCCAGGGAAGGTCCTCTCGGTCTGGGAGAGGTCCTGGAGTTGGTGAAAGCGGATCGGGAGAAGGAGGTCTTACATGTGAAAAGGAATGAGGAGAAACTTCAGATCCCTCTTTCCCTGAGGGGAGACTTTGAGGAGATCATCTTCAAGGAGAATAAGGATTACGACCTTAGGACTCTAATGAACAACCACCTGTGCCCCATGTGGGTGCAGTTGACGGAGATGAAGCGCATCAGGGAGGGATTTACGAGTTTCAAGCACTTCTCAGGGGAGGTGAAGCTGAGTTATGTTATGACAGAGAGACTGCTCTTGTGCAGGGTTGTCAACGAGGAAGTGGCCGAGGGTGATGAACAAGTGCAGGTCATGTGTATACCTGTTGAGAGAGTATGTAGGAATGGAACGAGTCCTTCCTTTAAAGTGCCCACCGGAATACTCAAGGACAGTCAGCGGATGTTCTCTGCTGAACCAGACTGGCAGCTCCACCTGTTGAGCACTTCTGTGAGGGTTTTGAATTTCGTTACAAATCACAAAGCGTCCTTACTTCCTAGGAAGTATGATCCTATTGAGTTAGATGACACTTCCGTGCGCCAGACTGATTCCCCATCACTCTCATCAGACTCCGCTGCGGATGAAACAGTCGACTCCTCCTCTCCAGTTGCTCCCGTTCCGCCTCCCAGACGCAAGAAGCAGCTCAAATCTACTCTGTCTGAAGTGAGCTGTCAGTCAGTGAGCGTCCAGGACAACAACCACCTTGAACTCACTCGAGAACTCAGTGGGCCCGTGGATAACAACATGCGAGGATTTTCAAGAACCGAATATCGAAATAGCGCTGGTGCTTCGCCCACAGGGACGCTGGACAGGAAGCTGCAAAGAGATTCTTCCATCCCTGATGAACCCCCTCCCCCCACTCCTCCGCGACCCAGGAAGGATGTCCATTCATCACCCATGGACAACAGACCTCCCCCTCCCCTCCCTAGACCATCACCGCGCCCTTCCTTACCCATTCAGCAATCCGGCCCTCCCCTGCCTCCCCAGTCCAGCAAGCCCTCCAACAAACACTCCAACAAACCATCGTACGTGACCATAAAACCTCTTCCAAGCCACCCCCCTCAGCCCCCGACGTCCCCTCGCCCTTCTAAGCCCTCCGTCAATGACCATGTCCCTCCACCTCCCCACTCCACCCCCTCGGGCTACCTGCCCATGGGCAGCATGAAGGACGATGACCCACCCTCCTATCTCAACAACGCCTTCAGTAAGTCTTCTATATACTTCCTCTATTCTGATATGTACTCTCAATTTAATGCTATGCGTTTGAGCCGTGCTTTGTGTCAGACTTCTTTTGATTTTTATGTCCTGCACATTGCAGTGAACTAGAGCGTACTTGACAATTACAACATTCCGTTTCGAGTCTTTAGCTATTAATTTTGCAATAGAACTGAGCCATCATACAGTTATAATTACAAAAATATGTTTTAAAAACTGAAGTAACTAAAAAAGTATACTGAAAATCCATTGTTCGAATGGTCATGATCATTTGCACCTTGCCATGTCATAAAAGCGAAGGTTTGTTGCCAAAACTAATATTTATAAATTTGTGTAGTCCGTATTTATCATAGATGGTAGATAAGGTTATGCTGATTGGGGTACTTCGCGGCATGATAACAATCTGTTTGTTGCCCAAGCGCTATTTGCGTTTGTGTCTCGTCTCATTATTTGTCTTTTTCTTTATCGCAGAAGATGGAGAGCATCCGAAACCACCGAGCCCCGACTCAGAGGAGGAAAAAGTCAAAAAGGTAAAAAGCTATTTGAAAAAAAAAAGAAGATAATTGTTGTTGCAGATAATTCAAGAGTTGAACGGAATTATTCTCAGTAGTTGCGACAGAATTTTTAAATTGATAATCTGCAGACAAATGGTCTTAGATATTTAGTTTATTCCCAATTTTTAAATGCTAATAATTATTGGCTTTTAAATATAGAACTGATCAATATGATAGCTGTCAGAATTTGCAAAAAAATATTTTCAATCACCAAGTTTCTTTTTAAAGATTAATTATTTCATACCAAGACCGATGCAGCAAACTACTTCTTTGGCCCTGCTTACTGAATGTGAACATTCACTGGTTGAAGATATATTTTTGCATGTGATGTTGGGACTGGATGGTTCATAAATAAAGTAGAATTTCATTCTAGATAAGTAAGTGTCTCTGGGGCCAACATCCTGCAAAAGAAGATTTGAAATACTTTTTTTGGTGAAAGGCCACTTCGATTTATTATAGGATTTTTGGAAAGTGAAATTCAAAACTTCCCCTGTTATGAATATTTGACTCGAAAATTCTCTGAATTTGATCATAACATCCTTTTTGAGAACTTGTTGTTATAGTAACTGCTATTATTGTAGCTAATTGACACATTCATTAGTGAACTATATGTGTTAATATTACTGAAAAGACATGTGCTTCCTTGTGCAATTTTGGCCCTTAAATTAATAGTACAAATGATAACATATCATTAAATTGTCAAAAGGTAACGATGATAATTCATATATCCTGTATGGCAATATTAGGAATATAATGTCCTGTTGCCAAAAATGCGTACCCTTCTATCTGATATGTTATAATGTTAAGTATTTGTATAGTGCCAATTCCAGTGAACTGCTCATTGGCGCTTGGTTAGATTAGCTGATTTCGCCATAGAATTTTGCAAAAAGATATGTTTTCAATCTTTTGCTTGAAGTTATCCAATGTTTTTGATTTTCACACATGGATTGTACCGGAATTGTATTAACTTTGAACTAGACTCCGTGAATACAACTGGAAAGTTAGTCCCGCACCTAGCCAGGATGATAGCTCTAGGATGATCTTTTATGTGTATATATTAAAAGACATCTAGAAGAGTCTTAATTCTGATAGTTGATTGTTTTTAAACTCAGATGTAGACAGGGCAGCTCCTTATGAACATGTCAGTGCTTGGCAAGCAAAAAATCCCTGGAGCTATAAAGCTTATATAGGGTGTAAATATTCATTGAGGACACCCGCTCTCTCCCATCTCATCAATCATCCCTCATGAGTGGAGACTGAGCACTAAGAACTGGGCTTCGAGGGCTGCACTTAACATTATTATCTGTCTGTCTTAAATGATTCAAAATATATTGTGTGCATATCTTCTTAAATTTTATTCAATATCTGTTTTGTTTCTTTTGCAGCTGTATGGTGGCCCCTTGAGTGAACTCAACAGGAAAATGTGGGAGCGACAAGTTTCGATTCCTTCAGATGAAAGTCAAGACGTGAATGAGCAGGAGGAGGATATGTACATCATGTCAAACGTGGACTACATCTCTTGTGATGTGGACTGTGATGATACCTATTCCTGTATTCCTAGCCAGGGCGCAGTGACCCCCCCTTCCGCCCATGGCCAGACCCATCCTCACCCTCCCCCTCCTCGTATCACGCGCTGTTCTGCCTCCAGCACAAGCAGCAGCGCCACCTGGTCGTCTGGCTACAACAGCGATACACCAGAGGGCACTGTGACCAATGTTGGCGAAATCTCTGGAATTCCCCATGACTTAAAATGTCTGAGCGTCAGTGGTCTGGCCGATAGCTTGACATTATTGAGGCTTGAAAGGCTGGCTGATTCCTGCAGAGACAATTTAATAGACGGCAGTATGTTCAAGGTTCTGTCTGCGGATGAACTTAGGTCAGAACCCTTCAATCTGAGCGGCTTGTATCTCAAGAAAGCCCTTATGTTCAAGGACGAAGGCTGGATGCCAAAAATGAAATGACAGTTTACACAATGTATTAGAAAAGACAATGAAGTATTTCTATAAGCTACCCTGTGATAACTTTATTACCAGTTTGGTACCACCGTCTATTTTGTTATCAACTGCTTTTAGTCAATTTATATTTCCTGTATTTTTAATTTGATGTACAAATGTTACAGGTCTGCTTTTAGTAACTTTAAATTTTAAAGCAGCAGGCTATTTTGTACAAATGCTGTACGTACATGCTGATGTATGCTTGCAGATGTTATTTCTATGTTAGAAATATTTTGTAATAAGTCATTATTGAAATTATTTTGTATTATAGAATACATTGAATAAATTTATGAGATATTATTTGTAAACTGGATGTCGAGGTTGATTTAAAGGTGATAACGCTGCTTCTGGGGAATGCAGCAAACATGTGCTACAATTATGCACAGCCCTGAACCCTTGTTCCTTGAAGTCTAGTCAACTTTAGATGTTTTATCTGCATGTCTAGTAACCGACTAACCGACAACTGGCAACAAGAACAGACTTCCAATTGTCATTTTTATTACATTGTCGACTTACCTCTGGGACATTTTAGCTTATCAATGCGGAGCGTTTGATCTGGCCCCAATAATAAAAAGAAAACCCCCACAGCGCCTCACGTGTGATCACGTGACCTCTCTCGACCAATAGCGCGCATTGGCGCGAACTCCTCTCAATCATCATATTCAATTTTGGGGCAGCACTGACAACACGTGCTTGCGATTCTGGCGAAATAATGGAAGAATTTGACTACTACGACGAAGATACAAAGAAGAAGGAAGATATTACGAAGAATCCACAAGTTAAGTGCTCGTTTTGGTTGCGTCTGGCTTCGCTGAGTCACTTAAAACGTGTCAGCGAGCGGGCGTTTTACACTGCTATTTAGTCTGGCCGAAAAGCAATTTTTTTTCGGGCAGATATTTAGCTAATTTTCGAGCTTTAACAAGCCATCGGTCTCTTAGAACCTTTTAATTGTGTAAATGGTGGTTATTAGTGCACTTACACTTCGTATTTCTTAGGTTTTGACCGTTTTTGGCTAACATTTCCTTCGTCTTAGGCGATTCAGTTCGGCCAGGTCGCTTACAAAATGGCGGCCGGCGCCAAATTGGGTTGTCAAGACAGGAAGTTTTTGACCAGTTCAGGTCTTTTCTGGAGGTTCTTGCCTCTCTGAGGTTAGTAATCACCCTTTTTCTGTGGGTTAGATGTCGGTGCTGTGAAGCAGACCAGTTTAACCTTTATTTTGACGGCGTGGTCGACCGCATGGTGCCTGATATGTCAAGTGGGTGATAATACATGAATTTTCCGATCTCCATTACATGTTGGCCCGGAATTAATTTCTTTTTCTATATTTGCAGGTTGGGATACGGTTGAGGACCGCATCGCCGATTCCAACTACCGCCATCAGGTTCGGTTGGCACATGAGGTTTTGGGTATAGATCCAGTGCCGGATCCGGACGATGACAGCCACTTGTTCCTCCGGCCACAGAAGCCCAGGCCGCCTTTGTTGGTTTTTCCTTTCTCCCAAGACCTTGATACGGCCTTTGGGGATACGTGGGAGGGGCAACCCGTTCCAAAAACTACTCTTGGTCGACTGACCTCGCTCCCCCAGCTGACGGTGTTGCCTTGGGTTCGAAGTGTGTGGCGAAGTACAAACCAAAGATGAAACACTACTGTGTTCTACATGAAAAACTGGTTGAAACCCCTGCGATGTGGCCCATCAAAGCTCCGATATTGGATGGCAACTTGTCATCAGCTCTGGGGATCTCCAAGCCCAAGCGCTCTCGATTGGACGATTTCCTGGATGACTCTGGCAGGGCCGTTAGCATTTTAAACCAGACTATGTTCTTTGGTGAGGCTGTCAAGACCCTTCTGGGTTCGTTAATCGCCTCCTCGGACGACAGGTTTCTGAGTACGGTGAACTCCATTGCTGACTTTGTGGACATTCAGACCAGAAGTCTTAAGGACTTGGGGTATGTTTTAGCCGGGCTGGACCTTTCCTTGCTGCAGGCCAAGCGGGAGGAGGTGCTGAAGCCGGCTTTGTTGAATCCTGAGGACGTGGACCTTTTACGGTTTGCTCCGCCCACAGACTCTGAGCAACGATTGTTCGCTGGGCAGTTGCAGTCTTTTGCAGACATGAGGGCAAGGCGTGACTCCAGCAAGGCGATTGCTCAGATGGCCCAACAGTCCTTTTCCTCGGAGGAGCCGGGAGAAGACTGCATGGAATCAGACAATGTCCCGGGCAGTGGTGGGTCTGACAGTGATGACCATCAGTGCAGTGGGATGTCGGACAGTGAAGCTCGTCGTGACAGCGGTGAGTCAGACAAGGATGGCCACCGGGACGAAGACGATTCATCTGCTGAGGAACACCCGGAGGGTGAGGGGTCAACCAGCGAGGCCCACACCTCCAAGGGAGATGTTACTAGTGAGGACCCCGGAACTTCTAGTGAATCGGACAGGGATGACCACCGGGTCAGTGGTGGGTCGGATCTGAACTAATACTTTGCCTGTGTTCCGCTTGTATCTACACCCTTACTCTTTGGGATAGCACACCGTTGGCGGACGGTACTACGGTTAAGCTGCGGTTGGTTTCCTGCACAACCTTGTACATAAATTGGAATGATTCACTGGGTTACTTCGGGTTCCTTACTACGTTATGGACTGGTCCCTGGACAGACTTGTCTTCTTGCTCGTTGAGGGGGCGGAAGTGACGGTCTTCTCCCCTTCTTGGTTTGGTGTACCAGACACGGACATGGAGGGGCGGCTCCGTTGACCAGAGATGACAGTGGTGGTGGCCGCCTTGCTCTGGCGGGTGGCCATCAAGGAAGTGAGTTTCGGTTCTGACTCTTCTCTTCAGCTTCGGGTGAGTTACTGCACTAATTCTACTTCTTGCCTTCCAGTAAGCTGTCAAGACTTCAGGCGGTGTACATTCCTTCGCTTGGCTGTCTTTGAGGCCCCTCCGGCTGTCCGGTGTGCTCTGCTCTGGTCCCCTTGGGAGGATTCCGGGCAGTTGTGCCGGGGGCAGGAAAAAGGGGGGGGCCATGCGACTTAGGTGGTTGTCCTACTGCAGAGAGGACCCTTGGATCGCAATCATTGATTGGTATAACCCCCAGCGTAGCTGTGCCCCGGAAGCGGCTCTAATGATTGCGTGGAAAGGGCATAGCGGCCGATGATAACCTTCCTGGCCCATTGAGTAGGCAGGTTGATTCCGTCTTTATTTTACCTCTCTCTACAGACCCACCTCCTTGTCTTTTTGAATTAAGCTAAAATGTCCCAGAGGTAAGTCGACAATGTAATAAAAATTAGAATTTTTTTATTAAATTATCTTTTTATAAATAGACTTACCTCTGGGACATTTATTTAATTCCCACCCGCCTCCCCGCTAAGGAGGTAGTGGATTGCTTTTTCAAAATTGAATATGATGATTGAGAGGAGTTCGCGCCAATGCGCGCTATTGGTCGAGAGAGGTCACGTGATCACACGTGAGGCGCTGTGGGGGTTTTCTTTTTATTATTGGGGCCAGATCAAACGCTCCGCATTGATAAGCTAAAATGTCCCAGAGGTAAGTCTATTTATAAAAAGATAATTTAATAAAAAAATTCTAATATTAATGTGACTGGAGAGTGTCATAATTGTTACAGCCATGGCCATAAGTTTTCACTCAGCAGCCAGGCTTCACTATGGTGCTATAATTTCGACCAATCATAACTAAGCAAATACTTGCTCAATCTTCACCAAAATGTCAGGAATTATAGTTAGTATGTACTTGGAGGTGTTCTGATGAAAATTGTTGAGTGGAATGTTGTTACATAATAGCTGTGAGGCAAAATACTAAATTAGTTGAAATTTGAGCATATGATCAGTTCTGATCCTATATTGTCATTCACATGATAGTAATATTCACCAAAGTGTCTGGATGTGTTGGGCACACACCAAATTAAACATTCATGACAAAATTACAATTAAATACGCTACTTTAACGTTGCTTGATCGGGTTTCGCTTGATGTGTTTATGATTAGAAAAATTGTTAATTTCTGATTTAAGAATAAAGTGTAAATTGTTTTTCTTATAATAAAATTTAATTTGTTTCATAAAATTCCACATCTATGGAAAGCATTTGACACAATTTTCTTTCAAAAGAAGAAGTGCAGTTATTTCCTACACCTACATAAAATTTCGCCATATTTAAAGAAAAAACCAGTTCTAGTAAAACCCGATGAACGAAAAATTCAACCATGTATTTTATAGTAATTCTGTCATAAATGCTTAATTATATATATGTGTACACAACACATCCACAAACTTTGGTGGCTGTTACTACCATGGGAATAACATACAGCATCACAATTGATTTTATAATCAAAATTCAACTTATTCATTATTTTGCCTCACTATTACTGTAAAATATCATTTAATGCAATTATTTCTACCAGATGACCATCTACTCTGTGCAAACTATAATTGCAAACGATTTAGAGAAGATTGAGCAAGTATTTGCTTTGTTATGATTGGTCACAATAATTGCACTCTAGTGCAGCATTGCAGATGAGTGAAAACTTACGGCCGTGGCTGTGTGATTCATCATAGGCGTAGGAGGCAGGGGGTCAAAATTTTAGAAAAACCTTTTTTCGGGGAGTTTTGACAGAAATTTTAGGGAATTCAGATTTTTATGCCTATTTTGGCATTATTTTTCGGGCAGCCTCCCCACCTAATCCACTTAAGTGTATTGCCTATTTCATTGGTGTTTTAGTATGAGAAAATAATCAGATAGTGGCGAAATGGTGTCCCTTTAATTATGACATTCGCACCTGAACCACTATAATAATTGAAATGAATTGTGCAGCCCCATTTTGAAAGGGCGTCTGGAGTTTATTCCTGAACAACAGGTTTGCTACCTGTAAGATTGCCGTTTGTGGTAGACCTTCTACTTTTGGTTATAAATTTCCTTTGAGGAAATTTTCATGATGTTGAAAAATTTTCTTTGTCAAGGTCCGAGTCATTGACCCAATTTGTGGTTTGGCAAGGAGGTCAAGGTTTTTGGGTCCCCCTCAAAACAGAAAAGAATGTGTCCTGTCTTACTGATTTATACTGAACCACAAAAGGTAACTACTGCTAAAATGTACAACAGTATTACAGCTGGCCTTCCTGAACTTCCTTATGAGCCCACACTTTTCTTTTTCGAGTTGGTGTTTTTTGCCCAGCAATATTGTGACCATTTACAGGCCAGTGAGTCTATCTCATTCTGTTGGCTAAGGGTCTGACCCATAGAAATACACAGAAATAATGTTAAATAAAGTCAGTCAATCAATCAATCAGAACGGACATGAGCAGGCTGTATGAAGCCACCTCAAGACGAGGTCACCAAATCCGCCATATTGGAACTGCCCTGAGACTTGACGTCACAATAGACTAACTATGATGTGACGTCATGCCATTGTTATGAGTGACATCACTGTTATTGATGTCACGGTACCATTGTGTCAGGATCATAGAAATACATAGAAGGGACATGAGGCTCTGGCAGATGAAGCAACCAAATCCACCATCTTGGAACTGCCCTGAATACTGGCACAATGGACCGTGACGTCACCAATAACTGTGATGTCACTTATAACAATGGCATGACGTCACATCAAAAGTAGTCTATTGTGACGTCATGTCTCAGGGCAGTTCCAATATGGCGGATTTGGTGACCTCATCTTGAGGTGGCATCATACAGCCTCATGTCCGTTCTATGTATTTCTATGGTCAGGATACACGGCAGTTCCAAGATGGTGGATTTTGTTTCTTCATCTGCCAGAGCCTCATGTCCGTTCTATGTATTTCTATGGTCTGACCAGATGATCTTTGGGGGGAGGGGGCTATGGGTATGGTTTTTGGTGAAAAAAAAAGTTTGTTTCTCTTGACACTGAAAGAAAAAGTTCTGCACATGAAAATTTTTAAAAAGTTTGTTACCTGTACCTACCTGGGGTACCGTAGTAAAATTGCGATAAAAAAAGTTTGTCGCTCGTTCACATGTGAAAATAAATTGTTCGTCGGCACTTTGCGAACTAAAAAAAAAAATCCCCTCCGGGGTAAAAGCCATAGCCCCCCCCCAACTATCCGATTACTGTCATCTGTAGATGGTCGGCCCGTAATAGCTCCTAATAGACCATGAAAACTCTTGATCAAAAAAGGGCAATTGTCTGGTTTTTAAGCTGGTCTATTGAGCTATAGAATGTCATGTATTATAGCACATGATTTACTAGTCAACCAGCTTTCTTTATTGACTGGTATGTGGGGAAAAGTGTCAGATGGTGTACATCTCCTCTATGTAGTCATATGAGGTGGAGCATTGATAAATATCTTAGAATTGCAAATACTACTGTTAGTAATATATAGTTAGTTAATTGATACAGATAGTTGGTAGAATATAGATAGTTAGCTAGTTATAAATTGATAGAATGCTAGTAATAGGTATATTTAGATAGTTAGTAATAGCTAGATAGCTAGCTAGATAGACAGATAGATAGATAGATACTTATTAAAAGAAAGATAGATGAGTTAGTTAGACAGTTATAGATAAATAGTTAGTTAGATAGATAGAGACAGTTATTAATAGATATATAAATAGTTAGTTAGTTAGTAATAGACAAATAGATGCTAAGTTATGTACTATCTGTAGTTAGTTAGTAATCTAAAGATAGGCCTAGATAGTTAGTTAGTAATCCTTGTATTACTAACTAACTCTCTATTACTAACTAACTAACAATCTATATATTACTAACTAACAATATTGATCTATTACTTACTAACTATTTATCTCCAACTAACTAAATATAATTACTAACTATTAATCTGTCTGTTACTAACTAACTATCTATCCATCAATTACTAACTAACTATCTATCTGTCTATCTATTACAAACTAACTATCTAGGCCTATCTTTAGATTGCTAGTTAGGTAATAATAGATAGATGGTTAGTTAGTTAATAATAGATAGATAGTTATTTAGTTAGTTAGTTAGTTAGTTAGTTAGTTAGTAATACATAGATAGATAATTAGTTAGTAATAGATAAATAGATTGTCAGTAATATATACTTAGATAGTTAATTAATAGTAAATAGATATATTTTTAGTTAGTAGTAGATAGATAGATATTTAATTAGTTAGCAATAGATTGATAGATAGGTAGTAATACATATAAAGATAGTTAGTTAGTAATACATATATATTTAGTTAGTTAATAGTAGATAGATGGACAGTTGGTTATCTATAGATATATCATAAGTTAGTAATAGATTGATAGATAGTTTGTAATAGATAGACATTTCACACCTTTCACAACCATAACTGCTTCATTGTGCTCTTATATAAGCCAATCTTCCCTTTCATACCCTTCACTACTTATATTTGGTCAAGCCAGCTTATCTTTTTTTTGAAAAGATTTTCTTGTTATTTTTTCCATTAATATGGGATAAATGACCTGGAAAATCTGGCTTGTCCCTTCATTGAATGTCTTCACTCTTTAATGAATAATGACATGTTCTGGGTAAAGCTTGGTAAGGTCAACCTGGCGTTTGGGTTTGGTGGTGGCGCCACCGCATGGGACAAGTGCCCCCTCTAGGGAGTGTGTGTTTTCTGTTTTGCCAACGTCATGTTCTGACTTCTTCCTTCTAAGTTACGTCATGTTGACAAACACTGACAAACAGAGGCCCCGGACTGCATAGAATGTCCTGAATCGATGCAGTTATGAAAGCCAGTGACATGCATGGGTGAGCAAGAAGATCAAGATTGCTTCGTGATGGGGCCAACGCATTTTGCAAGGTAAATCCACTTTCTCTGTGATATATTGATGTTTTTCACTGCCACTGCACTGGTCAGGATCCGGTACTGAATGTGGAATGAATGGCTATCACTGTCAGAATTGGTGTCACACTCTTTCTCTTTTGACCAGGTAAATTCTCAATACAGTCAATGTTTGGCACTGCCGGTGTATATAGCACTCACTGCAGGATGTCACAGGCAAATGTGTGTCTGTTTATGTATGCCTGGAAATTCAAGTTACATTTGTTTTGTCCCATGAGTGACATTTGACAGCAAGCCTTTGACACCAACCCCCCCCCCCCCCAAAAAAAAAGCACTGAGATGAAAAGTAACTCTTTGACTAAATGGATTTGTAAGTATCAGCTGACCGTGCGACACCGCGACACTGCAAATGCCCAAAATACTGAGCAATGACATTGTCATATCTGCCACTGTACCTGGGCACTACTTAAATAAGAGCCCGGCTCGGTGAATATCCTTTGCCTAAATAATATATTCTAATCAGTGATACTAGGGATGCCAAAACCTGCTAAGGCGGAGCTGATCGCAGTGTTCTCTCTTGGTGAGAAATTTTGACACCAAAAATGCCAGTCCATAGTGGTCTCTCTTTACAGGCTTTTTTGCATTGAAAACGGCACAGAATCTTTTGAATTTTGGTGGAATTGTTATGTAAAATAAATGACCTTACTCTTTTTCACTATTCTATTCACGTATTTGCCTTTCTTCAGTTAACAAAAATGAATTCAAAACTTTGGAGCAGGGCATCGATATGAAATGTTTAAAAAAGATGTATAATTTGGGTGCCTCAAGTGAGCCAATATTGTCAAGAAAAATTTTGTTGCCTATGTAGAATCTTAAGATCCTGGAGAGTGCCAGCAGGGCCTGTTATTTGAGTGAACCTTAGGATTCCTAACTGCATTGTAGGCACTAGGTGGCGCTCATGGCAATTGAAAATGTACTAAGAGTATCAAATTTTTTAATTTATTTACATTAAAATCTACAGGCTCAAGGATCGGGGAGGTTTGAATCCCCTAAACCCCCCTCTGGATCCATTACTGCCGCTAATTGTAGTTTTACTGTCAAGAATTCTTGACGCCAAAAAAAACCAGAGTCCGTGGTACTAGTTGTCTGACTTTGCCTCATTTGCATTGAAAACAAGTAAGAATCTGTTTCTAAGGTAAATGGCTTGGCTCTTTTTTAATATTTGGTTTACATCTGCACAATTGTTGCATAAAAAAAACAAAGAATTTTAGACTTTTGAGGTGGGAATGGAAATTAATATTTTTTTTGAAAAATGATGCATTATTTTGGTATCTGAAGTAAGCCATTATTTTCAAGAAACATTCTGTAGCCTTCACAAAATTTTTGGGGGCCGTAGAGTGCCAGCACAGCCACTTTTTGACTCGACCTCAGCGCTCTTTACTGCTACGATTGCACTTCCAGCTCAGGCGCCCAATCCGAGAATGAGTGAGATTCAGTAGCAAATAACTCTTTAGAGTGAGACAGGCAACATTCTTCCTTTGTTTACCTTGCTTATTCCAACATGCGATACCTCTTCCTTGCTGAGACAACAGACATTCGTGGGCTTTAAAATTTAGACGGACTTAACTGAGACATGCTCAAAATACATATTCACCCCATGCAATCTTGATTATGAGGGTAAATTACCCCAACATATCAAAATTTTACTTGCAGTTTGTATCCAAGACCATACACTAAATATGTGCAAAATTATTAGAAAATGTTCCCTGTAAATCAAAGTTATCGCTATTTACCCTCTTTTGGGGTAAAAACCCCCAAAACTTTATTTTTGTTAATTAATATGATTCCAATTCATGCATGCTATTGCTCTATATACATACACATCAAATTTCATCAAGATCCCTCCATTCAAACCAATTTTAAGCAGATAAGCAGTGGTCATAATTTTTATTTTTAACGAATCAGTACTTTTACACAGATATTGTGTACTTTGTGCTATTGTAGATAATTGTACTTTAATACTATGATTATTTTTCTCCAGGAACTTGTTAGAATATCACTTCAGCTTTCAAATGAAAAAACAAAAGTAATTCTTAAATGATTTTGTGGGCATTTATGGTCATGGTGTCACTTTTTTCTTGTTAGGCGTTTTTATTTGCTTCTGAGCGCCTAAATGTCATGTTCTTAAATATACTGCAGTGAGGTTAATTTTAATGTTAGGAATACTTTTTTTGCAGATTTGTAATGACAAGATCATACTGCTTCCCTCTGTATCAAGAGTGATTTTTTTGGGTCAAGATTTAGAAATGGTCTGTCATCCCTAGTGATACCTAATAAATTAAGTCACTTTGCTAAGCTAATGTATCAGTATCCGCTGTGTCACGTGTACATGATCCATACTTTTATGAAGAATATTGATTTCTCAGTCTTTGCTATATCTATTTGATTTGTTCTTTATTGACAGTTATTGGTTTTGGTTGATTTACCGTACATATTGCTTTGTAAGCTGAAGACCTTTCAAGTTTTTTGCAAAGAGAAATATATGTAACAATTATGTAATAGCGTACTTGGACACAACATCTTGGTGTATAGTTATTGATGAGTTATAGAATGAGCAATATAGACACGATATTTACAGCCTGCATGCAGCACATATATATATATATAGATTATGGATTTGTACTGGAAATATAGAATGGCCTATATAATAGCCTTGCCCTTGTGACTCTTGAGTCAGTCTTATTTAAACACTTTTCTGAGTTGTCTAAATAATCCTTTTTGACTTATTGAGATTCAAAAAATTACTGACAAGGATTATATTGCTATTTTGTCCATGTTATGGACTGTCTAGAATACCTCTGCTGGTTTACAGAACAATTTTTATTGTACAGACAAACTTGAGCCATGCCACATGTGTAATTATTTATGGCCAATCAAAATGAGGATTTATTGATATTTTTGGAGTTTTACACTTAATGTTGTATGTTATATCTGTTTTATTTACCAAAAATTGCCAGATCATTCACTGAGGCTACTCCTTGAATGCATGCTCAAAATCTGGGACATCAGAATATTTTTCTAACCAGCATTTCAGTGAGTGTAAAAGAACTATCCTGTGCAGTAGTCTCATATCTTGGCAGATGTGCCTTTTGAAATTTGCTTTGGCTGTTATGTTTCCTTATCGCTCTTTAGTGACACTAACTGCTCCATGCCTGACTCATGATTAGTTTGTGATGGATTTCTTTAAGGAGTCTCTTTTATCACTTGAAAAGGAAATGATTATGATTAATGTGTGTAATACTGTGTATAAACAGTATTTAAGTGTATATTTATGTTAAGGACTAGTACTATACTTAGAAAGTGTTATTGTGGCTAAATATGTCATTTGTCCTTGATATTGGGTAAGCATGGGGAGGATAGTGTTATTGAGAAGATATCTCGTCTTCCTTTGCAAATAATTTATTTTATGTATGTGTTTAATTTTCAGATGACTGTTCTAGACTAAATTAAGGGAGGATCTTCACCCTTACACATTTGCCAAAGATACAAAAAATAAACATGGGGTTCAGGACGCAGTTAAAACTCCTGTTATGGAAGAACTTTACCCTAAGAAAACGGCAGCCAATCAGAGTTGTCGTGGAACTTGTTTGGCCCTTGTTCCTCTTCGCCATTCTTGCATGGGTCCGCACAAGGGGTCTGCTGGAATTCCGGCATCAATGTGAGTCAGGATTTCTTGTCCATGCTTCTGTCTTCGCAAGCTTAGTCTATCTTGTGTATCAGCTTTTGAGATTTTGATAATCTGGTAAAATTAAATGATTTGAATTAGTTTTATTGTATTCTTTCGTGATGCTAGTTATGGTTTGTGTATTACAATTGAAATTGATTAATATACCAATTGCGATAATGACTGATTGACAAAAGTTGGTTTTCTTAAATGTAGTAAACTAGTAAGTTGCTTATGCGAAACAATTTCTAAGTGTTGAAATTCTTGTGAGATAAGAGTCAGGAGAGCCATAATACATATTTTCGAACTACCTTGTGATGCTTTGGTGCGATTCAGCAGAAGAGGTTGATTTTACCTTTAATAATGAACAGCGTGTAATTTTCTCCACGTTTCCTTGCAGGTCACTTTGATGACAAGGCCATGCCCTCGGCAGGACCCCTCCCGTTCCTTCAGAGCTTCATTTGCACTTCCAATAACACTTGCTTCGACAACCTCCAGCCCGGTGAACTCCCTGGGGGGCTTGACACTTTCAATACTTCACTGTAAGTCTTTTGCAATATCTAAATAACACTGAGATTTGGTCTGAATGCATCTAATTGAGTAAACGTCATCACAATTGTTGAACTTG
The DNA here is from genome assembly GCA_026936325.1 of Platynereis dumerilii. Lineage (NCBI taxonomy): Eukaryota > Metazoa > Annelida > Polychaeta > Phyllodocida > Nereididae > Platynereis > Platynereis dumerilii. The sequence goes on along the minus strand of JAPTHN010000103.1, from coordinate 941,967 downwards.
GGAAGAGGGTTGGTCTGGTGATAACGTGCTGGGCTGCCAATCGCTGGGTCTAGGGTTCAAATCCAGCGCTTGCGCTGTCACCTAGGCCAATGTTGGACGGCCGTTTCAATCATCCTTCGCTGCATTGTCATGGCCTCCTCCTGTCCTAAGTAGCCTACCAAGTGCATAAATATGGGACGTAAAGCCCCAATCATCCATCCATCCAATTGTTTAACTTGAGGTTGCAAGTGCATGAAGGCCCTCGGCTAATATGCATTTTGTATGTTCTTTCCAGTGTATCATTTTTATACCAGGAGATTGAGCATTTGCTTGGCAATAAGTCCGAGATTGGGACGGTCACTCGGGTTTTAGATGATGTGGATGTACTCTATAAATTACAACAGAAGCTGTTGAATGAAACTGCAGATTGTGAGTATGAATTGTGTGTTATTTTCATTTTCTATATCATGGTATATATATCTTTAAGTAGCTGCGAACCAATTAGCCCTACAATAGCTACCACAGTACATGATTGTGCATTTGTCACAGAGATGGTTGTGTATTTATAACTGCAATGTTACGTAGGTCTGATGCATATTTGTTCATGTTATTTTTTGGGTCACCAGAGTTTCTATCACAGAACCAAAAGCGTTGAATACAAAAAAAACCTTGTATGCATCTTTTACAAGTGTTACTTATTCTATTTGGTTAACCAAGCATAGCAAGGGTTTTGCAATTCTAAGAAGTACATCAATTGTAGGCATATGATTATGCATGAGTGATGTGAAAAGCATTTATGATCTAGTCTCATGTGATTCACATGTTTTGCTGTGTAGATTGTAGATATACAGATTATGGAAAAGCTATTATGGGCGTTAGAGAGGGTGCAATTAAAGAAAGTCTTATGGAAATTGCCTTGAGAATATGAATAAATAGCCATTTAATTGGTCTTCCCACTGTCTATAGAGGCCTGTGTAATTTAATATAGACTCACTTAAGTTCATATCTGGCTATTCTGTATCACTGTGTGATATGCAACTTCATGATCCGGATGAAGTATCTCTTTTTGTGTGACCTGTTAAAATTAAAATGTGATGGTATGCTCAGGGGTTAAGATGTTGACAAGTAAATATTGGTAGACCCTTGGTCATAAGTTAAGATTTTGCTCAGCCCAAGGCAAACCACAGAAGTCATTTAGTCTTTTGCAATTGAAAATACTGAAAGTCATTACAAGTTGGATATGTGGATTGTTGGTTATTCGTATAGAGAGTTAGTCATTAATTTGGTTGCCTCATAGAATTTATTCAATTGTGATTTGTATGTTTTCAATTCTGTAACAGATGACAGGATTCAAAATGAAGTCACAAGATGTCACTTATCATGATCATTGAGCACTCGTAGCTTTCGTAATCGGAACTTTCGGTTTCATCCGCACTGTTTCATTTTGACTTTCAGGCACTGTCCAAGTGGGGAAATTTGTGCTGGACACAGAAAAGCTGCGAAGACAGGTCCGAGATCAGAATCTCACTTTTAGCAACGAGACCATCGACGAGATATTGAACTCGTCGCTCAACGTCTCAGAATTACTTGACTGGTTAATAGACGAGTCCGTTCCTCCTGATGAAGTTCCGTTTGTTATCCGAGATAAGTTATGTAGCAACAGAACGGACGAATACCTTCTGATGCTTCCAAATTCCGTAGCAACGAGGAATCTTAAGGAGACGCTCTGCGACACAAGTGCGGGAGAAATCATCCAACTGATTCAGGATCTGTCGCAGGATGTTGATCCAAGGGCACTCGTCGATCAGGTGTGCAACAGTTATTTGTCTAATCCGTCCATTAATTTGCTAAAAACCCTATTTTAATGATTTTTGCTAACACTCAGTAGTTGGCAGAATTATTTATAAATGTACTACACTACCTTGTTGGGCCCGACACTGTACTAAGAAATTGTGTATGTATTTCACAGATTGATGATTTAGTTGTTAACTTTGCAGATTGAACTGTGTGCTTTGGAGCATGTTGGAACTGACTTCAAATCTGATGTGAAATTATACGATCAAATCCGAGGAATATGGTCTGATGTGAGTTACCATCTCTTGCTTTTAATTGAATTTATGGTGTAATTAATATTCTGAAAATTTCTTGTGCTAGAGAAATAGGTGATTGTCTGTTGTTGCTCTTGGGAGTATTAATTGTATTCCTCTCTCAGTATCTTGACACTTGTATGGTAATAAAATGATGAATCAAGTAGTAAATTATTGAGAGAATATTGACAAAATCTTTGAATTCTATCTTTGAATTCTGCTTTGCCGTTGCAGCTCCAGGGGCTGAGCAGTCTCAAGAACCTAGTGGGCGAGATAAACGGCACGTTGCAATCTGCTGGGGTGATGGACGTGGACTGGCGGGCCATGATGAACTCCTCCAGCAACGAGTTCATGAACTGGACGAGGCTTGCCACCATGGTGGTCTGCGGGCGGCCAGTGGAACTCTTCAATGTGGATGAGAACGAGAGAGATCTGTCGGACGGACGGAAGAACGCGAACCAAGGAATCAAGAAGAAGGAGGAGAAGGATGACGAAGAGGTTGTCTACGTGCCGGACGAGACCACAAGTGAGTTATCTTTGGGATTGTCAGTTTGACCAAGGAGTGGTTGTCTTTTGTCAAGTTTTGAAAGACTACCCGGTTGCAAGCTCCTGAATTTTTTTTCCTTGAAATGTATATCTGATGATTGCAATGTGTATAGAATCGTAGGTTTGCCACAAGATTCAACCACAACCATGTATTTTGTTATGTGATATCAAATTGATATCTGCATCTCTTGATTTGTAAACTGCACATAATGCTCGATTTTGACCATAGCAACAAGAAACCAGATCTCTTTGCATTGGACATCTTCGATTCTGCATTGACTTGAGCATTATTTCAATGTCGAGTTTTACATCGTAAGTCTCCTGGGGATTAATAAAACTCCATGAATGTGGAAATTGAGACGTAACTCTGTAGATATTATCATGTTATCAACCAAGAAATGATTTTAACCCTTCAGCCGAGTTCTGCAACAACATCTTTGAGGAGCTGATGAAGGACAAGAGATACCGCGTGATATGGAAGCAGGTGAAGCCCCTGATCAGAGGACGGCTGCTGTACACCCCTGTCAACCCCCTGACCACCAAGATCGTGGCTGCCGCCAACAAGACGTTCTCGCAACTGGCCGAGTGGAAGAAGTTCGCTCAGGATTGGTTGATGGAGTCACCTGACATCTACGAGTACATGGCCAACAACTCCAGGATTGACAATCTCAGGGTAAGCGGAATGCGCAATGTTTATTTAGTTTATTTAGGCTTCTTGTATGTTATTATGGAGCCTTAGAGTCATATTCTATTTGTGAAAAATAAGGCCAATACTAGGTCTTACTTTTTACTTTGATTATTTTGCAAATTACAACGACAATTTGGGACTTTTTTGTGACAATATTTCAAGAAATATATACAAGTTTACCAAATGATACTGAGGCAGATAAATGTCCAGCCTCAGTATTATGTCACATTGACGTTAATATTGTGAGTGGTTTGCTTTCGGATAACAATATTAAAATCATAAATGAATCATAGACCAATAAATTATTGTTGTTGATTTCAGAGATTCACAAGCCAAGGTCTGAAGATTTTGCCGAATAACGAGAACCTGAAAACACTTCACGGATGGTTGTACAACGGACCCAAAGTGGACGGCCAGTACGACTGGAGGGACAGCATCAATTACACCGACTTCTATCTCTCTTCTATAGTCAAGTACATGGATGTAAGTACAATGTTTATAGCTGCATAAGGTGAATTTTGCAGTGTATTTATTTCAAATCAATTACACCGACTTCTATCTCTCTTCTATAGTCAAGTACATGGATGTAAGTACAATGTTTATAGCTGCATAAGGTGAATTTTGCAGTGTATTTATTTCAAATCCTGTTACATAAACCTGAGAACTTGAAACTTACACCAGAGTCTGGACATTCATGTGTTCATACATTTGATATTTTGGCTACTATAATTAAGAGCATATCATGAGGTTGTAATATGTTATCATGAACTATATGTCTTATGTTTTTCAGTGCTTTGAATTCAACAAATGGGAGCCTGTAGCCACAGAAGAAGATCTGGTTGAATTGGGTCTCCAGTACATGAATGACAGCATGCTCTGGGCCGGTAGGTATTTGTGATCTATAATTTATCTGATTCTGTAGTTTATTACAACACTTCTGTAAAATGTTTGAGGAGGTATTTTGATCCGCAGCTTAGTGCTTTGGCATCACTTTAGCCTCTATCACTGTCATGGCAGTGCTCAGACCATAGAGACTGCTCTCCAATCTAATTGATACGACATTAGCTGGCACTTGTCTCATTCCGTATGTACACTATCAGCTGATTTCTCAGTCTAGGAGTTTACTCTATTTCAGGAATTGTGTTTGACGTGGACCCGGATGCCCCTGCGGACCCCATGCCCACCCACATCACCTACAAGATCCGCATGGACATGGGCAAGGTGGACACCACTGATAAGTTCCGAGTTCTGGACAGGTGGGTGTGAAGTATTCTTCTCTATCGATCTTTAACTCGCCACTAAGTCTCGGAGGATTCTCTTATAGATTACGCAGATTCCTCTATCGTTCGGACAAAATGAGGGCTCCCGTGGCAGAGTCTTATATGATGAATCGATGGGATTTCTCTTCATGTCAAAGTTTGGGAAGCCGATTTCGTAAACACTAGTGATTCTTTGTACAGTTGTCGAATGTACAACTCTTTGACCTGGGCGTCTGAACTTAGATTTCTTTCCATTTTCCATCAGATATTGGACCCCAGGGCCCAGAGCGAGACCTTTGCCAGACATGAAGTACATCGTCCATGGGTTTGCCTTCCTCCAGGACATGGTGGAACACGGAATCATCAAACTGCAGACGGACCTCAAGGAAGAGATAGGCGTCTACGTCCAGCAGTTCCCTTACCCCTGCTACATCTATGACAAGTGAGTTTATTTCAGTGTTTGTAGGGTTATTCATAAAGTTTCGTTGGTGGCTCTTGATCATAGTTGATCACAACCTCATAAAATAATCCTCTGTCAATCAAAATCTGCAGTGTGATTCAACTTTGCCATTGCATCACTGTCATTAACATCAGAAACACCCATTCTGTTGAACAATACTCCTCATCCTGCTTATCCTTTTAGATTTGTCCTGGCCATCTCTCGCTCCATGCCCCTGTTCATGACGGTGGCCTGGATCTACACGGTCTCCATGATCGTCAAGGGCATCGTCTACGAGAAGGAGCAGCGGCTGAAAGAGGTCATGAAGGTCATGGGCTTGGGCAACGGGGTGCACTGGCTGGCCTGGTTCATCACCTCCTTCGTCATGATGATCATTTCCATTATAATCATGGTCATCATTCTCAAGGTACATGCTATTTTTATTAGTTCACATTTTCTGGGTGTTCCCTTGCTTGAATTGACCTTCCAAATAACTTTTGAAGAAGAATGTTGAAACGAAGGTAGCTCAAACTTTGTTAATTAACGGTGAATGGTTGTATCTAACATCGTCCCGAGTGTGATAAACTCAATTGCATTTGATCAGTTGGAAGCTACTTCTCACTAGTTATTTATGCGATTCATTGAACATCCTTTGAATTTTCAGGTCGGCAAAGTGCTGACCCACTCGGACATGACGGTCATGTTCGTTCTTCTCCTCTCGTTCACGGTGTCGACCATCATGCTCTGCTTCTTCCTCAGCACTCTCTTCTCTCGGGCGAATCTCGCGGCTGCTTCTGCGGGGCTCATCTACTTCTGCATGTATCTGCCGTACTCCTTCTGCACCAGGTGGGAGGAGTACATGACCTGGTACGAGAAGACCATCGCTGTAAGTATCAATAGCTTGTTTTGTTTCATTACATTTGTAAGTTACCCATTAGGATAATGACCAGTCAGCTGTTGTCTTATAGTAGGAATTTCTCTTTCTCTGTGCGATTCTTGGGAAAACCAGTGATTGCATGCAACTTAGGAAATAGACAAACTGCATTGTACCAATAATAAATCATTGCATTTGAATTTAAAGAGCTGACTTTCTCCAACCGTCCTGGATTATGCATTGCAATCTCTGTTGATAATCTTTTATTAAATGAATAGAAATATAATTGTTGTATGCTTTGAAATAACAGCACTTGGTTCTTGCTCTTTGACTGAGCTTTCCCTCACTGATTCTGTTCTTCTTTCCCTTCCTGTTGCCTTTAAATAAAACACTAATTCACTCACTCGCTCTTTCCCTTGCAGTGTCTCTTCTCGAATGTGGCATTTGGTTTCGGCTGCAGCTACTTTGCCCGCTACGAGGAGCAGGGGACAGGGGTGCAGTGGTATAACATAGCGGAGAGCCCCATTCCTGACGACAACTTCAGCATGAGGGCGTGCATCATCATGATGAGTGTCGATGGCCTCATTTACGGCCTGCTTGCCTGGTACATTGAGGCCGTCTTCCCAGGGCAGTACGGCATGCCTCGGCCGTGGTACTTCTTTGCCACCAAGTCGTACTGGTGTGGAAGAAATTACGCCTCGGATAACTCGGAAAGTGCCTACAGCATGAACCCCAACAACCAAGGTGAGCACTTTTCCACAGATTTCTTTGTATTCTATTGGTAATGAGCTCTTATTCCAATGGTCATTTAACTGCATAACAAGATTGAAAGATACTGTGCCCTGTAATAGAAGGCTGTATATTGCTTAGCCATTGTGTATTCTCTAATTCTTCATTACGTCTGCCCCTCTGGCAGCTACTCAATAGTACTCCTATATGCTTAAATACCTTTAGAAACATAACATAGCAATACAAATCAATCCTAACAATACTGCAATTGAGAGATCACAAATAACCGACTGTCGCAGCTTTGAAATTATGAAATTAACATTTTAGTTCCCGGTGTTGTAACTTCCTTGTGTATTGTACAGTCTGTACTTCATCTAACAAATTGTGCTTCAGCTGTTCATTTCTTTGCTTTTTTACTCAAAGACAAAAGAAAGTTATGTCGTGATGTTCAAATGGTTGTTGTAAACAAGTTGTAGTGTATTTTAACTTTCTTTTGTTTCTGAGTTAACGTCTTGTGAGTGCTAACCCTTTTAGTTGAGCCTTCTTGTTTCGGTCATGCCCACTCCTAGTGGTCATTCCAGTTTCCGAGGACTTCGAAGAGGAGCCGTCTCACATGCCGGTCGGAGTGTCCATCAAAGGCCTCAGGAAAGTCTACAAGGACGGCAACAAGGTGGCCATCGACGGCCTCAACCTCAACTTCTATGAAGGACAGATCACGTCGTTCCTGGGTCATAATGGGGCTGGCAAGACTACTACTATGTAAGTGGGATGGAAACAATAACCGTCATGTATACAACTATCATTATGAATTTATGATTGCGAAATTCTGCTTGTCCTATGTGCTCTGATGACATTTTGCTGTCAATTTCAGGTCCATCCTCACAGGCCTCTTCCCCCCCACCCAGGGCACGGCCTACATCTACGGCAAAGACATCTGCAAGGACGTGGACAACATCAGACAGAGCTTGGGAATGTGTCCTCAGCATAATGTGCTCTTTGACTTGTAAGTTGCTGCTGTGCTTTCTTAATTTGCAATAATCTCAGATGGTACGTTCAATTGTAGTGGTGTGTAAATTATGGCTAACAATTGGAGGCTAGTTTGCTTGTGTATAGATAAGTATGACCCAGAATTTTGAAGTTGTGACTATTCCAGTGTTGCAAAGTTATTTCGTATAAATGAGAGATGATTACACTCCCATTTAAAACGAGCTGTTCTGCATCATTACATATAATATAACTTGCAGGTTGACAGTGGAAGAGCACCTGTGGTTCTACGGCCAACTGAAGAGTGAAGACAAAGAATCACTGAACGAAGAAATTTCTCAGATGATAAAAGACGTGGGTCTCCCTCACAAGAGGGACGAAGAATCTAGGAATCTCTCAGGAGGGATGAAGCGGAAGCTGTCTGTGGCCATCGCATTTGTTGCTAAATCAAGACTTGTTATTCTGGATGAACCGACTGCAGGGGTGGACCCCTATGCAAGGAGGTCCATTTGGGATCTGCTGCTCAGATACAGACACAGTGAGTCAAAGAAAATAGGATTATGTATTTGGTTTAGCTGAGATTGATGGAAATTTGACATACACATTTTTAGCCTGGCTCGCCAGGCTAATTCAGGAGTAATGGTCTGAAAATATTGTCTGTCAACTCTACTGTTCAATAACTACAGGTTCAATATATCTGTTTTTGTGTTTTATTGGTTTGTTAGGGTAGCTAGATGTATGGAAATTACTTTTTTTTTTCAATTTCAAAAATTTTTTTTTTTCCAAATTTTTTTTTCCAAGATTTGAAAAAAAAAAAAAATTCCACTTTTTTTCTAATTTTTTTTTTTCAAAAAGAGGAAATTGGGCAACTCCTTTCCTAAATTAAAAAAAAAAGAAAAAAATTGTTTTCCTAGATTAAAAAAAAGAATTTTTTTCTATTCCGCCAATATTTTCAAAGGAGCAAATTGGCCGACTTCAAGATTTCAAAAAATCGTACACATTCTTTTCGTGGTTATTTTGATATTATTTTGTTCATGGAACAACTACAATAACAGCACTTCACTTGCCACAATTCAGAACCACCTTTCTCGGCCATTTCCAAAAAAGTAGACTTAACTATTCACCAGCATTGCTACATATTTTGCCGTCATCACTGCTACAAATTTTGCCGTCATCACTGCCACTTGAGCCAGGCTTTGAATCCGCGGATTCTTGTTTTTCTTAATTTGTAATAATCTATTGCTTGAAAGTAAAAGGAAAATGCATGGATGGATCTTACCAGATTCTAAAAGTTAATGAAATCCCATTACTAGTGCCGTGGGAACTCTCTGCTATATCTGTGTGGTATATAGGTATCATGATAGCTCGATATATTATACAATCAACATTACCCAACTAACAACTGAGCTAATGTGACATTAATACCAGTCCTACAAGTCAGCTCTTCTGTAGGTCAATTCATGGAATCCAGAGTCTTGAGGTTGGCCATCTACATTGAATATCCTTCTTATGACTTCAGATCGAACGATAGTGCTGTCGACTCACTTCATGGATGAGGCGGATATGTTAGGAGACAGGATTGCCATCATCTCGCAGGGAAAACTTTGTTGCTGTGGATCTAGTCTCTTCCTCAAGTCTCGATTTGGGTCGGGCTACTACTTGACTCTCGTGCAGAATGAGAACGCAGACAGCGACACTAACGGGTCAACTCCTCAGAAGGGATCCTTGAATGGGGTGAAGCTGAATGACGTCAAGGGAAATATGCTGGTGTGTACAACTCTGAGTCCTCTGATACTCTTTCAATAGTTCGCTGATGTCCTTCCAAATTGTGTGTAGACTGTAGAATCATCCCAGCTTTTTAGAATGACATAAATACACTCTCTGGTCGTCTTGATTTTTAATTAATTGTTGGTATTTTTGCTGTTCTCTTTAGAAGGTACAAGAGGACGAAGGGGTAGCAGATGTAGATGGCAGCAGTGTCACCCACCCCAGCAATTCCTCGGATAATTCTGACCAGTCGTCAGCCATCTTCACCGGATCTGCTGCTACTTATTCAAGTATGTGAAATCTGGTTTCAGTTATAGTGTCTTAATTGGTTGTAATTGGATCTATGGATGATAAATCCTCCGATCAGTAGTATAATGGGGAATCTATATTTTATCAAAAGTTTAGTACTGGGTAAGCATCAAAATTTAAGGCTCCTGGGAACTGTAAAAAGTATAAAGTACTTATGATTTGCTACTAGTCAGTGCCAAGGTGTACTGTAAGCCAGTAACAAACTGTATTATATTCGTTATATAACATTTTTCTCCTCACAGGCTGTGACCCCAAGGCAGTCACGAAATTTGTGACCTCCCTGATCCCTGATGCGGTGCTGATGGAGGACATTGGGACGGAACTTTGCTACCAGATTCCGGACGAGGCAGCTAGGTCAGGGGCAATGCAAGATCTCTTCACAAGACTGGACGAGAACCTGCAGGGGCTTGGGATTTCTAGCTATGGCATTTCTGACACCACTCTGGAAGAGGTACGACAATGGAATATGTGGATGGGTCTAAAGATTTGTGTTATCAAGATATTGTTAATAAATTAAATTATAATTATGTAGACAGGAATTTGAGATAAGTTAGAGGATAAGGGTGTAAGGAAAGTACCTGTGTCATGAAGTTTAGGAGGCCATTATAATATAAGAAAGCTTTGAGAAAGTGGAATATATCCGGCCAGTACTTCTCTTCACGATATGAAAGTCAAACTTTCATCAAAACGTTATCATAAGATTGGCAATGTTGTTGGTCTTGAATTAATCAAGTGTCTAATATGTTTCTCAGGTTTTCCTCAGAGTTGCAGAAGATTCAGGAGTCGATGAGGATCCACAGTTGAGAAGGGACCACGTGGAGAGGATGACCGACAGTATGTGTCTCATGAATATCTTCAAGTTGCAAATTCTGTTACATTGTGTAGTTTTTAGATTGATAGATATTCTGTAGAAAGCAACATGTATGGAGCCCAATGGTGAGTAGGTTCTTCTGCGAAATATTTGTAGCTTTGAAAAACATATCAACTGTCTGTGTCTGCTCCATGTTAACTTTAATTCAAGTGCTCTCAGTACAAATTGCTTAAGGTACTATACTGTTAATTGTAATGTAATATCTTTGCAATATCTGGTTTGCAATACATGTAGGCCTAATCAAAACCAATTGCTCCTCCAGATGGCCAGTACGCCCGACCAGTAACTCGACTGAGCATAAGGAGCAAAGTGGCCAACTTCCTGGGCAGCAATCGAGGGGCGGACAACGGACGTTTGGTGGCTGGAGAGAATATGAACGAATCAGGTAATGTTTGTTTTTTAATTTTTTTTATTAAACAAATACATCAGTGCATAATACTGCATATATTGCAAATGTTATTTGTGTAAAAGCTCTTTGTGAAGTTTGTTATTGGTTGTATGTATTGGTAATCAACAGAATAACGCAGTTGAGGTGGCAGATCAAGATTTTTAATTTGTATTTCTGTTGAGAGGAGAGAGATAAGGAATGAGAAGGGAAATTTTATTTTTTGGACAAATGCTCTTAATAATACTTTAGCTTGGAGTTAGCTGAGTGAGGGCTGAAGTATAATTGCTAGTGAAAATTAGGATTTATGGCTGTGCAGAGAATTGACTGATAGAATTGTATGTATAATGAGTTAATGTCCGGTTGATTGTAGCCCCTTTATTGAAAAATGTTGAGGGTGATACAGACACTGAGGAAACGTCAAATGCAACGGACCAAATAAGCAATGGTAAACTAGTCAAGTGCTGTGTGGTGCGAGATTATTTTAAGACAACGAGAGTGTGTGCATTTGAATTGAACACTTCTTTTGAACACTTCCTTTGCCTTCCAGTAGCTCTGAGAGAGACTGGGGCGTGGGCGGAAGACTCCGAAGTCAGGGTGATACAACCCAAAAAAGACCGCTTGAGAAACTTCAGAAAAAGATATAGATGGAAAGATTTCAGGTTGTGCTTCCCGTTTTTGAGGACAGGCTTGCTATCAGGGTGGTCGTGTATTTCGCGATCTGGCTCGGGTGTTTTGGATCTATTTAAGTTGCATTATATTGGGGTTAAGTTATGTAAGACCCAATTAAGTGAATGATTCCCATGGCTGTTGTGTTACTGTGACTCTGTGAGGCTTTGGATTGTCTTGACATTACATAAAATGCCAATTGTAGCAGTTATACAGCTTGTACTTCAATATAGTATACTCTGGTCACATCGCTGGGAGAACATACGGATGAATTGCTTGCATTCGGCTCATTTACAAAGTGACTATTGGCTTGCTTTTCCTGGTCTCATGACAAAACCTGTGAATATGTACCTTTGCTTCTTCCTCAATCCCAAAATATTAAGATCTTCCCGACATTTTAAGGTTATTCCCGGAGTTTTAAGGTGGTTGGAGGAAATTTGTAAACATTCATGTAACTTTGAAAATATATCATGGTATGATTGTGACTTTGATTCACATTTTATGAATGGAGGTTTGGGATACGTACAAATATATATTGGAACACAATAACACTATTTTTGGTGACTGATTCTGAAATAAGTTCCCGGTTTCATCTAAAATATTGCCTTTTGGCATTTTCTCATCACTGATATATTTCCACATTTCCAAGTAATCTTTTGTCCATCATTGTGTTCTGTGATTTAAATGCATTTCATGTTTCGTTCAGGGAGATAGATTTCAGTTCCGAAACAGGTAGGTGTGATCACTCTTCATTTCTATGCCTTTACTTTGGAAGGCATTACTTCTATCATTTTGACATGTTGCAACTTACTTCCAGATGTTCCTGATGGAGTAAAGGAGTGCAATGGAGCGGGGGCCTACCGGATCTCCGGAATGAGTCTCGTGTCACGCCATATTTGGGCTACGTTCGTGAAGCGGTTCCACAACATCCGTCGAAGTAAGAAGGGGATCATCTCGGAGGTCGTGCTCCCCGTGGTCTTCATCTGCTTGGCAATGGTCTTCGCAATGATCAACCCTCCCGTGCCAGAAGAACCTCCGATGGAAATTCACCCCTGGCTGCTCACTAGGGGCGCCACTGCTGATGACAACCAAAATCTCTTCATGTTCTACAGGTAGGTGGCGTTGCTTCTCGGATGTTTGTGAATGAAAATGGCAACAGATACTTTGCAGAGCATTCCCTTCCAAACTGAAAATGTTTAAATTATGTCTTAATTGTGTATATTTTCATTTCTTAACTTTAGCAATGATGACCCTTCCCTTAACTGGACGAAAGCTGTGGAGAAGTCAATACTGTCTGATGTGGGAGTTGGCACAAGATGTATGGACCCTAAAGTGCATCACATTGAGTGAGTCAAAGGCTCCTTAGAGTCAATAGATGGAGTTAAATTGCTGAAATGTTACATATTACTCTTTACTCATTGTTAAACTGCTTGTGCTTATTTGGTCTCTTTGCTATTTGCAGTGGATTTGAATGTGAGCCAGATGAGCGGCAGATCAACTGGACGCCAGTTGAAAAATGGACTCCGAATGCGACAAAGACTTGCTCGTGTGCTGAAGGCTTCCAAGTCTGCCCTAAAGGTAAACGTCCCAACTTAATAGGGACAAATGATTGGTGAAAATATGATAGTTTAATGGTTTATACAAGGAAATATCTTTGAAATGATTCTTTAACAGGCGCAGAAGGACCTGAACCATCATCCGTTACCTTGGGAACCACAGACATTATGTACAACGTGACAGGAAGGAACATTACAGACTGGTTGATTAAAACTACCACCAAGTACCGCAAAGTCATGTAAGTTGAGTAAACAACACAATCGGGCCCTTGGAGCACCAAATGAAAGATACATTACCTTTCTGAATCAAATAGTAGTGGGGTCAAAACATCTTGATTTAACAAAACCAGTGTGATACAGAATGAGAAAGTGTAATGGGAATGTGTCCGTTGCAGGTATGGTGGACTTGCCTTTGGTGACAGAAACCCTCTTGTCACGATGAACGTCACGGAAATGGAGGACTTGATAAAACGCATCGTGATCGCGGCCAATGGAAAGGCTGACCCGGGAGTGAATGTGACCTTGCCGCCATTTGTTGAGGACCTCGAGAAGATCATCTCCACTTTGGCTACCAAGTCCAATGCTAAGGTATGCAACATAAAGATAATGTAATAACGTAATATTCGTTCATGGCTGCAATAAATTGGTATGTTATATGAGTTTCATTCGCTGCTCATTCGTATGTTTAATATTGCTACTTTCCTTGCAGGTCTGGTTCAACAACAAAGGCTATGTCTCCATGATCGGCTACATGAACATCATGAACAACGCTCTCCTCAGAGCTCACCTTCCTCCGAACAAGAAACCGGAAGAGTACGGAATCACCCTCTACAACCATCCCATGAACAGGACGTCCTTGCAGCTCGAGAACCTGCTCTTGTGAGTTCTGGACTGAGTGTCATTTACAATCATTTAAATCATGTTCCTGTACTTTCTTTGAAGAATGATGCTAAAATTAGCAATGTTATCTCTGTCAGTGTCTAACGTGCTTTATGGAGACCGCCAGGTCACTGCGCGAAGCGCAGTGACCAGAGGTCTTCAAATGGTAGGAGACAGAGCTACCCACACAGGGATATACTAAGAAACTTTTTTGCATGCGCCAAACAAAAAAAAGTGTGGTCGTTTATGTGACGTCATTCATAAGGAGCACAATGGTGATGACGTCACAAGAAAGTTAGCAATAGATGACGTCACCATTAGTCAAGGCGATGCGTGCAACATAGTGTAAGAATCGCTCGCAGAGTGAGGAAAGCATGAAACTTGCCACAAATGTTCAGAAGGACCTACTCTACCATTTTAGGCCGGGAGCCATCTTGAGATTTGTGTTTTTCCCGCCGCCATCTTGGATTTCAAAATGGCCGCCATTCTGAATCTATTTTCATCAATATCTCAGGAACTATGATAGCTAGGGAGATGATTTCAGTGGCAATCCCTTTCATATCACACCCAGAATTCATAAAAAGTATTTTGAAAGTGCTATGATGGCAGCCATATTGATTTTCAAGATGGCCGCCATTAAAAATCAATTTTCTAACATATCTCAGAAACTACAGGGGTTAGAGACTTCATTTCAGTGGCAGGAACTCATTTTTGGGGTCAAGGAATCAGATACACTAAGTGTACAAGAGATTGCATGGCAGCCATATTTGATTTTCAAGATGGCTGCCATTAAAAACTTATTTTATGCCATATCTCGGAAACTATGCGAGTTAGAAACTTCGTTTCAGTGGCTTTATCCCCATTTTCAGGGTCAAGGAATTTGATGCTCTAATTTTAAAAGAGATTGGATAGCAGTCATATTGCATTTTGAATTGAAGTTCCCAGGATTAAGCAGTTAAAAAGAGAGAACAGTGATTCAGCCATCCGTCCCTTTCTCTACAAGGAATGTAAATCAAATATGCCATTATTCAGAAACTATGGGTGTTAGAAACTTCATTTAAGTGGTCAAGAAATGTGACGCTCAAATTTTAATAGATTGGGTTTCATCTATATGATTAATTTTTTATTGCAATTCTATGGATAAAGCATTTCTGACTAATGTTTTTGGGGGGTTATTGATTCCAGCATTACATTTCAACCGTTTGAGAGATATGATGTTTTGATATCACACTGTACAGATGCAAAATTATGACAAAGAGTTGATTACCACAAATTACTGAATATAAAGAGTGAAACTTCATTCTCACAGCAATCTGTTGAATTATTAAGGAGTGAGATTTTAATGCAAAGATATTCTTTTTGACCTTTATGACTATTTTTGATTGAATTGCAATGATGATTTCCAGGTGCTGTAAAATAGAAAAATGTTTCTAAAAATTTCATGTAAATTTTCATTCAAAAGAAGTAAAGAACTGAATATTTGAAAAATAGGGCTGCATCAACACAAATTATTCACTGATAAAATTTTTCCTGATACTAATACCAGTGGCTGTTTATGGAGCAACTGCTTCAATACTAATACTGCTTTTTTGGTGCCAATATGATCGAAAGTGATGGGGGCATCCCTAATAATAATAGCCTGCCTAAGTATTAATATGAGAAATGCATCTACCATGCATTACTTGGTGAGTTAGAATCTGACAGACATGAGTTATCTATAATCTTTGAAGCCAGAGACCAGTGTCCAAGACAGTTTAAGATATATGATGATGAGCACTGTGTTTTGGTAAAGTGGGGGTTTTGAAATTGTAGTTGCAAAACTTCCAACCATCTAGGCCTGACTCTAACCTAAACCTTCTACCCAAACTTAAGGTATGGGGACAAACTGTCACAATTGGAGTCTTATGAGTACATGCATGTTGGATCTATTTCTTCGACTAACATAGCTATCAGATATTCTGTTTACTCAATTTCAGGGATCATCATTCCTTAGCATAGTATAAGCTAGAAGATCACAAGTACAGCAGCATCAATTTTGCATGCCAACGCTAAATGTTCTTACAATCATGCATTGAGCGCTCCTACTTCATAAGAAAGTGCACACATCAAACTAAGCTGGAACGAAAGACGGGAGGATTGAAGTTATCACTGTCTGTGGTTGAACTATGCGGGGTCGATGTCACAGCCATAGCAACATGCCTTAAAGACATAGGCAATATTTTGTGAATATTTAAGAATGTAAAGTGATACAGTGAGGTACAAATCCGCAAAAGCATGTGATTGAATTTTTGGATCCAAGAGGAGGCTTCTCAGGCAATCATATCAACCTGCTCATGCTGCATGTCCTTTCACCTTTACTTTTTCGTGCTCCAAGTCAAGGGTCTTGGCATACTTGGCGCAGAACAAATAATAAGTAATAATTTCAAGATTGACTCAAGAATGTGCCTGTTGCTGATATGTCTGGTAAGGACAATTGGTGGCAGTCTTTCTACCTCACAAGAAGTTTGAACATACCCTTGACAACCAAGAGTCAATTCCAGAATGTACAGCTATTGCAAAACATGGAACCTACATACAAGGGATTAACGCTGGAATGTTGCAATTTGTCTCTCTACAGGCCTCTGGTTTGAAATATCATTGCTCACACTTTTCTGATTCTAAGGATTTTACCACAACATGTACTCACAAAATGTATTGATATTCCCAGCCATTAACTCCTTATGAATGTAAATCTAAATTAAATTTTGTCAGTATGTTAGTTTTTGCCAAATTGTTCTACATGTCGCCAGCATAATCACCATTCTAGTCAGTTGATTTATACATGCCTTATACATGTGGGAAAATCTACATTCAAATTATCAAACTCCTTGTTATTATATCTGTGGAAATACAACCATTATCAAATGCATCGTTACTCTATATCTAGTAACTCTTAGTTGGTAATCTACATAATTATTATTGAACCTTTTTCTACATAATCTGCCCTACAGTTCACCATCTGAGTTAGAGTCTCGATGACAGTTAACCTAGAAATGCTTCGCCGCTAGCAAAGGAGCGAGTGCCAGTTAGAATGAGGAATATATGTGCTAAATGAAAACTATTCTCCATTGCTACAAGTTGTGGTAAGGTCAGACTTTGTTTTTAGACATTTTTTTGTGGCTGTTTAAGCAAATTTTCCATCTCTGATTCCTTGATACTTAAAGGATGTTGTCTTAAAGAGTTAAAAACAACTGGGTAACCATGTTAAACATTCAACCTCTTTAATTATGGATATAAATTTGATTTACATTCCTTGTAGAGAAAGGGACAGATGGCTGAATCACTGTTCTCTCTTTTGTTCTCTTTTTTTAACTTCAAAAACAAAGTCAGAAATACTTAAACTTGGGAACTCCAATTCAAAATTCAATATGACTGCTATCCAATCTCTTTTAAAATTAGAGCATCAAATTCCTTGACTCTGAAAATGGTGATATAGCCACTGAAACGAAGTTTCTAACTGGCATAGTTTCCGGGATATGGCATAAAAATGTTTTTTTTATTGGCAGCCATCTTGAAAATTAAATATGGCTGCCGTGCAATCTCTTGTACACTTAGTGTATCTGATTCCTTGACCCCAAAAATTAGTTCCTCTCACTGAAATGAAGTCTCTAACCCCTGTAGTTTCTGAGATATGTTAGAAAATTGATTTTTAATGGCGGCCATCTTGAAAATCAATATGGCTGCCATCATAGCACTTTCAAAATACTTTTTATGAATTCTGGGTGTGATATGAAAGGGATTGCCACTGAAATCATCTCCCTAGCTATCATAGTTCCTGAGATATTGATGAAAATAGATTCAGAATGGCGGCCATTTTGAAATCCAAGATGGCGGCGGGAACAACACAAATCTCAAGATGGCTCCCGGCCTAAAATGGTAGAGTAGGTCCTTCTGAACATTTGTGGCAAGTTTCATGCTTTCCTCACTCTGCGAGCGATTCTTACACTTATCACCCCGACTACATAGCAAGCTATTAATAAGCCAGGAGTGTTTCATAACGTCCGGTACTTGTATTGACTCATGAGCTCCAAGTAGACTGGCATCTTCTGTGTTCCTGCTGCCATTCTGGATTTGGAGTATTTATTTTATTGTAGATTTTATTTCGAAAACTACTTTAGAATGGTAATTCATTCGATATTTAAAAACAGTTCACTCCCAGATGACAAAAAATTTGATCTTCCTGCGGTCTCTCTATGCTTTGGCATCATCATATTACTTTAAGACCCATGTGTGTTTATGGAGTGTCTGGGCTTCAGGATGTGCACATGTTTAAGGGCACAGGCTGGTCGAAAAATGTGTGTATGCTGTCCAGAAGAAACTGTTGCTGCTAGAGCTATGAAATTTTACACAGGTCTTCAGGGCACCAAATTATGACACTCCGTGAAATTTTAAGTTGCCATGGTTACGTTTGCCATGGCAACAAAGAATTTTACGTATTTTTAAGTATTCTGCCTTACAAAAAATTCATCTCAAGACTGAGCTATCAGAATAATCAGAACTCATTTATTTTCATAATTTTAGGTATTCGGATCCGCAATAAGACTATTTTCAGACTAAAAATATGTTTTTATAGGGTTTTTCTGGGTTCGCGAACATGGGACTATGGAGCTATTTCACAATCTTTCAGGTTTGAGTCGCTGTCCCTCGGCCTTTAATCGAAATACAGTTCTGAAAATAGCCTTATTGCGGAAGCGAACTTGTCAGTAAGCAGTAAGCCAAAATTCATTATGATGCCTTCAGCGGTTTTTTAGATGAATTTTTTGTAAGCACTCAAAGTCAGTAAAATTCGCAGTTTTCGGAAAATGGCAAAAAAAAGAAATAAACTCTTAACAATTTTAACTGTAAAGGTAAGATTGGCAAGGTTGTTTACAGGGTTATAATTGGAATTTTTGCGTAATTTCAGTTGCATTTGTTGTCTGGACATCTGTATTTATTGAAACTGTCAAAATCAGAATTTCCATTTTCTAAAATATTTTCACCATTTTTCGACCAGCATGTGCCCTTAATGTGTGGTAAATATGAAATGTGAAGTAAGTCTATCAGTTTGGAGTATACCCTCATTTACCAAATTTGTTGCCGCTGAATGTCAAGTGCTGCGATTCTTTTAGAAATTATTGAATTTAATGCCTTCCAAACTAGTGTTTGTTTCCGATATTAATGCGTCATGCAGGAGTATATTTACTGGAATATCACTCGAACGCTCTTGCCTAAGAAAAAAATTTGCGATTCCATTGTTGTAGTATGATCTCGATGTGACAGTGCTCAATCAAACTTATACCGATTTGTTGTTTTCATCTGCAGCCAGTCGAGCATGAAGGACTTACTTATTGCCATCAGCGTCATCTTTGCCATGAGCTTCATCCCGGCCAGTTTCATCATCTTTTTGGTTGAAGAGAGGAAATCCAACGCCAAGCACTTGCAGTTTGTATCCGGGATCAACCCCACGACCTACTGGGTCTCCAACTTCATGTGGGATCTGGTAAGAATTTAAGATTTTGCTTTAAATTGATAAGCCACACATTGTAAAATATTCTGATACCTAACGAATAAGAATATTTGATTGTTAACAAAATCATTTAACCATGCAATGTAGTTATTGATAATTTTATACTTATTTCGATGACGGGTGGCTTGTTTGGTAATCATACCATCTTACATCTAATTCGCTATGGGTATTTATTTCATATCTGTTTATTATTTCAGTTGAACTACTTGGTTCCGACCACCCTGTGCATCCTCATCTTCGTAGCTTTCCAGCAAGATGCTTATGTGGCCCCTGAGAATGCTCCCTGTCTGATTGCACTCCTACTGCTATATGGGTGAGTACCAGTTTATCTGAAGATGTATTGATATTTCAAATTAGGGGTTTGATGTAGATGAAATTGCAAAGTGACGGAAGTTGAAGTAGTAAGTCCATTACATGGTGCTAGAGCAATGAATGTTGACTCTTCTCTTATTCCTGATAAGCCAGCATTGCCAGAGTTTATGATGATGTCATGATTGGCTCATGATTGCGCTGACATCTTCAACCGATTTTACGATTCCAGTTGGGCGGTGACCCCCATGATGTACCCTGCCAGCTTCTGGTTTGACGTGCCCAGTTCTGCGATGGTCGGCCTGTCCTGCATGAACGTCTTCTTGGGGATGGTTTCCACAATCTCGACATTCGTCCTAGAAGTACTACAGGATGAGGTAAATAATTCTCTCACATGTTATCGAGACATATTGTCCAATGGGATGCTGCGCCTCACTACCATAAGCCTTATCAGTGCAAAGATATGGGACGTAAAGCCCCGTCCGACTATGGTCTATGTCCTGGACTACCATTCAGTGTCAAGAGTCAGCTTATGAACACTGTACTGTCCACGGAATACCGAAACTTCTGTATTCACATTAAAATTTTTGCAGGACCCAGAGCTGAAGCAGATCAACGATGTGCTGAAGGTCGTCTTCCTCATCCTGCCCCACTACTGCCTCGGCCGAGGGTTGATGGACATGACCACGAACTATGCTTACACCAAGTTCCCCGACCTCGCTGCTCTACTTGGTAAGCAAGCTGAGAGTCAAATAGACTTAATTTGTCTTAGAGATTTCCTCCCTCTTTACTGTAACAACCTGTATGTTTCAGGAAGAAATAAATATCTTGAGTCTTGAGTCTTAATTTCTCGCTGTTGGTGATAGTTGGAATTTAAAACCAGGAGAAAACTATGAACACAGATCTAAAACTGAGTGATTCATACATTTCCAGTTGTAAAACTCTTTGAATGCATCAGATAATAAAATTCCATTCTATATGAGTAAACATTATTTTTCTCCCAATGAAACCCAGAGCTGGATAGAATAGTTCTCCTTTCCTCTATCAATTTAATCTGATCTTTTCCTTGACTTGGCAGGAGTGAGCATCGGCAGCCCCCTGA
The DNA here is from genome assembly GCA_026936325.1 of Platynereis dumerilii. Lineage (NCBI taxonomy): Eukaryota > Metazoa > Annelida > Polychaeta > Phyllodocida > Nereididae > Platynereis > Platynereis dumerilii. The sequence continues at coordinate 920,990 of JAPTHN010000103.1, read as the reverse complement.
AGTGGGACGTGGTTGGCAAGAACCTTTTCTGTCTCTTCATCGAGGGAATCGTCTTCTTCCTCCTCAACCTCCTCGTCCAGTACAAGTTCTGCTGCCACAAGATCAGGAAGCCCCCAAGGTAGGTGTCGGAATATTCTTAATGGTCGTTTGTATTGTGAGACGGTAAAGTGCTAAAATCTCCTATCCCAAGTAGCCTACCAAGTGCATAGTTTCAGGATGTAAAGTCCCAATCATCCATCCATCCTCCTGTCCTAATTAGCCTACTTAGTGCATGAATACAGGATGTAAAGTTCCAATCAACTATCCATTCATGCTAAATTTTCCAATGTTCAATGTTGTACTGTCGATGACTGAGAGAAATCTCCTTGTTGAATAGCAGCTCTATTTGTGTAAGAAGTTAACATTTAATTATTGTGTTTTTCCAGGCAACCGGACCTAGAAGCAATATCAGAGAGAATAGAAGACGAGGATGTAGCAAGAGAAAGAAGGAGAGTCATGTCTGACCAGACGAATAACGATGTGCTCAGGATTAAGGAGCTTGTCAAGGTCGGTTCACTTTGTTGCTGTTTCCTGTTTCTGTGTAATGACAATTTCGTTAGCCGTGTTTGCATTTGTCTCTTTAGATTTGTTCGTTCTGTGTCTGTAATAATGTAACAAGCAAAAAATAAACCAACCTAAGACACTTATTGTCAACGTATCATGTCATAAACCACAACCTTCCATGGTTTGACTCGTCTGTAATACCAAATGTGGCCAATTTATTTTGTAAATCGATGGATAATAAGACTTAACACTGTATGAACGTATGCTGAGTTATCCTAAAATGTAATGGTATGGCGTATGCTACTAGGGATGTTCTAAAACTTGGAATGACTGGTTTCACTATAATTAGTAACAACTTATTTTCTATGTAGAGGTACAGCACGAACATGAACAAGCACCCTGCAGTGGACGGCGTGTGTGTCGGAGTCCACAGAGGAGAATGCTTCGGTCTGCTAGGAGTGAATGGAGCTGGGAAAACAACAACGTTCAAGATGCTGACGGGAGATATTCCTGTGACTTCTGGAGATGCTGAACTTGCTCAAAACAGGTACCGTAATATGGGGTGAATCGGGACAGAATTGGCTGTTTTTCTGTCATAGCATGGACAAAAATCAATCTAGAAATACAAATTTGGTGTCAAATTGTGTCTAGGCAACAGTTCTAATAACCCCTAGGAGCTTGAAATGATATCTCAAATTTCCAATGCCCAAGGTCCATAAAACCACTGTCCCAATTCACCCCATACTTTGGGGGTGAATCGGAACACTCCATTATTTTCACAATCAATACTTCCTACCAACTTTGAGTGATTGCTACTAGTGAATAAACTTTAGAAAACATGTTCAAAACGCCAAAAAAAAAATTTGAGGAAAATCCGACATCAATTTCATTGATAATATGAAGATTTAAAAAAAAGTTATAAATGACAAAAAACCATTTAACACAGCCGTTTTCTTCTAATTTTTCTAGTAATTGATAATTCTGGACTAACTTCACTGCAAATGATGCAAAGTCCAATACTATTCATCAAAAAGCCAAGCCAGTACACTCAAATGAAAATTAGTATGGTTATTTCGGTTGATCCTGAAAATTTGCCATTGACCAGGATTTGCACACAGGACCAAATGTACACAATCATATATCCAGTCCTTAATCATGATTCTCCTATAACCATATTAGACTGATTTTAAAGTTTGCTGCAAGTTCGGTGACTCTTATATTTATACTTTATATTGTATAAGCAAAGTTTTGACCAGCTTGTGAAAGGCCATTTCTGCGGCACAAAGTTTAAGGTCCTGCAGCTACTCACTGCCTGCAGTTAGCAATGTGAAATTCTGTCACAATATGCGCCAATATGTGTACTTTCACTATGCAAAAAATCAGTTTCCTCAGGCTAGGAGAAATTTGTATTTTTAAGCAAATACAATGTTTCCCTGTTCTGTCCCGATTCACCCCATTGTCCCTATTCACCCCATATTACGGTAGTGAAAGTTTTTGAAATAAGTCAATTTTCAAATAGCAACACAATAAGACATAAAACATAGTTTTATTCTCAATAAAGAGACTGGGAGTTTTCACAGTAAAACTCTTGTTTCTGATGATATTATAGTTGACCTCTCTTAGACAAATGTAACTGCCGTCGAGATAACATCTCAATAGATTTCGATAGGAGTATTGTATTACCTCAGTCTAAAAATCTTAGTCCTACTTGAACTTGAAAATATACTTTTCAATTATCACAGCGCAAATTATCTTCGAACCCTCAGAGATGCTATGGACAATTCCATTATTGACTAACATTATTTTTCCCTATTTTTCAGCATTTTGTCTGACATGGTGGAAGTGCAACGCAGCTTGGGCTACTGCCCGCAATTTGACGCTCTCTTTGCTCTTCTCACTGGACGGGAACATTTGGAATTCTTCGCGAGACTAAGAGGAGTGCCTGAGAAGGACATAAAAACAGTGGCCGAATGGGGAATCAGAAAATTAGGTCTTATCCAGTACGCCGACCGTTCAGCAGGAAGCTACTCTGGTGGCAACAAGCGAAAACTATCCACTGCCATTGCTCTCGTTGGAAACCCGCCTGTTATCTTTTTGGTGGGTTGTCTTTCAGTTGATATTGTTTTGAGAAGAATTTATTTTTTGGTAATTTCAATCAGCTATTTATAGTCCCAAGTGCTGCTGCACTGTAGCGCACCATCTATTTACTAAAATAAATATTGCATGATTGAAACTTAGTCTAATGGTATTTCAGGATGAACCCACGACAGGCATGGACCCCAAAGCGAGGCGGTTCCTTTGGAACACGGTGAACAGCATAGTCAAAGATGGCCGCTCTGTCATCCTGACCTCCCACAGCATGGAGGAGTGCGAGGCCTTGTGCAACAGGATCGCCATCATGGTCAATGGCGCCTTCAAGTGCCTCGGCAGTATTCAGCATCTCAAGAACAGGTAAATGCAATATTGTTGAAAGACAAAGTGACGACTTTTAAAAGTGAATTGACTCTTGAGAAAAATAGAAAAAACCTCTCAAATTGACTCAATAACGCAAAAATGACTTGCCAATTAAAACATTGAATTTGAATTCTTCTGAGAATCGGAGCAAACGGTAAAATATTGCAACGTTGGTGTTCTACGACTGATGCTCCATCCTGATCTTCAGTCTGATGCTTCTGTTTCCCCCATCGTGTCTCAATTAGCCTATCAGAGTGGCATTGTATTGTGCATAGATATGTGACAGACCGTCCTAAACGTCTGTTCATCATCAATTTGACACGTATCACTCCTCCCTAGATTTTCCATAGATGCTGAAACGGACCTATTTTCATGCTCTTATTCTTTGCCGCAGGTTTGGAAATGGCTACACTGTCATAATCCGCATTAAAGGGCAGGAACCGGATATGCAGCCCATCTTGACCTACATGAAGGTGACGTTCCCTCTTGCGGAGTTGCGAGAACACCACCACAACATGCTGCAATACCAGTTTCCCATGACCAACACTCATCTGGCCACTGTGTTTGGGAGACTGCAGGGAATTAAAGATGAGTTCAACATAGAAGACTACTCTGTGTCACAAACCACTTTAGATCAGGTAAAACGATTTCATTATCAATCATCATCATCTTATATTTGTATCTTATCTAACTTACTGCATTGAGTTGTACCGCATTTCAAATTGCTGATAATATCAGAAATTTACCAACATTCCATTGAAGTGCTAATGTTCAAATTTGTCAAAGGTATGCTTCCAATCACCGTGTTTCCTGACTTGTTCAAGCGCAACTCTGATGTTGCTGCAAGAACGACAAGAAACTCCAATAAGCTACACATGCCACTTTGCAAACTGGAAATCAGTAAATAGTCTGTAGGATTTCAGGTGCCAACTCTCTGGATTGGGGTTGAGGATAAAATTGGCCACTTTTGCAGTATTCATAGCTTCAAGAAAAAACTTAAATCATACCTGATGACCCCAAACAGATCTGGGATTTGAAATGGAGCAGCCCATTGATAGTTTGTGAATCTCATTTAAGTCAAGGTTTATAAATAAAATTCCGTCCAGCTGAAGCATGCGATTCTCATCCAAGAAATTTTGGCTGATTATTATTATCAACAACCAGCAAAAATTGGCTTGTACTCTTGCATTGATCTGTAGATAAATACTTCTTAGAGAGTTCAATGTCATTATTCTCATAAAGTGCTTTCCCAAATATGGCATGTGACTTTCATTGTGTGAATGAACTGTGGATATCAACTAAGTCAACACATAAAATGCTAATAGTACTTCATCTGCAGCATATTTTCATTGAAGTTATATGAACTGCTTTTTGAATCTCATATAACCGCAACACAAAATGTATGTGAATTTTGTGCGAGTCACTTTGATTGGCCAAATTAAATTGTCCCTCCGTCTATGGCATGTGAATCTCATATGGGCAATATTGTCTTTGAATTTTGAAATGACATAAGCTTTCATTTGTATCTGTGTATGTTTAAATATATATATAGTGGAATATATTGGCTATTATATTGTATGTATGTGTGTTTTAACTGTGTATACTTCTTGCATCGGTATGTGAATTACGGCTATGTATTTGATATTTCTTTGTTCCTATTTGTGGTCAAGAAATTGAAATTTAAGTTGAAAATTGAATTGAAATAATTCGATTATCTCTTGTTGAAGTTTTGGTGTTGACAATTGAAAAGTGCTAAAGACAGAAATGAACAAAAATTAAAAATTCATTGGAATTTCCATGTGATTTTTTGCCAGCCACCTGTGTACTCTTAGGACTTATGGTTTTGCATTTCTTGATTTCAGGTATTCATCAACTTTGCCAAACTACAGACAGATCTGCTGGAGGACGAGATAGACCCTGCCATGGTGGAGTCAGTTTCTCCAAAACGCTCGCCCAGTCCCATGGAGAATGATCTGCCCGAGACTGGTGAGTAACGTTTGAATACTCATGTAAACAGTAATACAAATGCCGATACATTTTCAGATTATTTAGGATATTATTGAACATAGAAGGGTTTGGAAAAGGTTGTTGTTCAATTTTATTGACTCTGATGTAAATTACATTTGAATATGTGATGACCATTAGATTGTTTGACCTTCGTGCATGGCGCAGTTCCTTAGGAATCATGAGATACTCATTGGTGAAAAGGTTGCCATTTTCTACACCTGCGGAATGTCCCGATTTTCCATCACCCTCATTGTAATATAACTTCAGAATGAAACGTCACTTCATAAATTGTCTTCTGTGTCGTCCCTCTTGCTTCATGCAATCTCATCACTCTGATCTCTCAATATTTTAATCTCACTGACTCAGATCTCGATGTTTCTGTTTCTGTAGCAGAAAACCATGACACCAAGGAGCCCGAGGTACAACTGGTTTTGATGTTGTGTTTTGACGTTTACACTTCTGTTTGACAGTTAGAAACACCAGTAGCATGCTCCGTCACTACAAAGTTTAAGTTGAAGATAATTTGCCAAGTAACTTGATGTTCTAGTTTGTGGTGCCACCCTTTAAAATGATTGTGCAGCTTGCCATCAAGTTTTAACATTTTTCCTACGCTCACATTTGTGGTACAATGTAGTAACATACATAACAGGATCCAGATATCAAGCAGCATTACAAATACACAGATGACAAAACTGAAGCCGTTAATTCCACAAATTAAATTATTCAGTTTTGTGCATTTCTAGTTTTAAGTTGAGCTTTTGATTTGCATTATTTGACGCCATTATTTGACGCCATGTCCTCTTCGTTTGTTCAGTCCTCCGGAGTGAAAAGAGACTCCCTTGCCATAAGTAAGTTCCGGGTCTTCATTTTATTCTCGGGAGTCATTTTGCAAAATGACGTTGCATCTGCCTTTATCCTAACATCACAATTGACATTGATCACTGTCAACTCTTCTGTTTTATGAAACTTTCTTTGTTCATTTTCTTTGAATATTGTTTTTATGTTGCTTCGTTATTTTACACACTTTTGAAGTTTTAAGAAACACCAGTACCCATCACACTTATTTACAATCCTACACACCACCAACTCCTACATGTTGTGCATTATATTCTGATAACCGATGTTTCATAAACTGTCACATATTTTGCACGTAACCTTTTGTCACTGGTTGTAACTTTGTATTCTTCTTTAGAGAAACAGTTCACTGTTTTCAGAGTTGTTCAGTTGTCAGTTTTTAATGTTCATTATTAACAAGTTAGAACAATGATGTTGTAAGATCAGAGAACTTTCACTTATAAAATGTATCTATAACTTCATTTATGTCTAAATGTCCTGCTACTAATCTTGCCAGATCCACAAACCATTGTTTTATTGCATTTGAGTTATATTTCCATTTGCGTATACAGTGATCCGTTACCCTCTTTTGGTTAAAGGTTTTAGTGAAATGTTCCATCCAATGGCTCTCCTCGACTGGAGACATCTGTAGGCCTATGTCTTCCTGAAATATGGTTACAGTAAAGAGGGAGGCCATCCCTAAGACTAATATTTTGTCGCTAGCCAGTTTGTCAAGACTATAACACACATATATAATATTACATGAGAAAAGAAACAATATAACAAATTGTCCGGTGCATTACATAGTGTCAAGAACCCTGAGAACCTGAACTGGCAAAGGTTAGAGGAAGTAAACCAAAAGAAATGTCCTAACTAGCACTTAGCCTATGGAGTAAGGTATTGAAGAAGTGGAAATGATGTCCGATACATCACTGAATCACACATTGTGAATTTTTAACAACTAATTTATTTTAAAATGTCATAATTTCAGAGCCAGAAGTTGTCTTTGGAGAGGGGGACGACAGAAGCCTCAGTGGGAGCACCGTCGGACTCATCCTGCCCGATTCCCGACACGCAACCCCTCAACCAGAGAGACGCCCTGGTGCCTCCGGGGGGCAACTACCGGACGTTTCCCTCTGCTAGTCACACTCCCCTCTTGTACAATGACCACCAATGAAAAATCATCAAAGGATCGCATTATTGACTCGTACATTTATATTTCTATCATAGTTTATTAATATAATGACTTGTTCCTCAACACAGTCACTTAGGTTGTCGATAATGTGATGGCCTCAAGTAGACTTCTCAGACTCATGCATTTACAGCTGTTTTCATCTCACTAAAAAAGGTTCAAAATGGAACCTTTTCCTGGGTTGAAGTTCTATTAGGATCCACCCAAGGTTCATATTTCAAATTTTCACAATTATATTCACAGCATAATCTAAAGGAGCCAATTAACACTGGTTTTAGGAGCAATTCCTTTGGCGTAATATTTTTACGAAACAAGATTTTAATCATGGAAGCTCTGGGATGTCTTTTTGGTCAGTGTTTGAATATTTGGGTATTTCTTTGTTATTGGCCAGTGTTGAAATTTAAATATCTAACGAAGTTGTTTGTAGTCCTTTCAATGGGGACATGTTAAACTTTCTCAATAAGTGCAATGTCACTGATATACTAAGTGGAACATAAAGTATGTTTATAAACCAAATTTAATAATTGTTCCTCAGGTTTCTTTGACCAAAGGTTTTACATGTATAAGTAATAGATGTTGCCTAACAGAGTATGCAACCACAGGGTAACCAATTCATACTGAAGCATGAAATTATTATTTATCTATGACCAGTGAAATTTCTCTAAATTGTACATAAATGGTTATAAATGATGATACTACATAATGTGCTTTTGATATGTGATACGTAGCAATTGTTACTCATCGCATTATTTGCGAATGTGTTGCAATGTAACTACCGACATTTCATGATGAAACTTTAGGTCACCGGGTATTGAGATTTTAATTGAGATCATTTATTTTGCCAACATAGACTGTAATTAGCTACTATTTATTGTCAGTGAGCTACGTTATTTGTACTGTGATAGCAACTGATGGACCGTCTCCTTTGCATTGGTATAGTTTGATTATTTTCCTTTGGTAGCATTTGTTGCTTACGGTTTTATACTTGACGAAATGTATTTTAACTTATCAACTGTTATTTAAATGTATACATTTGAATTTTAATTTAATGTGCTGTTGACATGATTAATTAATATATTAATGTGTACATAAGACTTGTGTAATTGAGATGTATATAATTGAGATGTATTATGTATTTCTGCCAGTAATGTTATCCTGGTTACATTCCCAATATGGGCTGGCCCTGTGTATATCCCACTCAACGAACGTTTGTACCAATTCATAGGAAATAATTGTTTCTTGTATCTGTGATACTTTAACATTGTATATTTAAGTTAACATGGGAGTGTCGTGTGATGACTGAAAACTTGTTTGTAGTAAGTTGACTGTTGAATTATTAATACAACTTTTAAATACAAGGTGGTCTTTTCCCATTCTAATTGCAAAATTAAGGGACAGTTGTTAAGTCTGGTTGGCCTAAATGCAGATCAAGCCACTGTCAAGTACGAGAGTGGCCAAGCACAAACATTAGCCTTTATGATTAGGGCTTTGGGGCACATTTCATGTTGGGACTGGTTGTACAAAATTCCAGTTGGTAGCTCATTGGTGAAGAGCAAGAATGGTCAAGTGGTCCTGAGTTTGAAACCTCTTGCGTTTGAAGCTCGCCCAAATTGAGTGTGGGATTCTCTCATCTCAAAACTCCAGTCTGACCAAGGAGCGTCCCAATTCCTATTTTAGTAGTCAGGTGGACTTGAGATGGTTCTCAAGACTGAATTCTGGTTTCCACCATCAATTGGCAACGGGGCTATATGGCACACCCTGACTGTCCAAGGTGGTAATTTAGACTAGAAGGTTTGTGGAACAGTTGGCTGTGGAAACAACACCACTCACTAACTGCTTGTCATTGAAAATTTCGCTGCACTACCACACCGTTTTACACCATGCAGAATACCAATCCGCAGAACTGTACTGCTCAAGAATTGTGTAGTGCCTGTTGAATTGTGACTGGCTCACATGGCCAGTTTTATTCTAGGAATCTTGTGGCTCTGAAATGGATTCCTGTTGCATTGGGTACATTCCTTTGAATGACCAGAGCAATGCAATCAAGACGGCAAAAACACAACTTCCAGAATTTGATTTTTAAAGAAACGAGGCTTTCACCATGAGCCAACACAAACAGAACCTGGAATTTCAGGAAATTTGTCACTTGAACCAGACATTCGCAGACAATAATGTGACCATATCAAAAATAAAGCAGAAAGACAAACTAAGACTGAAGTATGAGATGTTTACTTTCAGTATAACGCCCTGTGTAAGTAACTAGTATACAATAAACAAATGTAAAACAAAAGTCGCTTGTCAAGTTCTTAACCATGACAACTGAAGTGAATTCCTGTGAAGTCCTTGATCTCCAGAGAAAGGCGGGGAACCGGAAAAATAAACGGGAAATAAACGGGACACGGCCAGTTAGTTTTGATCGCTCCAGGATATAAATCATGCAGGTTATATTTCCACACGGATGATATATAAAAAATAGGGAAGAAGACATTACTAATATTATTCAAGTCCATGACCATAAATTGCAGCTATATACTAGACGCCCTCGTCTTTTGATGCTTCGTCAAAATTCTCGACCAGATCGGGCACTTCATCATCCTCATCGATGTCGTCTGTGGCGGGCTTTTCTATGTCTTCCAAGTAGCTGCCTCCACTCGATACGGAGGTGGCCAATTTCTTAAGGCTTTGCAGAGACTCGGCTCCTAGTTGGTTGAGGATACCAGGCAACATTTCTGTGATCTCTGCAACAAAGAATAACAAGTTTAATAACAATTTTCAGATATTTTTTGTAATTTACACAGAAGTTATTTTCGTACGTAAGTCATTCCTTGACCGTAGTTGTTCAATCAGATCTGTTGAGCTTTATGAAAACATCATGGTATTTCACGTAGGAAAAAATTGCATCATTTTGAACATGGTCAAGATCCCATGATTTCTCAAGTCTAATTTATTAAATTCAAATTCATCTCAGCAAGTCTACATTATTAGGAGGTAGCAAATTCATTTAACTTATTTATCAAATTGCCAATCAATAGCCTATTTTGTGAATACACTTTCAAGTGAGACATCGATGTACGTACGTTTCATTTCTGCATGTCCAGAAATGGCGAATGTGTTGGCAGCTATGGAGGCTTGTACTTTGGGGTTGTTGAAGTGAATAACGTGTCCGTCATCTTTGATCATATTTACTTCTTCTATTCCGGGAATATTGTTGACTGCCAGTTTCTTGAGGGAGCTTTGCAACTTCTTGTCGTCTGTGGTGGCTGTTCGGTGGACTACCTTCTTCTTTCGGCGAGCTGTACCCTGCAAGCACATACAAATTGAAACGTTATAAATGATGCATTTAAAATTTTTAGTCTAACAGACTTGACATCAGCTGCAAAGTTGATATTGAGTAAGATTAATATCAGGGCATGCATCCAATAAATCAAATGTTTGTCTCAGATCTGTTGAGCTTTGATAGAATGTTCAGGAATTCACATCTAATAGTATGATCATCATAGACACAGCATTTGAATGTGACAGACTAGACATGAGCTTCGAAGTTGATATTTAGATTAAAATCAGGGTATAGGCCTACATGCATCCAAGAAATTAAATGTCTGTCTCAGATCTGTTGAGCTTTGATAGAATGTTCAGGAATTCACAGCTAATAGTATGATCATCATAGACATAGCATAGTAAAACGTCCCTCACTTTATGATCAGTTATTAATATAGATCCAAGCTGTTTTAAATTATAAAGAAAGCTAGCAAGTCGTTCTGGGTTCTAAAATGTTGACAGTCTGTAACGGTGTCAGGTAAAATTTATCAGGTTTCAGAAATAAATAGTGACAATGATTGAACCAAATATAATTCTTTAGAACAACAAGTTTGAAGTCTCAGATCTGTTGAGCTTTGATATGAAGTTCAGGTATTCACAAACCATAAATAGATCATCACAGACTTATAAATGGAACATTTAACTATTAAAAGATTTAAATATTCAAAGGAATCCTACCTAAATTTAATTTTCAACTACTTGGCCTTCTGACAGACTAACACATAGACCAGACCACTTGCCCAGTGACACAATAAGGACTCGGAGCTGATATCTCCTAATACTAGTACTGAAATAGTTATCTTGAGAGGGCAATTAATGAGTTTAAAATAAAATAATCCAAGTAATTACTAACTTATTAACCCTAATCAATTTGTAATAATCTGATACACAAGAAATTTTTAAGGTTTCCAGCTAAATCACAGGGAAACAACATTGAGTGAATTACAAGTCTCTTAGATATTTGTAACATTTTGGCCTACTCAATCCAATCTCAGATCTGTTGAGCTTTGATAATATGCTCAGGTGATCACAATAAGATAAATAGATCATCACAGAAAGTAATTTACAAGAAAGAATAATGGATATGCTTTCAACACACTAAAAACAAATATAGGTATAATAATTGCCATTGACTGGAAATATGAAATTGATACTGGTACAGTCTCAGATCTGTTGAGCTTTGATAATATGCTCAGGTAATCACAATAAGATAAAAGATCATCAAAGAAAGTATTACAGGACAAAGAAATATTGTTAATATCAATAATAGACAACAAATCAAAAATACTAAACTCAGTCTCAGATCTGTTGAGCTTTTATGAAATGCTCAGGTCATCACAACATTTAGATAGGATCATCAAGGACTGAATGTGATAAATTACAATTTAACACAAAACGGCATTTTCAGACAATAAATAATTAACGTTTAACCATCATTATCTTACTTTGCCTCCAATGCGGACTTGCGCTTGTAATTGCTTGAGCTTTTCCGGATTCATTTTGCTGAAAAATACAAAAAGACCATGTTATTTCTTGGCAAGATTGAGATGTTGTAACAGTTGGGATGACTAAGTTATTGGTAATCACTACATTTATGACAGTTTATGGTAAAATATCCTGAAATGGTATGTGAAGTTGAATAAGACCATTAAGGGGCAAAAGTTGAATAACCAGACATGAATCACAAACTACATTGATCTGTTAAACCAGTTAACTCCAATTGGCCAAGCTTCCAGGGGTTATCAATCTTGTCAAGTCATTCACTGATTGGTGGTACACAAATAACTTCACAGACCCCACATGGTTATTGGGTCAGTGCATTAGCAGCTCAATCACAGCAATTAACCTTCAAATAAAGTTACAAAACCTCATTATTACTTTTCCAGAGGTACAGTTAGTCCATTCTTTCACTCAGTTTCCAATTTTGACATCTGACAGCCAAGGATGTCATGACCATAATTGAGAAGCACAGAACCAAGTTTTGACAAGTGAAGCCACCACACATGACCCAAGCACATTGTTTTGGCCAAGTACTTTACAGCCCCAAAACAAAACACAGGGACCCCCTTAGATATCAAATCGGGTCCAGGCTAATTGGGAGAACATTGAATGACATGGATCAACCTCAATTAAGTCGTTCCAAGTAATTAATCAAAAGAAAACACACCTGATCCCAGGAGCTCACAGGAACCCACGAGGTATAATATGGCGGGCAGAGAAAGAGACCTGTGACGTCATTTCATCCGGGCACGTGTTCTTGCAGAGGTTATGATTATTTTTCTATTTTTCATAAAGCATTTTAACTTTTTGATAGGTTTTATAATAATAAATTTAGCAAAGTTTCAACCTAAAATAGAAACATTTAATGTCAAAATGAATTTTTTTTGGGCAAATTCAGAGGCTATCTCACAGGTGGCCGCTTGCGTCACAGACAATCCTCTCTTGGTTTTGTGGCGCGAAAGGCTGTCAAGTGAGAAAGAGCTCTTGTAATTCGGGTCTGAGGAAGAGAAGAAGCCATGGCGGACGTAGAAATACCCACAGCACCTCTCAAGGAAAGGTACACAACATAACGGAGTCAATTGCAATCCGCATTTTGCTGTACTAACCCAATAAACACGGCAGTACACAACCGCAGACATGGACCAAATGAACCCATGTGTCTAGCTTTTCACTTTCAGTTTCTTGTCCCCATGCCATGCATGCCGGGCTATTGTCCTGAATGATTGTGTTGTAATAATGGGGGAGACTGGAAAGTTGGCCTGACGTGTATGTTCAGGGACTCACAATTAAGCCTGAGGTAGCCTGATAGTCGGACTCGGACATTGCCATTGGCCGTGGGCATTGTTCTGAAATCTCAAAACTGAAGTTCAGCCACTTGGCTTGAAGTTGAGGCAATTTAAATTCTTCTTGGTTTTAGAGCTTTAGTTATAGACGACCAAGGGCCAAGGGGTCAGCCCTATGTTATTGGTGAACCTCTTTGCCCAGATTGTAGTAAGGGGGGCAGCTTGGTCTAGTGTAGATGGACAGCCAATTGCTGGGTCCAGGATTCGAATCCAGCTCTTGCTCGGTCACCTGGGTTTATTTTGAACGGCTGTTTCAGTCATCCTTTACGTTATTGCCGTATCGTCCTCCTGTCCTAATTAGCCTACCAAGTGCATAAATAAAGGACGTAAAGCCCCACTCATCCATCCATCTATGCCCAGATCATAGTAAAAAGTTGAATTAAACATTGTAGTGCATGTGCAAGGTTTTGGATGGGATGGTAAAAGATCAGTTCCACTGCAACCTCCACGTGTTACTGAAACAGGGTTCCACGGTCTTGAGAAACCGGGAAAAAGTCGGGAATTCTCAAAAGTCGTTTTTCCGGTCGGGAAAGTCGGGGAAAAAGTCGGGAATAAGATATATGTACTGCCTTCTAACAGTCATAAAACTGTTCTAATATATCGCCCACACAAACGAAGGTCCGTGCGTGTCAAGAAGGCTCAAGAAAGCAATTGCAAATTGCTATTTACTGTGTATCTATTTACAGAAGCAGTCTAACAATGCTAATTGCAATTCTCGGGGTTATTCAGCTTTCTTGCACACTAAGTTTAAAAAATGGCAAATTGCCATTGACACTTGGGAGTCGGTCAATCTGACAGGTGTCAAAGCTAATTGCACTTAGCACTGTTAGCAGTGAGCTTTGATGCCCATACTCCCCATAGTCATTTATCTTGTGCATACATAGCCAATGCTAAGCATAATAAGATGCAATGACAACTGCATTGGGTAATTACCTTTAGAAAATCTAAAAAATAGATATTTTTTAATGTTCCTTTTAAAATCCAATGTTAATTTTTTTGGGCAAATTTTTCATGAAGACCTAACTTGAAATTAAAAGAGCCAATATATTGATGGTTTCATATCATTGGGCTTTAAATCCAAAATGAATTTGCGCAGTCTGACACTGCCACTTTGGCATGCATTGACGAGTTTTCTGAACTTTTATCTAATATAGGCAAAAATATAATAGCTCTATTAATTACTATAGTTGTTCAGAACTTATTCAACTGTGAATTTAGGGTTTTGTACATACCAATAGCTAAATTTTGTTAATAAATTCTTTAGCAAAATGGTCATTCTTCGAGCAAACCATGATATTGGTACGCGAACTTTGGTCTGGAAAAAGTTGGAAACAGTCTGGAAAAAGTCTGGAAATAGTAGGGAATTTTGAAGTTGAGATTATGTGGGAACCCTGCTGAAAGCAGGTTTTCCGACCTTCATAATATCAGATCTTGTGATTTGTGCATTGACTGCTTGACTGGAACTTCTGACCCGTTTGCCCCCTCGCCCCTCCTCACAGCGTTATTTGCGCTCATGCTGCTATTGCAGCTGCTTTAAGCCTTTACAGGGAAAGGTTCCAACTTCCGAACCAGTCACATTATTGACTTGACGGTCCGCAATTCAAAGTTGATAGTTTCATTTTTCTTTCTTGCTGGAAGCCTAGGAGTTCCCTGTTGGAAACCCTGATTGTATTCTAATTAAATGGTCAGTCATAGTCTGGAACAATTATAGATTACTTTCTGTTAAACAAAGGGTGAGCTTGAAGACTGATATGTTTTGCTTCTAGTAACAACAAAGAAGAGACAACCAAACAGGAGGCAGCCAAGGAGGTAGCAAAGGAGGTGTCGAAAGAGGCAATCAAAGATGGCGCCACCGAGAAAGCAGACGCAGAGAAGGGAGAGGACACAAAAGCACCTGCAATGACCAAAGAAGCGGTGGAGGCGTTCAACCTGCTGGCTCAGGGCAAGAGGAACATGCTGTGCGGTGAAGTGACTGATGCTGTGACCCAGCTGCAGCAAGCTTGTCGATTGTTGTGAGTATTTGCGCAATATGTGATGTTCATTTTTGCTCATCAAGTTTATATGAAAGGTCTGATATTATTATATCTCTTCTAACCTTGATGAATCTCTTTCAGGGCGTCCAAGTTTGGCGACACAGCCGACGAGTGCGCTGAAGCTTACCTGTGCTATGGCTCTGCTTTGTTGGAATTGTCGCGGATGGAGAGTGGTGTCCTTGGCAACGCCCTCGACGGAATTGAAGAGGAAGAAGAAGAGGACAAGGACAGTAGCTCCGATAACGACAAGGTCGAGGACCCCGACAAAATATCAGGTAGGTTGAGTTGTCCTTATTTCACTAGTGTAGACCGTAGTGGATGGCTAGATTGTGATGTAGTTTGTGATGTAGCGGTTGACTTGCTAATGTGTGTTGGTGTGTAAAGTTTTAGTTTCATTTTATAAATAATTCCTGTACAGTACTTCAAGAACAATATGAGTAGGGATCTTATGCTACTTTATGGACTTGCACTTCTGTGACGTAACCTTAAAACCAATATGTGCTTAAGTGCCATCACGCTGGGGTTTGCTGCTATGGAGGTTGGCGGTGGAGCACCAGTGTACTTAGAGAACGGACGATGATTTCAATCACTGCACTGACTTGCACTTGGGCTTCGTTCTGGAGGTGGACGTAAGCTCAGCAAGTGGCAGACAGACACTGTACACTGTCCGAGGCACTGTCAGAGACAGGAGGATGTGTAATTGATGCTGAGTGATGATGCTGACTGACGCTCATGTCCTCTCGTTAACAGAGGAAGAGCGGGAAAAGATCAGCGTGGAGGTTTACGACGCCATGGCCGAGAGGGAGGAGGAGAAGAAAGCGAGAGAAGCCAAGGAGAAAGAGAAGAAGGGAGAGAACGGGGAGAAGGAGGAAGAGGACAAGGAGAACAAACCGTCGGAGGGTAACAAGGACAAGGTGGAGAATAAGGAGGCAGTGAAGGAAGGAAAAGACGTGGAGATGGCTGACGAGAAGCCAGGAGACAAGAAGGAAGAGAAGGAAAAGGAAGAAAAGAAGGAAGAGAAGGAAAAGGAAGAAAAGAAGGAAGATGCCAAGAAGGAAGAGAAAGAAGAGAAAATGGAGGAAGAAAAGAAGGATGCAGAGAAAGATTCAGCAGAAAAGAAAGGTGAGGCCAAGGATGATAAAAAGGAGGTCAAGGAAAATGGCGTTTCTGAATCGAGTGAGAAATCTAAAAATGCAAAGTCTGAGAAGACAACTGAATCAGAGGACAAAAAGTCCGAGGACAAGAAAGATTCAGGTAAATCTACCGATGAATCTGCTAAGAGTTCTGAATCAAAAGACAAGTCCAAAGATACTGAATCTAAAGATGAGACCAAGAAAGATTCCGAAACCAAAGATGCTAGCAAAAAAAATTCAGATGCAGATTCTAAGAAAGAGGAATCTAAGAAAGATTCAGAAAAGAAATCCGATGAAAATGCTGAGGAGGAACCTATGGAGACCGATAAGAAAGGTTTGATGGCACAGCACTGGTTGAAGTGAAAACCCACTAACATTGGTTTAAGATTTGCATGCGTAATTGATGTTTCTTGGAACGGTTAATGTTGTTGAGAGTTCGCATTTGATGGGGATAAATTTGTGGAAATGGCTCAAGGCACATACTTTTATGATTATGATAATTGGATGAACTTTGTTTGGTTCCTTACCAATTCCTTTCATATCATGAAGTGCAATTTTTGGACTTTGGTGGTGGTCAAGGTTATTGTTGATTTGACAAATATTATGTCTAGAGATAATCGTTAAGCTAACCTGTTCTTTTATCTAACCTTCAAATGTGTCTAAATTTAAGTGAATTATGTTGGATTTATGACAGACAGCTTGGCCTTGGCTAACTTTGAATTTTGATTAGTAAATCTAGTATTTAGTACTATTTACTTGTTTTAAACGATTTTAAAATGATATTCAATTGGGATATTTGGAATTGCAGACAGTTCGGAGAAGGACACGGAGGAGGAAGGGACAGAACCAGAATCGGAAGACATTGGGGATGAAGAGGCCGAGATGGAGGAGGGAGCAGAGGCCGAAGGAGAGGGGGAGGCCAAGGAGGGAGGCTCCAAGGACGAGAAGAAAGATGAGGTGACTAAAGAAGGATATTGTGATAGAGAATAATTTTGACGTCTGTCTTTCAAAATAGTCCCATACCTGGTTCTTAACTCGTGCCAAACTGAATGATATGACTATTGATGCAAAACCCTCGTGTCAATCCTCATGTCACTAACTTTCTCCAATTTCTTTTATTGCAGCCCGACGATGATGTCTCAAATCTTCAGCTCTCATGGGAAATGTTGGAATTAGCCAAATTAATTTATTCTAGGTAAGAGCTATAATTTGTTTAATGGTAAGGAATATACTGAGGGCAGTTTATTGTCCAGGTAGTAGATCTTGTAATATTGATTTTCAGATAACATTAATCAATTTCCTCCTATGCTCTTTCCATTGCAGACACACCACAAAAGATATGAAGTTAAAGTCCGCAGACGCTCACCTTCGACTTGGCGAAGTTGGTTTAGAAACAGGTGGGTGGTGCAATTAAATCCAATTATTTCACATTTGCAGCTAATTGGAGTGCTACTCCTTCAATGAGCCGTTAAGTGATGTGAATATGTCCAGATATAACCAGTGAGACATAAAACTCAATTGAGTACTTGTGATCTGTTGCAGAACAATACGAACAGGCCATAGAAGACTTCTTGTCGTGTCTGTCCATCCAGAAAGAACACTTAGAGGCAGAATCTCGTCTGATTGCGGAGACCCACTACCAGATCGGAGTGGCCTGTTGCCATGCGGGCAGATATGAGGAGTCCATATCAAATCTGAAGAGTGCAGTCACAGTCATCAGGTCCAAGATTGGTAAGGAAATAGTCTTAATTTCGGTGAATTTTCCATGTACTTGGGGACCTGGAATACTGGGGAAAGATCTCGGAAAGCTACCGAAATAACTCCAATCTTACGGTACAGTTTGAGACTTGACACAGCCGTATAAGTCCGTCAATACTAAGATGTACACATTGATAGATGTGGAGTTCTGGATTTAAAACCATACGTATTTCTTTTCAGCAACCCTAGAGAAATTTGTAGCTGAAGAGGAGGCGAAAAAAGGCAAAGGAAAGGAGCCTGCCGCTTTTGACGACCCCTTAACGAAAGCACACAAGGAAATTAAAGATCTCAACGAAATCCTCCCCGACATTCTCACAAAGGTAAAATGCACTAGAAATTTTGTTGTAAACCGCTTGGATTGTAACAAGTTTTGTGACAAAATCGCCTGAATGCTTCTACCAGTCGTTAAGTCTCATTACTGTTTTGCTTGTACTTAATGTGATTGGCCTAAAACTTGAGTGATAAAGAGTATTAAAAACACTGAATTGCGTCAATTCTCATGATGCAAGCTCCATTACTAGGGCCTACTTCCCATTTATGGAATGTTGAATAAAAAATATTTATGAAACTTGTCTTGCCACTTCTCTCTGTCCTGACAAGGGTGCTATTGCTGACATAGTTTTGAGTGCCTATTCTTTGAGGGCTATTCCATTTAAAAACCTGGGAGGGGGGTGGTCAGGTTGATTTATTTTTCGTAAGATGGATGTAGGGATCGGCGGAAATTCGCTTCAGAGATGTATGGTGGGATGCAAAAGAAATCGCTCCATGAAGGCTTACGCATTGTAATAATACAATTTTTATTTGATGAATGTGGGGTGGGTAAAAAATTTGCATTTAATGCATGGGGGGGTCGAAATAATTCACTTTAGATGCATGAGGGGGTCAAAAATTTAACCTGACCACCCCACCCCCAGGGTTTTAAATGCAGGGTGCCCAATCCTCCTATATTTCCTATAATTCCTATATTTTTTAAGGCCTCCTATAAATTCCTATATTTTTCAAGTTTTCAAGAATATTTCGCGCTTATATATGCACGTTTTTGTCTGCGATAAAAAGCTTAAGAGTCTTTTCCCCACAGATATATGAATTTTTAGACGCGTTTTTGTCTGCGACATGAAGTTTGCGGCTTATGATGGAAGCAATCCTGTGATTTGCCGATGGTTTCGCTGTCAAATATTTCCTAAATTGTCTCATTAAAATAGGCGAAAACCTCCTATATTTTCCTATATTTTACGGTGAAAAATTCCTATATTCCTATAATATTTTGTGCGATGTTTGGTGGGCACCCTGTAAATGGAATAGCCCTGATCGATAACTCCGTTAATCATAAACTGCAAATTTTGTGTATTTTTCTTCAGATTGAAGACACAGAAGATGAACAGAAGAGTCAAGATAAAGTGAAACAGCTCGTCAAAGACAACCTTACTGCTGATATGGTACGCCAATTTCAATTATCAATTTACTATTAAAGAAAATTAATTAATAGTGATTTTTAAAAACATCAATTTATTGCAGTGTCCATTGAACGGTATATCCAGATGACACAAATTGGATGTTTTATTTGACCTTTTTCTTGTCTATGAATGAATAATAGTTAATTTTTAATGGGGGGGGGGGGAAGTCTGTGTGCGTAGGCCGTCTATCTTATTTGTCAGACTTGCTTTCAGGGCGCAACCACAACCACCGGCTTCTCAGGGGAGTCCTCTTCATCATCCAAGGCTGCAGCCACATCTTCTGTTAATGAGGTAAGACTAAGAGGGTTAATGAGGTAAGACTAAGAGGGTTAATGAGGTAAGACTAAGAGGGTTAATGAGGTAAGACTAAGAGGGTTAATGAGGTAAGACTAAGAGGGTTAATGAGGTAAGACTAAGGGGATTAGTGAGTTAGGGTTGCGCAAGCAAACTTAAATAGTCTATCCTGATTACATTTGCCATTATTTTAGTTCTTAAATGGAAGATTAAAGTTTCTATTATATTTTGGTGCCAAGCAACTGCGGACATGTATTTAAAATGTTTGTTTTGAGAGTTCCAAGATTTGCAGGTGGCTTCCTAATTATAAATTGTATCACAATGTTTTATCAATAAATGTCAACAATTGCTTCTCATATTTGCAGATCCAGCCCCACCTTGTGAGGAAAAAGGTACGTGTCTAATTTCAAGGAAATTGTGCTATATGTTTTCTGAAAGATACTTCGTCAATTTACTATGACGACGTAATTCAAAGTTCCAGATTAATTAATATAATTGCCAATTGTTACAGAGAAAGCCCGAAGACGAAAATGAGACAGACGAAGCCAAGAAACCAAGACAAGAAACCACCGAAGCTGAAACTAATGGAGAGAAATCAAAGGTAAGTTTTGCGGAGTTCTGGTCGATTCTGCGACCTGCTGGACATTTTGTTTAATTGCATTAGACCCAGGAGTCAGTTGTTTTAATGAATCAACTGACTTCCTTCATTTCAACTGACTGACTTGACTAGTTGATAACTTTTCAACTGCAACTGACTGAAGTCACTTCAACTGACTTCAACTGACTTTTAAGTGATTATCAATTAACAAACCTTAAAAAAACCGATCTTTGCCAAAATAAATAAGGAAACTCAAAAGAAAAGGTTCAACAAAATTTAACCATCTTATGAGATTTACAGAATTTCACACAGTAATCTCCGGATTCACATGTTAAGACCTGTCAGCCAGTCAGTCCAAAATTGGCTGGCTGAGAGCTGTCATTCACTCATTGGCAGGCTGCAGCTGAGCCATCTTACTGAACAACCTTCTGGATATTCCATTTGATTATATAAGTACAAAATGTTGGTACCGGGTAGGCCTACTGTTCACATCAGGTATTGCTCAGGAACAATACCAACATTTGTACTGAGGGAGCCATGATCCATCCAGTGTGGATTTGTGTAACTCTCCACAGGTGAAAATCAGTTTGGATATATTGAAAGAGAACTTTATATAAGTTAAGATTTTATTTTCAATTTACATCATGTAGCAGTTGATAGGAAAAAGAACATACATGTGTAATAAACATGGGAACTGGTTATTCTGTAAAAATGATATTTTTTGCTGCATGAGCAATCTCACACCAACTTATTTTGGAGCTTTGTGATTAAAAGCCATTTTCTTAGAAGAATTATGGAGCTGTCTGAACAGCAATTAAATAATGATACAGAAAAGGACCAAAAACAAAGACATGAACTGTAAGAACTCAAGATTCTGTTATCCTAGGTGCTAATTGTCATCAGGGGCCAATTGGCTTAATTGCAATTCAAGTGTCACCCAACAAAACTGTACCTTGAACAAACCAATCCAATCAATAAAGCAGCAATTGAAGCAAAATGTCTTGATTGCAATACAACAGATTGCTGTTGTAGTAGCCAGAGTCTCCTAATGCCAAGAGCATTTTATGTGTCAGGCAACTGACGCCAGCCAAATCAACCACTGACGACGGCGACTGACGTATGGGCATGATGACGACGACGTCAACTGGACAATTATGACGGACGACGACGACCAATGACGACGACTCCGGGGTCTAAATTGCGTCCAGGGCATAAAATGTATTAAGTTACCAGATGTGTGCTCTTAGGCCTAATGGCTTCCGTATTAAAGACAGCTGGTGATAATGAACATTACCTTTGGAGGTGCTAAGTACATTTACATACCCATTGCTCACATGCTATTGTCAACATTGCTACGTTATTTTAGTTTCAAGTTGTCTACAAATTTGATGTTGGTTTTATTTTTATTTCAGGATAGCTAAGTAGATCGTTCATATGTGGATGCCCGAATTCCTCTTAACATCAGATGCCATGGATCATTGTATAAATTGCCAGCCGATCCCGGTCGATCCGCCTCCCAACTGAATTCCTGTGTTGTATTATATTTAGTTGCCTTAAGAAGCGCATGATATCATTTTACTCTTCAGATCATTGTATATTTTTTCATTGTTAATACAAATAAACAAAAAGGTTATTTATATCAAATGGCTTATGGCTTTTAAAAATTGTAATCTCTGAATCTTCCTGCACATCGGTGACGGACTCTTTTTCCAGTCTTGGTTTTTTCCTGGCAGATTCTGCAGAGCAACTGGTCCAACCAATGTCCAGTGATGCTCTTGGTCTTTCAACTGCCTTTGCTGTTGACCAATATCGATTAATTCACTCTTTTTGGATGAATGGCGGTAGTCTTGGTTACCACCTTGCCATTCTGTATAGCTGATACGAAACTTGCTGCACATCTTTCCGTCTAAAAGCTTGAGCTGTGAAGCTGGTAGTCCTATGACCTAAATAGTTAAGGGAGTGTTGGCAGGTTGTCCAGCAAAATAGTGGGGCACTTTTGCTATATGTATATACAGCGTTGGCAGGTCTTTCAAATATGCGAGGCAGAAGTTTAGCTGCTGTAGCTGAAAAACCACTTGGAATTCCAAGTCTAACTGGATATCAAATTGGCATCTTGAGCAGTAAGACCGTCGCCCGTTAGGTCTGGTCAGCTGAAGTGGATAGCAAGACTGCCGCCTGCAAGCTGGTATCTTCTAGCCATTGAATTCTCAAATGATGGAAAAATTTGCCAAGCAGGCCCTGTTGGAAGTTACACTGCATGTGCATCGACCAAATATTATTTCTGAAATCCGGGAACAAGACTTCACCTGATAACTACTTCTTGTGAGCATCAAATCTATGGAATGCCTCCAGCTGTGTAAAAGCTGCTTGTTATCTGGACGGAGTCCAGATACTGTTTGGCTACACTACTACTTCTGTCAGCCTTGACTTCCTGTCAACTATGCCAGCATTAAACATAACATATAGTGGTTTACTCCACACAGCTCCTATTTCACCATCCACCTCTGTACATACGCCATCCTAACGCGTCAGAGTGATGCAACAGATAGATTAGGGCTAGATCTATCTGTTCGACTGTAGATAGATGCCTAGAGTACAGAGAATAGGCAGAAATCCCGAAATCCGATGCTTTCTGACTGCTGTCTGGCCCATCTGTCTGTAGCTTAGGGGGGACCAGTCCATTGGAATGCAGATATTTGATTGGTCGATCCTTAGAGTGGCTGGTTGCCATTGAAATGAAGCGATGTGATTGGCAGATGTTGTCTGGCTGGTTCCCGCAGTCTTTGGGGCTGTGAACAAAATAGTGCCCAGTTCCCATCCAAGTAGTTCTTGAGTTTCCCAATAGGGGGACACTCTCCGAAGCCATTTAGCGTGAAAAATGCGTACCAGCGCAAGTAGATTTGTATGCTGTGCCAGGATATTGCATGGTATTTGGTTTGCCATGGGCTTCCAATGAAGATAGCAGTACTGTGTTGATGACCGGTAGAGGGCATTACACTTGGCTAGTGGCAATTTGTTAGGAGCATAGGTTTCTGTTAATTGTAATTAGATAGAATTGGGGTTACTAACTTACTGCTCAAGAACAAGAGGTGTGAATTTCATCAAGTGCATTTTAGAAATTACCCATGAATTGCTCAAGTTTGCCATGGACTTGTCAAAATGGTTGTCCTGATTTGTGATTACAGCAATGAAATCATAAAGATATTTGTGT
This sequence comes from Platynereis dumerilii, assembly GCA_026936325.1. NCBI lineage: Eukaryota > Metazoa > Annelida > Polychaeta > Phyllodocida > Nereididae > Platynereis > Platynereis dumerilii. Next base: position 897,318 of record JAPTHN010000103.1, on the reverse strand, counting down.
TTAACCAAATACAGTTTGTGAATTATTGTCATTAATGTAGCTTTATTGAGATCTAGATCACCTCGGGGGTCACCTGGGGGGGTCACCTCGAGGGTCACCTCGCGGGGTCAGCTCGGGGGGTGTGTGCATCACATTCACCGTCAAGTTTGACTTTGGCGACAAATGCATCATGATATTACTGTACATAACTCAGTATTAACACGACTTGCTGTGTGTCTAGAAAAATATGAATTTCTCCCTCTCAAGGCCACTTAGGGCTCACGCCCTCAATGGCCCCTCATAAATTGGGACCCCTGCTACTATAATTCAGCATACCGAACTCTAGCCCTAGCTTTACAATGTTCAGGTCGATTATCTCCGTCCAGATATGCAAATTCCAATTTGCCTTCTAGTTCCTAGGGCGATGGATGCAAAATGAAAGGCTAATGTGCTGCCGGCATCAGTTTCCATTTATTAACTGCATACCAGCAGGGATTTTTGATGCTTCAAGATTACTTTCAGGAGATCAACTGTTGTGCACGGTTGGCCCAGGCATAATTTGCCAAAGGGGTCTTCATGATTGATTTTGGGCGGAGTTGGAAAATTCCTATAGGCTACAGTATGGAACTGGCATTTTACTTGAGGATAGTGTTCTGCCAATGACTCAAAAAATAAAAGAGCATGTGGTACTATATACATTTATTTCCTTATAATATCCATAACATTAATTACAAAAGAAATTTGTTAATGATCAGGAACTGTGGGGATATAGAGAGCGTCCTTGGGTGGAGCTTCCATGAAGGGCTTTTTCTGGTCTGCTCGTTCCTTCTGCATGGCTTCATATCGTGCGCACTGGAAGAGTCAAATGGAACTTGCAGTTAAAAATGTGTCTGATATTAGGTGAAATTCAAAATTCACTAATGAGATACAATTCGAAGTTGTAGCGACAATGACACAGCTTGAAGCTCAGGCCTAGACAATGCACGCATCGATGTCTTATGTGGCAATTGACGAGGTCTAAACACGCTCCTGAGAACAGTTATCTCAATGCAGATTTTACCAGATTCTTAAAAGCCAGTGTGAATACTCACCGACTTGCGTTGATATCTGCATTCCATGTAGTCATCCAGAAGCCTCTTGCATTCTGCTTCCACTCGGAATCTGCCAACTCTCTCGGCACATCTGTAGAAGTCCATCTCAAAAGCGGCACAAGGACCTTTCTGGTGGGTCATCCACGTTTCACAGAAGCGGGTAAATGGCGTGTTGAGGATGGGCAAGTCACCAAGGACGTGGCCCTCAAAATTGCCCCCCTTGGCATTCAACTGAAAGTAGAAAATTGTCGGGTTTATGCAGGTGGTGATGCTGGCCAAGATGCCAACCGTGTGGCTAACAGACAATATTAGATGCATTAAATTATAATACATTTCGGATCTCCATAGGACAATGAGCAAGGCCAAGTAATTAGGGCCAAATTCAGGCCAAGCTCTTGAGAGACTTGACATGCACAGTGGCGGATCCAGACCAATAGTCTAGGAGGGGCGGACGTGCTTCATTATCACAGCCTGCGTCATCGCATTTTTTCTTCAAAATGCTATATACCTTGTCCTTGGTGGTCTGGGGGGGGGGGGTGAAGGACCCCCCTAGATCCGCCACTGATGCAAGCTGAAGCACTGGTCTTGCACGTTGCAAACCAATATTACAATAGAATAGTAGTAACTAAATGTTCATTGACAATGTCATCAAATTATACAGGCCTATACTCAATACAGTATAAGCCCAATGAGGCCTATAAATATTGTTGTCATGTTGACATTGAATGACAGACATGTCAACAACACTGTCATGAGTGATAATTGAGAAGGGTGAATTAAAACATTATTCTGTGAGTATTGTTCATGCATAATGCCCCAAAACCTGCTTAAACCAATGCTGATTAAGTTGTAAGAATGCCACATGAGTTTAAACACCACAGAGAAAGCACTCACACTGGATCCGTCCCCTTCTTGTTGGCCCATTTTGGGTTTTCTGCTTCAGCCAAGAAGGTCACAGGGGGGAGCAAAAGTGGTGAATAAGTTCAGCATCAAAAACATTTGTAAGCCTCATAATTTTGGCTTAAATAAATAGACAAATTCCGACTTAATTGCATGATGGCGGAATAATTTTCTTTGTGGAAAGACAATGAAAATATAACTTTTTTGTAAAATGAGTGTCAATGGAGGCTCCCTGCATCACACCGGAAGTTGACAGATGCTAGCAATGGCGTTTTGGCCATAAGTCGATTGATGCTCAACACACGTCATCAGGGCAGTCGGCTGCAGTCTGTGGCCAAGTAATCCCCTCCAACATGTGCGAGTGATTTAAAAATGTAACTCACACACCACCGTGGCTAGCACGATGGCTGTGAACAAGAAGTCTGTCAGTTATCTGGTCATTTTGGCAGCTGTCTTCCTGGCTGCCCTTGTCAGCTACCACTTTTGGAATTCCTCAGATGTAGCACTGGCAAATGATGGATCTCTTGAAAAAGGCAAGTATCTCATCATGGAATAAGGTTTAATTGATGCTTATTGATTGAATAGTGTCAAATACTTTTTTAATGTTCACTAAATCAATTAAATGAAATACTATCCTAATCTTAAATTTAAAATCTAATATTTTTTCAAAGAACAAAGTCTAACCCACACCATACATTGATACAATGGTCATTTACTTATTGTTGGGAAGTTTCATTGTTCACTCATTAATTGATTTAAGCACCAGGGGCGGATCTAGACAAAGTCGCTCAGTAAAGGTTGGTAACAAGTGAAGATGTACCGCGGTACTGAAAATATCAAGAAACTGTAATGGTCCAAAGAGGGGTTTAAACCTGCAAAAAATAAAACACTTTGCCTTTGGATCCACTGGTCCTTTAATGTGAGCTTCACAGTATAGTAATGTTGATTTTTTTAATTTCAGCAAAGCTGCCATTCATTGTGTCGACCAAAGACATCATATTTGAGGTTGGGTCAGGAACATCGGTCAGTTTAGTGCCAAGGTACGTCAGATTAGTTGATTATGTTCTCTTGAGATGTAGCCTATATGACGATGGTATATGATGATTACACAATCATTTTATTTTTTACAGAGAACCAATCCCAGAAGATGCGGAGGTCTCCATCACCTTCGATGACAATGACATCATCGACACATTCGGAAGTTTCAAACTGGAGAAGGGATCCAGCAGGACTATTTTCATTCCCATTCATTCCAAGGAAGTTGCAGGACGTTGCGTCATGTCCTTCCATACAAAATCAAAAGCGGAATTTCTGCAACATTTATATAAAATCCGGATGAACATCAAAGTGGTCCACCATATTTGGTTTGGCTACCTGAGTGTGATGCTAGGATGGGGTTACTTCCTCTTGTGGGGTTTAGTCTATTACCCCCAAGTATACCAGAACTGGAAGAGACGCAGCGTTGTGGGTCTTAGCTTCGACTACCTCAGTCTCAACTTGACTGGACATTTTTGCTTCATGCTCTTCAACGTGGCTATGTACTACAACAACAATGTCCAGGTATGTGTCTGTTCGTCTATTTAATAGATGTGAGATTTTTAATCTGTTGTCTTAATGTATATTGCTAGTGGCCTTGCAAAAATCGACTACAAGGTGCTGGGGAGTAGTTTTCTGACTTTGATTAACTTTCTCTGGTGTGTACATTTAGTAGCTCCCGTATCCTACAAAACCAAATTTTAATGGAAAGTAGATAATATGTTTAACGAAATTAACATAGATTTGCATTAATTCTCAAAAATTCATCTCATTTTTATCCAGAAAGACTACCACAAAATCCACCCGAGAGGAGAGCTACCTGTGAAGGAGCAAGACGTTTACTTCTCTGTCCACGCGGTCACCATGAACCTGGTGCTCGTGCTGCAGTGCCTCATGCTCGACAGGGGCGACCAGCGCATTGGCATCTCCATGGGGGTCCTCTTGTGCGGCCTGTGGATCTCCATAGCCTCTGGTCTGGTCACTGCTGTCGTGGAGAAGGTGCGCTGGCTGACCTATCTCTATTACTTGTCCTACATCAAAGTGGGCACCACCCCTGTCAAGTATGCTCCACAGGTCAGTTGATCAATTTTATCTTACAGTAATTGTGTGTTTTGTTGTGAGATTAGCCAACTATTATCTTCTCAGCAGGACATCATATGCTTTATTGTGTGTTTATCTGTCAATACCTTTCATGCATTACTTTAATTTTGACTTTTCTGGCTTTGTCTTTAAAAAATATTTCTTTTTATAAAGCAAATTGGTTTATTTTTTCCTTCCAGAATTTTGAAATGGTCGATTGGTCACTCAGCATGTCTGATAAACCCTTTTGTATTAAAGTACCAAGGATAGATTTCAGCCTTGAATTTGAATATTGAATTTTTTTGCATATTGTGCAGTGGAATCCAACCTTAATCCTGGGTGTTGTAGCTGTATAATCTTTTCCTCGATCATATTTAAATTTGAGGATTTAGCCCTTTAAGCTGATTATACAGAGTGCTGTGAGCTGGCTTTCCAATTGATATAAGTGTTTCATCAGCTTCAAAATAGCCGTATTGATCAGAAACCTAATATGTGGGGCTGGTGGGAAGTCATATTGTAGTCCAATAAACTAGGCAAACACACGAGGTCGTATTGTGAAAACAAATACATATGCAATGTAGTTAGTTCATGATGCAGCCATACCATTAACTGCAACAGATGAGTTTGACATTAAAATTCAATTGAATTACAGTCATTTGTAACCTATCTATTATAGATTAGATTAGTAACTTCACACAGACGAAAACAATTTGATACCAATTAGTATTGATTGACTTTAACATGTGTGCTTGTGCTGTACGGTTGCTCAAGTTTCGTCATTGGAGTGACATAATGGGCAAGTCAATGGACAATGTCATAAATTGTCAAACTTGTTTGGGACAAGATTACATGGTTACAACAAAACTTGTGCTGTGCAACCTTCTTTTCTCCTGCACATAATTGATTGATGAATATTTGGTTGGACCAGTAGTCAAAATAGCCCATGTCATTTTGGGGGGGGGGGTCTGTCACTGGCAAGGCCTCGGGGCAAGGCCCGAAGCTTCTGGGGCCGGAGGTCCGCAGGCCGATGGAGGTCCGCGGCCCACCTGAGGCCCCCAGTAGCTGAGGAGTTTCAAAGAGGACTACAATTTTTTCTTGGCTCCCCCTGGGTCCCTCTAAAAAATGTATTTGAAGGGGTCCTTATAGCATTTGCGGGGGAAAGAACCCCCTTGAACCCCCCTTATTTCGAACACTGGTTTGGACCCCTCTCCCTTATCAGCCTTATTCCCACTTAATCGATGGTATTTCAAATTATCCGATTTCTTAGATGGGCTGTAGCGATGAGAATTTTAAAGAGTCTTAGCCTGTGTTTTCTTTTGGATTTATTCCGTGTCTAATATATTTAAGAAAGTTTCCTTATAAATATTTACATATTTAACTAACTTGTTGTAAAGCGCAATCGTCAACCTACAGTAACAGCTGTTGGAAGTACTCTTTACTCTGAAGTGCACGTCTTTCCGGTCTTTTTATTGATTGTCAATAATAACAGTGACTAGTTTGATTATATTGTATTATATACTATGAAATGCAAGGATAAATGCAACTCTTTTGAACCGGTTATCAAAAAGCCCTTGTTCATTTTAGTGATCCTTGGTTGCATCACTACAGATAGCAGTAATAGTATGGAAACTATGGATGCATAGTAAAATTGATTCTGACCATACAATTGGGTTTATGATGCATATAACATGGTTTCGGTGGTTGTATTGTGGAGGTCTCGACAAACTGAAGTAGCTTTTGTGACAGACATTCTGATATTTTTATTTGACCATGAATATCATTTTAAAAAAATTTAATTTTAAATTACAAATCTTACAATTCTGCTAATTTTGGTCAAGGAGGCAGTGACCATGTTGAACTGACAACAGAATAGGTTAACTGAATGAAGTGCCTTTGAAATGATTAGGCCTTTTTTAGGTCACTCTGCGAGGTATTAATGAGATGTTACTTAATTATTTTGGGAAAATAAATTATTCTGAGTCTGAGTCTGTATGATTATAGATAATCTTGATTTGTTGCAGGTTTATTTGAACTACTCTCGCAAGAGCACGGAGGGTTGGTCAGTGCAGAGCGTCATGTGCGACTTCGGAGGGGGTGTCATGTGCTTCATGCAGATGGCCACGGACGCCTTCAATAATGGTCAGTGTGATTGCTTTCTCTACTCTTATGCTGAGTATTTGTTCGTTTGATTATTCTTGGCTGAGCCACGCCACAGAAAATAGCTCAAATTTTAAAGATAAACTCTGAATATATCAATTAAGGAAGGTCACATTTTTGAGATGATGGTTGTATTTATTTAATTGCTCTGCTTGGTAGTGTCCGAACAACGATGTAATCAGATTCTTAAGGTCTCGATTGGCACATATTCTTATTGCCAGAAATTCCAGTTGTTTTGCAGAATTCACATACGTATGAAATGGCATTTTAAAAAGTCCACCGAACAATGATGCTATCCCCGAGATTTAAAGAAAGATGTTATAGAATCTTTTTGCCTTTTTGTTTATTTCAGATGACTGGAATGGCACCCTGGGTAACCCTGGGAAGCTTGGCCTGGGCCTCATAGCTATCGTATTTGACTCAATTTTCCTTGTGCAACATTTCATTTTGTACCGGAACTCAGGGCTCAATTCCGCTGGTCGGAAACGCCTTGAGTCTGGTAACGAAAAACAATTAAAAAATCTTCAAGAAAAATTTATAAACACTCATCAAAGCCATCCGCGGCTTAAAGACCCTCAGGGACAGATCCAGATTCATCGGATTCAGAACATTTAGCATTTCAATTGAGAGGATTCTAGGATGTTTTAAAATTGATAAGGCCACACGTAATTGATCTTTAGCTTCTCGGATTCTCTCAAGGCACTTTTTCTAGGGTCGGTTGGTAGGACAAAAAAAAAAAGGTGAAAAATTTTTTTTCGATTTTTTTTTCCATCGGCAGGAAATCAATTGTGTCGGCGTGTCCGCGAAGCTAAGAATCAATTATGTGTGGCCTAACTGCAATTGTGATGATGATGTAGATTGATGATGTAGATTGATGATGTAGATTGATGATGTAGATTGATGATGGTTCCTGTATGTGGTGATATTGTACTTATGACAATAGGTCGTTCAGTTGCTCTGACAGTTTGCCCGTTCTAAGTGGTTTCATCTTGCCAGACGGTCTCACGTTGCTGGAGACTTGTGTAATGCTTCATGATTAATCTTTGCAAGTGATATCATAAGTAATGCCAGTGATATTATTATAAGTAATGTAAGTGGTATCATTAACAAGTAATGCCAATGATAACATTAATAAGTAATGCCAGTGATGTCATTAGCAAGCCATGCCATTGAAATCAAAGTAAATAATGCTAGTGATATCTTTAGTAAGTACTACCAGTGATATCATTAGCAATTAAGACCAATGATATCATTAGCAAGTAATGTCAGTGATATCATTAACAAGTAATGCCACCACCAGTCATTAACAAGTAATGCAAGTGATATCATTAGTAAGTAATGCTAGTAATATCATTAGTATATAATGCTAGTGATGTCGGTAGCAAGCAATGCAAATGATATCATTAGTACGTAATGCCAGTGATGTCATTAGTAGATAATGCCAATGACATTAGTAAGTACTGCCATTGATATCATTAGCAAGAAAGGCTAACAATATTTCATTAGTAGGCCTATGTAATGCGAGTGATATCGTTATAAGTAATGCAAGTTAAAAAATAAATAATGCCAGTGATATCATTAAGCATTGCAAATAATATCATTAGTACATAACGCCAATGATATCATTAGTATGTAATGCCAGTGACATCATTAGTAAATAATGCCAGTGATGCCATAAGTACATAATGCAAGTGATATCATTTGCAAGTAATGCCAGTGATATCATTAGTACATAATGCCAGTGATTTCATTAGTAAATAATGTCAGTGATATCATTAGTTAGTACTGCCATTAATATCTTTAGCAATGTAGTCTAATGATATATCATTGGCATGTAATGTCAGTGATATCATTAGTAACTAAATCAAATGATATCATTAGTAAGTACTGCTCTTCCTGTTGCCGTGGTCACTTCACAAAAGCAACATGGTCAACTGCTTAGGCATGGCCGCATAGCAACACCTACCAAATTGTTTTGTGAAAAACTAAATTTCAGATGTGCGTCGTCTGATTCATTGAATCTTTATGTAATGATTTGTGAGAACATTGAGCAGTATTAACTCAACCGTGAGTTTATTTATTGTGGAGAATCTGTTTTGTGTGCTGGAAAAGGTTGAAAGGCATGGAATCATTTTTGCCAAACAAATTTTTGGATAGAGAATTCCGTTTCATGATATATTTTCAAAGGCGTAGGAGTTCAATCAATTTTGGGGGGGGGGGGGGGCGCTGCCCAAAAAATATTGTCCAAATGTCCCCCAAAAATATTAAATTACACTTTGTCTCATCTCACATGCGAACTGATGTTTGGCCTGATTCCTCAGCCTTCAGAAGTACTACAGCAGAAATACACATACCTGTGTGTAGATTTGCGATTTTGCAATCTGAATATCACATTTTCGCGATGTTTTGGGATCGTTTTTTTGCCGATTTTCGATCATTTTCAGCCACGGCAGCTCATTCTTAGTTGTTTACATTTGTGACGCAACCAGTTAGAGTCACAATTGCCGTGACGTCACAATTATAAGCACTGCAGTGCCACTGCTAAATTAGTTCCAGGTTATTGGTGGCAGTGCCAATCCTCTATCGCCATGCATTGATTTTTCACACATTGTTGGAAAAGTGCTAAAATTTAGTTCGCATGCTAGATGAGACAGACTGTAACAAAATTTTCTGATTTTCCAAAATGTTTGGGTGGGGTTGCTGTAGCGCCCCTGGACCCTGCCACGTACATCTATGTACATTTTGGTGCAACTTGCATAAATTTGGAATTGCTATAGAAAATGTAATAAGATTATTTTAGAAAGACCTGCGAAGTCAGCACACGCTTTGGATGTGCCTTAATTATATAGGATTATATATTATATAGGATTATATATTATAATATATAATAATATATAATAATGAAATGAAATGTTTGTGGCAATTGTTGCGATTCTGTTACATGTAGCAATGGGCAATGCAATGTTCCACTGTCTCAACAATAACCAATTAGGAATCATGTGATTCTAATGGACAGTTTTTTTGATTGCTCAATATGTCACAGTCGGTTTCAAATTGAAACTTTTAATCTACAAACGGGTGACTTCTCATTTTCGAGGAAATAGTAGAACTCTTCACATTTCACGTTACGTATTTGACTTAGTGACATCCACAATTTGCAAAATATAAATCTCAACTATTTGTCGGTTATCTCTCCTGTCAAAGGTGCTATGATGATGCAGTCTAATAGTTATTTCTTGTTAGCCGTACTTTAAGATGGACATATTTATAGATCTTATTTCAAAATGTGTCAGTGCTTTCAGTAACTGTGATGTCATATCTTGGCAGAACAACACCAAGTTCTTCAAGATGCCTGTGGTTTTACCAATTAATACTTGACTAAAATATTTTATGTGATGGCTGAAATGCTAGTGGTCCCTGTGTGAAACTGGTGGCTAATCGGTTGTTGTTGCTATGGCGATAGTTTTTTGTGCTGTCAAGGCAACAGTGAATGTTTGTGAGTTTGTGATGTCAGATGTAAGTGAATGAATGGGATGAGTGGATTGTGTATTTAACTGTAACTTGCTTGCAAAGCATTTAGGAAAAATGTAATTTTCCAATGTATTGACCAATTAACACTTTAAATGCAAAATGGCATCATGTCTCTTATTTAGACATCAGTCATTGACATGTGCAATTCAACTTCACTTTCGACATCATTTTTAGCTGTGAAAATTCCGTGATTAGTACCAATTACTGACCAAGTATGACCAAACTTAATTATATTCCAGATCATTTCTTTCAACCATTCCTTATTGCATTTCTGTTAAGTGTTTAAAAAAGTTTATCCAAATAAATTATTTTGCCATTGACATCAATGTCATTCCACCACTGATGAAAAATATTTATTTAAGACTTTGATGCCTCTGTGATTGAGGATAGATGTGTTCACTGCATTTGATATAATATATTGAAGCAATTAAAAGTTATGAATTTAATCTGAGTTTCCGTGTGTAATTTGCTTGCCATTTCTGTTGTTTGTTTATTGCTACACGTTGGTCGTTTATGAAAATGTTTCGTATCAATGGCATGTGAATTTCATCAAATTGTGCAGCGTTTTGATGTTGAATCTTCGTTGTGGTTTTATGGCCTAATTGTTAAGGCATCTTCAGGTTCTTTTGATGGTCCTGAGTTTGAATCTTTTGTGTTGTCATTGTTTCAGAGCACTTTCAAATGTTTGTATGATAGTTTGAAAATGCTACTCACTTGTAGCATGTGACTTTCATCAAATGGGGAATATCTGTTGGTTGTTTGTGGCCTTGTGGGTGTATTATTTCTGTTCGTTTGATGTGGCTAGTTTCTGGCTTTCCACTTGCCGTCTTGCAGGTTGTCTCTCGGTGCGCCCATTGGAGCCCGTTGTCACTTTGGTGTGTTGTTCATGGCTTTTCATTGTCTCTTGCATAAATTTGTTTGGGTCATGGATGTTTCTATCGACACTAATATTTTGGTGAATAAGTGGTGATGCAGTATGAGTGTGGAGAACTGTTTTGCAGGAAATGCCTTCCCAAGTTTGTTGTCAATTATTCGCACCTTTGTTGGAAATTTAATGATGGAGATTGAAGGTTTGGTTCTCCGCCTAGTTCACATTAACTCAAAAAATTTTTGAAAAGTTTCTGTGAAGTGCATGGATAGAATTCAGCAGGGTTCACATTGCAAAATGCCTGCAACTTTTGATACTGGAAGGAAGCCAAAGGTAGCAACACATTCTGCTGCATCCTTGAGTAATCCAGCACTCGTATGATCCAGACCTTTAAAAAGTTTCAAAAGTTAAATGAAATTCTGCGGAAAGTAGCAGAAAAGTATCTGGAAATGGTCATATTTGCCGCAGGGTTCCCACCTGAAAATTGGCCAGAAGTAGCTGGGACTTGTTTTGATGCAAAGGTTGCCAAAAGTAACAGGAACAAATAGCAGGATAAACATTTCAAAGTTAGATGAAATTCTGTGGAAAAGAAGCTGGAAATGGTCATACTGGCAGGGTTCCAACCTGAAAACTGGCCAAAATAGCTGGAACTTGTTTTGTTGCAAAGGTTACCAAAAGTTACAGGTACAAGTTTTCGGATTCACATTTCAAAGCTAGTTGATATTCTGTGGAGAAGTAGCTGAAAAGTAGCTGGAAATGATCATACTTGTGGATGGGTTTCCACTTGAAAACTGACCGAAATAGCTGGAACTTGTTTTGTTGCAAAGGTTGCCAAAAGTAACAGGTACAAGTTGTCGGATTCACATTTCAAAGCTAGTTGAAATTCTGTGGAGAAGTAGCTGAAAAGTAGCTCTGAAAAGTACCTGGAAGTTTTCATACTTGTGGATGGGTTCCACTTGAAAACTGACCAAAATAGCTGGAACTTGTTTTGTTGCAAAGGTTGCCAAAAGTAACAGGTACAAGTTGTCGGATTCACATTTCAAAGTAAGATGATATTCTGTGGAAAAGTAGCTGAAAAGTAGCTGGAAATGGTCATACTTGTGGATGGGTTTCCACTTGAAAACTGACCAAAATAGCTGGAACTTGTTTTGTTGCAAAGGTTGCCAAAAGTTACAGGTACAAGTTGTCGGATTCACATTTCAAAGCTAGTTGAAATTCTGTGGAGAAGTAGCTGAAAAGTAGCTCTGAAAAGTACCTGGAAATTGTCATACTTGTGGATGGGTTTCCACTTGAAAACTGACCAAAATAGCTGGAACTTGTTTTGTTGCATAGGTTGCCAAAAGTTACAGGTACGAGTTGTCGGATTCACATTTCAAAGCTAGTTTAAATTCTGTGGAGAAGTAGCTGAAAAGTAGCTGGAAATGGTCATACTTGTGGATGGGTTTCCACTTGAAAACTGACCAAAATAGCTGGAACTTGTTTTGTTGCAAAGGTTGCCAAAAGTAACTGGTACAAGTTGTCGGATTCACATTTCAAAGCTAGATGAAATTCTGTGGAGAAGTAGCTGAAAAGTAGCTGAAAAGTACCTGGAAATTGTCATACTTGTGGATGGGTTTCCACTTGAAAACTGACCAAAATAGCTGGAACTTGTTTTGTTGCAAAGGTTGCCAAGAGTTACAGGTACAAGTTGTCGGATTCACATTTCAAAGCTAGTTGAAATTCTGTGGAGAAGTAGCTGAAAAGTAGCTGAAAAGTAGCTGGAAATGGTCATACTTGTGGATGGGTTTCCACTTGAAAACTGACCAAAATAGCTGGAACTTGTTTTGTTGCAAAGGTTGCCAAGAGTTACAGGTACAAGTTGTCGGATTCACATTTCAAAGCTAGTTGAAATTCTGTGGAGAAGTAGCTGAAAAGTAGCTGAAAAGTACCTGGAAATTGTCATACTTGTGGATGGGTTTCCACTTGAAAACTGACCAAAGTAGCTGGAACTTGTTTTGTTGCAAAGGTTGCCAAGAGTTACAGGTACAAGTTGTCGGATTCACATTTCAAAGCTAGTTGAAATTCTGTGGAGAAGTAGCTGAAAAGTAGCTGAAAAGTACCTGGAAAGTACCTGGAAATTGTCATACTTGTGGATGGGTTTCCACTTGAAAACTGACCAAAGTAGCTGGAACTTGTTTTGTTGCAAAGGTTGCCAAAAGTTACAGGTACAAGTTGTCGGATTCACATTTCAAAGCTAGTTGAAATTCTGTGGAGAAGTAGCTGAAAAGTAGCTGAAAGTTAGCTGGAAATGGTCATACTTGTGGATGGGTTTCCACTTGAAAACTGACCAAAATAGCTGGAACTTGTTTTGTTGCAAAGGTTGCCAAAAGTAACTGGTACAAGTTGTCGATTCACATTTCAAAGCTAGTTGAAATTCTGTGGAGAAGTAGCTGAAAAGTACCTGGAAATTGTCATACTTGTGGATGGGTTTCCACTTGAAAACTGACCAAAGTAGCTGGAACTTGTTTTGTTGCAAAGGTTGCCAAAAGTAACTGGTACAAGTTGTCGGATTCACATTTCAAAGCTAGATGAAATTCTGTGGAGAAGTAGCTGAAAAGTAGCTGAAAAGTAGCTGGAAATGGTCAATACTTGTTGGTGGGTTTCCACTTGAGAACCGATCAAAAAAGCTCGAACTTGTTTTGTTGCAAAGGTTGCCAAAAGTAACTGGTACAAGTTGTCGGATTCACATTTCAAAGCTAGTTGAAATTCTGTGGAGAAGTAGCTGAAAAGTAGCTGAAAAGTACCTGGAAATGGTCATACTTGTGGATGGGTTTCCACTTGAAAACTGACCAAAATAGCTGAGAATTATTTTGTTGCAAAGGTTGCCAAAAGTTACAGGTACAAGTTGTCGGATTCACATTTCAAAGTAAGATGAAATTCTGTGGAGAAGTAGCTGAAAAGTAGCTGGAAATGGTCATACAGTGTACCTGTGGATGGGTTTCCACTTGAAAACTGACCAAAATAGCTGGAACTTGTTTTGTTGCAAATGTTGTCAAAAGTTACAGGTACAAGCTTCTGTGGAGAAGTAGCTGAAAACTAGCTGAAAAGTAGCTGGAAATGGTCATACTTGTGGATGGGTTTCCACTTGAAAACTGACCAAAATAGCTAAACTTGTTTTGTTGCAAAGGTTGCTAAAAGTAACTGGAACAAGTAACAGGATTCACATTTCAAAGTAAGATGATATTCTGTGGAAAAGTAGCTGAAAAGTAGCTGGAAATGGTCATACTTGTGGCTGGGTTTCCACTTGAAAACTGACCGAAATAGCTGAAAATTGTTTTGGTGCAAAGGTTGCCAAAAGTAACAGGAACAAGTTGTCGGATTCACATTTCAAAGCTAGTTGAAATTCTGTGGAGAAGTAGCTGAAAAGTACCTGGAAATTGTCATACTTGTGGATGGGTTTCCACTTGAAAACTGACCAAAGTAGCTGGAACTTGTTTTGTTAAGTAACAGGAACAAATAGCAGGCTTCACATTTCAAAATGAAATGAAATTCTGAGAAAAGTTGCAGAAAAGTTGTTGGAATTGGTCTTACTTGAAGCTGAGTTCCCACCTGGTCCAAAGAAGCTACTAGCTGGGACGTTTTTTTAGCAAAAATTAACTGGAACTAGTAGCTGGGTTCACATTTCCAAATTAGATAAAATTCTGTGGAAAAGCAGTAGGAATGTAGCTGGAAATGGTCATGCTTGCAGCTGGGTTTCCAATTGTAAGTAATTTTATGTAGCTGGGAATTGTTCTGCTACTTTTTTGCAACATCCAATGAATTAAAACAAACTAATTTTAAAATGTAATTCCTGCCTAAAGTAAGGCCATTATTTGGCAACTTTGCACAGTTCAGCTTATTTGGAAGGTCCTGCCAATTTTGGCTTCTGTTGAACTAAAACAAGTGCTAGCTATTTGCAGCTCAGCCGTACCTCCCAGTTAATTTTGAAACGTGGACCTGCTGAAAGTAACAACCACTCCCAGCTTCCCTTCTGCTACTTTCCTGCAAAACAAATTGCAAACCTTTGCTAATTCCCTTCCGGTGTGCTATACCTTTGGGACCCACAAGCTACTTTTTGGCTAATATAAGCCTATATAATTGTTATAAAAATGTGAATCCTTCAGCAAGCACCTGTTCAACATCTTTAGCCCTATAGTTTTCATTTACTTTTCAGCAAAATAACAACTGCATGGTATTGGAATGTGAAACCCCGCATCTTTTGAGCTACTAAAAATGCAAAATTTCAGCTACTTCTGAAACATTAGCCCTGCGGCAAGCAGCATCTACTTTTCAACACCTTTCAGACACCTTTACAGCCTTATACTTTCTGCTAATTTCTGGAAACACTTTTCTCGTATATTATGGATTTATTCAAACTACTTTGTATTTGTTTTGACGATCTTCTTGTACATTTCTGCTTGCTCTGATTTGCATGGCTTTCGTTCGTCTGCAATTAGTATCTGATGCGGCTGCCAAAAACAGCAACAGAAGTACTTGGCGTTGCATATTGTGCTGCGAGCTAATTGCTTGGTCATTCATTGGGTTTATGACATGAAAGCTAAACCAAGTTGTGGCTGCATGTATGTTGGCTATTTTTAAGCCAACACTTCGGTTGTAAAGAGAATAATTTAATTAACCTTCTAGAATATGATGCAGACCAACCTTTCTGTCATATCGCACGGCCACGACTGTAGTCTTGAAAAGCATGGATTCGCATTTCTTTAGTTTCAAAGCCCTTTTTGATCTCATGAGTCGGCTGAGCCTGTTTTGATTGTGGCTTTCCAGATATCAACATGTGCGTCTCCATGTCTTGGTCTGGTAATTGATATTAAACAACACGTTTTTCAAATTCCAATTTCCTCTTTTGACAAAGCGTTTGATCGAATTAACCAAAGATCCTGGGTGTTTTCTTAAAGGGAAGTCCAAAGAATGGGTTTCACTTTTGTTTGTCGAACTTTAGAATGAGAATCGAATTGAATTCACCCAAATGGTTTGTTTGGTTTCTTGTCAAAATATTGGACCACAAGTTTGGTCATGAGAACCTCAATGCAAAGTGTGCTCATGTCAAAGGGAGGAAGTGGAGCAGCCTGTCAACCCAAAAAGTATCCCTTGCTTTTTCAACTTTTTTGTAAGCTGGATTAAAAGGTTAGTTGGAAAGTTACACAAGGTTTGCCCAAGACATCTGGTCCGGAAAATGCCAGCCATGCTGTTTGAGGCAATGCTGTTTGAGGGCATGCTGTTTGAGGCCATGCTGCCGAGAGGGCCTTGTGCACTCCAGAGTTGAGGGTGGCGTCCGTCTTCAATCAAATGTGTCGGGATTAAGCCCCTTGCCAGGACCGGCGTCATGTCCCTGTCAGCTTTTAATTTCCTTGCCCAATCCACCTGCCCCTAACATGCTCCCTTCATGGGCAAGACGGGCAAGGCTGGGGCAAGGCAGGGCAAGGCTGTTGACTGAGCAGGAAGACCTAACATGCAAACGAATGTCTGGCAGGAAGGGAGCCATGCTAAGCCCCCCAGGCAAGAAAAAGCAAGGCATTCAAGCCCCTTCCCAGCTGATTACACTTTAATGACAATACTATGATTCTGGCAATGGCTGGCAAGCAAAAAAGGTGCTTAATTAGCCAGGGCGGTTGAGGGGTAGCCCAAGAGAGGGAGAGGGGGGTGGGATTGGCTTTGCAGGTGTGTGCCCAAGACATGCTCCTGAAAGTTACACCAAAAATCCCCTGAATTCTAAACACGCATTGAACACATGTCGGCTGGCATTACAAACACAGTGAGGCTCGGGGCCAAGACCCACAAACACTGGGGGCTAGGAGAGGCGGCCTGGCCTTAAACATGTGCCTCAGACATGGCCCTGTTCCCAGCCCTTGGAGGAACCACCCATGGCACCCCCTGCCCCTCTCTTAATTGCCTTCCATTTCTTATGTCCAGCCTTTGTTTCCCTGGCAGCTGTTCCTCTCGCTTGGGTGTTATAATCCTTTATTACTTTCCTGTAGTAAAAACTTCCCTCTCTTTTGTCCTGTATACTTGCATTGTACATTTTTGTTGGGCATTTTCCTGAGCAAGTACAATCTTCTGTTAGCTTGATTCTGCGACGGAGGTGGCGACATCTGTAGTTTTGTGCAAACTTCTTTTTTTTTGCATTTTACAGCAACAGGTTTTTAGCCCAAGCTTGGAAGTACTTTCACCAAACATTTGGGAATTGGACAGCGTGCACTGCCCACTCATATCTAGATTTATGGATGCACATTAATTGTTATGTGGTTTTTTTTTGTCCTACTTTTTTTTCTCACCTTTTCTTTTTTTTTCTCTGACTTTTTTGTCCTCTTATGTCAAATTCACCCCCCCCCCCATGAAATGCAGCTTTTGAGATATTCATTTTTTAATATAAAACATATAGTTATTTTGTTATGATCCAACTCCGTAATAAATGCATTTCCAAACATATAGGCCTATTTGATCATGTATGAAAAAAAAGGGAAGTTTTTTTTTCTTCTTTTGGAATCAGCCAGGTGCATAAGGATGATTATAGAAATATTTTTAACTTCATCGAATTTCATTTTGTTTTTAAAGAAGAAAATACTGCACTGAGTGACACTGAAAAATGATCTGCCATTGTCCGTATTTCTTTATATTGGCCTACAGGTTTATTGTTGCCCTTTATTGGGGTGCCTGACTCACTTCTTCTCCTCGAGTTCCCATTGGGAAGGTTTTGAATTTGAATCAAAGTCGTTAGGTTTCTGAAGATGTATTTCCCAATAAGCTGAGCTAATTTATTTTATTAACCCTTTCCTTGTGGAGAAAAAGAATATTGTTGGATGATCAGTGTTGTGAATATATATTTTATTAATATGTATAGGCATATGATTAACGTGTAAAACTTTAATATTTAATATTGGAAAGAAAAAAATTGGAGCCTGCGAGGAAACATGAGGCATCAGATAATAATTTAAATAAAACTATATAATTATGTGTTGATTGAATATGTCTATACATTCATTACCCTAACTTCTTTGGGTAGCCTACCAAAGCCCCCCCCCCCCCCAAAAAAAAATCTCTCCCCTTTGCTGTGCTGGAACAGCCTGTCCCACAAAATGAACTGCTCATTAAAGGTAACTGGAACAGAGTTCTTGCTTCTCAGGAGTCAAAATCCATGCAGAACCCAATGTTCTTTCTTTCCCATGAAGCATCAGCAAAGTTCCAAGCAGAGATATATGAATGCGATAAATATAAATATTATTGAGCCTTGCAATAAGGACTTCTGTCGATTCTGATTCATCACACGCAAATGGATAACACTTTAAATATGAGCCTATAGGCCTACTGTGCATACAAGACATAATTTTTGAAAGGTGAATAGTCCCATTTAAAAACAAATATACATCAAAATTTTACTAATTATGAATTAATCACTCAGAGCACCAGCTTTCGTTTATATTCCATTGATATTGTTCAGGTCACTTTAGATCTTTGCCGACATATCATATACATCATAACTTTGAAAATCAATATTTCCATATTTAGCCTATGTCCCCACTTTAAATAGGGCCCACAATAGAAGTAAATTAGATGTTGAGACAGACATCGAGACAGAACAAAGAAGATAGACAAAGAAAGAGAGAAAGATGAGCTATGGGGCGATTCGGTAAAGGGTAAAAGTGAGGTCAGAGATCAACTTCGGAGGTCTTGTCTGCCCTTTGATGGTCGTAGTAAATCTGGACATAAACATCTTGAACAAAGTAGAAGAAAATCCAATATTTCATCCATAGCATTAATGAATTCATGGCTCACGCAGGCGAGATGGGGTAGTAATATGACAATGAGTTGTAACTTGCGCGAGCATTGCATATTGATCAGACAAGTGATTACAGGTGAGCAGACCAGGGGCGGAGTTGGCCCTACATTGGGGGGGGGGGGGTGGGTAGGGGTACCTGGGAGCATGTGACAGTTCCAAAGAATATGAAAGGCAACAAATTACAGCCTTCTGCTTTTTCAGAGAATGCAAGATTCTTCAAATTCAATTAACACTCTAAAATGTTGGTATGAGTTTTTTTAATGACCTTGTAATTGCTGTTCATATCCCTTTGAACCAATATATAGCCTTTTTAATTAATATGGATTGCATGGGACTTTACATAACTCCTCCCATCCCCTCACAGCAATCCGCCCCTGTTTGCGGCAGAATGATGGATGTTCCATTGTGAAACGCAACTCCCCTCCTTCAGTCTCCTTGCATGCGCCACTTTCTTGGATCTTTTCAACACTTGCTTTTGCAATGTTTTTTATGCTTGGCTTTCTTTGTTGCTTTGGATCCTCAATGACTGACGATCGGTGACAATGGCGAACCACTTGAGAAGCACTCGCGTGGATCGTGTGTCAGCTATCTCGTAATTGCTGATCTACGATTGCCCCCTCCCCTCTCGTCTGCTTTCTTCCTTCTTTTCATCTCCTATTTTGTGAGCTGCATTTTTGGCATTCCTTGGCGCGCGCGCCATTTGAATATTCGATCCCTTAATTTTGCGCTCTTTTCTTTTTGTTGGAACGAAATTTAAGACTTTTATGAGATGCGATATCTTGCGTCGCGCATGGCTGGCCCCTGTGAAGGCACTTTCATAATCAACCGAGTCGAGCTTTTCTTTGTTGGTGAAAATTCATCAAATGTTTGTTTTGCTTACAGGAATGCTCTCCCTCCATAAAAGATGTAATTTATCCCCGAATTAATCATGCTGTGGTTTTACCATATTTATTTCTCTGCTGACTCTCGATTTTGGTCGTGCTATCCTTTCATTCTCATGATTCATTGGACTGCTTTGTGTCCTGTAAATTTCTTCACAAATCTCCATAACTTATTGACACACTTATAAATTGCCTACCTTTAAATTATCCTTTGTACTCATCTTAGAAATTCAACAAAGAGTTGGAGCCGCAAAAGGTGCATGCATGGAGCTTACTTCAGGTAAAAGGATGTTGTAGTGTTTTGGAGAATATTAGATAAGTTATTGACCAGTTTTGTGATTAATATCCTTGCTATGTTTATAGCAGCAGATGATTTGTAAAACTATTAACCACAAAATGCGAATGTTGCAGCTGCATTTTCAGGAAACCTACAATTAACATTCTTTGCATGGTAGGGAGTTGTGTAAAACACTGACCAAAATGTGTTAGCCTATACAGGCCTTCTAAGGGCTATAAAGGCCTATATATTAATTACATTTACAGATAGGCCTATAGGTGGGAAAATATTGAAAATTCTATCAAAATTCAAGGGCCAGCAATGGTCTTTGTGCATGTGCTTTTTTCATATATAGCAAAAATGTTTCGGAAATTTCTTGATGTGGACTGTCTATCAATATTATTGAAATGCCTTTTTTACAGTTGCTTTGGATAAGGTGATGGCTTTCTGTTTGCACACACATCTTGCTGAGGTTTCAAGTTTGCATGCAACAGTGATTTTATTCTGCAGGGCACTGTCCCTCAAATAACATGATCCGCTCTCACCACAAAACTTTTGTAATTTTTGGTTTTTCCAGAGCTGGTTAACCATAATTGCTTTCACTTTTTAAACCACAAAATAAAATAGTGAAACGTTTTTGGGAATTCCAGCGATTTTGTGTTCTTGAAAATATGTACAGGCCTACGATGAAGCTGCGCAAGCAGTTCAATGGGATGTGCTAAGAAATGTATGGTAGCCTATAAATAATCCTTTCGGAAAATTATATTTTCTTTCTTCCACTAAAATAACATTTTCTATTCTTTTATTGACCAATATTTATTTGACGAACACATTTCGTAAAATTATATTTTCTTTCTTCCACTAAAATATAACATTTTCTATAATTTTATTGACCAATACTTATTTGACGAACACATTTACTTTTGGGGAGTGAACTTGGTCATTTTCAGCTGATGAAACTATAAGTGAAATCAACTTGTTGGGCCTAAATTAGATCTAGGCCTATATAATTTTGAAGCTAACAGACTAGGCCCTATATATATATATTTTTTAATATAATTTGTTCATTTTGTTGTTTGTATTCTTTCCCCTCTTTTGGAGGTTCTAATAAATAAATATGGTCTACCGGTAGGCCTACACAAAAAAAGGACTATTCCAACGTTGCAATCATGATTTTGTGGTGCATGGCCATGTCATCTATCACATATTGTTGAAAAAAAGGTCTGATGATGACAATTGTGAGCATCAAGTGATTTTTTTTTCGCCCTCATAACGGAAGAGCAATTTTATCGTCTGCTCTTGATTAGGCGGGAATCACTCAACCGCGTCCACTGCAAGTGTTCAATGTGCCCGACTCCCTGCAGGTGCCCGCTTCTATTCAATTTATTTCATTTTTTGGTCTTTTTTATATCCGATGAAAAGTGTGACAACTTAGAGCACCTCGTCTTCAGCTTTGGACTTTGGTGAAGTTTTGTTGCATTTTTTGTTGAGTTTTTTGTTGCGTCCAATGATGCCGCTGAGTTTGACGCATGTCATCTGATCAGGACGTTACGTCATTGAAAACAATTGCCCCAGGGTTCAGACAGAGGCTCTTGAAATCCACAAATATTAATTAGGCGCTATCTTTCTGGTGGAAGAAAAAACACCTTCTCCTGTATGGCACTCCAAGGAGCAACGGAGCGCAAGGAAAACTCACTTCAGTTGAAATATATCACAATTAGTTATTAGCTGTGCAGCTCTCAAGACTCAGAATGCAAGTTTGTTACTAAAGTTTCAGATTTGCTTATGCTTTGTGAAAGCAACCTGGCCTAAATGTCACTTTCCACACAATCCAGCAAGCTAATGCATTTCTTCTTTTAGTAAAAATATAGGCCTGTGTTGAAAGAGGTTAGATTATGTCAACTTTAATTTTTCAACGATATTTTCAAATAACTTTTAAGTAATTTTTTTCAATGTTCCACAATTTCTCATTGTGGCCGAGAACACTGCAGTTGCGGTTCCAATCATAGTTGATTGTTGTTTAGCGTTTAATTATTTTGCCTGTGAATTTACAGGAGGTCGCCTGTGACGCAATTCTCATTTGCAGTGATCGACAGTTGCGTCATGTTTTGACACTAGCAGATAATTGATGGAAGATGTTTGCAGAAGATTACATTGGAGAAAAGCTATAGGGATCAGATGACTACATTGAGCCCTGATATTCACATTGATCGAGCCCCGATGGAGCCCTGATTGAACCCTGATTAAAATGCTCCCCATAGCCCAAATGAGGTTTAATTAGCATGTATCTCTCTGTCACTGTCACCTCTCGACAACTTGTCCACAAATTAAATCTCACAAATGTCACTGTTGACAGATTCTCAAAAAACATTCTCTTTTTTTTGCTGTTGATTTTCAGCTGTGCATTTCACCGTAACAAACATTTTCGGCAATTGTTGCCTAATATTTTTTAATGAATAATATTAGCATCCCTAATTAGCCTCGAGTTTTGTTGCGTTTCAATGGGTTCATGTTCGTATGTATAACTTTTTTTTTTGTCCCACCTGGGCTGAAAATTCTGATCTAATATTTGACATGTAGGGCCTAATGTAATTTTTAATGAAGACATGCAGGCAGCAGATTCAAAATAAGGAAAAAACCGTACATTTCCCTCCCTCATATACCTGATTCCCTCCCACGTATCTGATAAAAACAAAACTGCATGGTTGGTTGTTAAGATTCTTGCTCATGCACCGCAGTCTTTATAAACTTTCTTTTTGGACCTATACATGTATATGTATCTAGATTGTTCAGACGATGTACGCACGTGACCACAAGCAAAAACTTGCACGAAGCACTGGTGATGCTGAGGCTTGGAATGCCTATCGACATCTGCGCAATAGTGTCACCTCCATGATTAAAAGGGCCAAACGCAGTTACTTCGAAAACGAATTTCTCCTGATGTCAAATCAGAAGCCAAAAAACATGTGGAGAATCATAAATCGCCTTGCCCAGAAAAAAAGAGATTTAAGCCCTCCTCAGGATATAAGCGCATTTGAGTTCAATGAACACTTCAGCACGATCGGAGTCAATACGGTGCGAGCTCTGAATAATACACACACAGAAGTACCATGGAAGAACCCGCAGTGTCTCTCACAATTCTCGTTTGCAAGCATTGATATTCCTGCTGTTGTGAAAGCTCTTCGCCAACTTGGGACTGATAGCTCGGTTGATGTCCTTGGCTTTGATGCCAAGTTACTCTCTATATCTGCGCCCTTGGTCGCCCCTTGTCTCGTTCAGATGTTCAATCTGTCTCTCAAAAT
Organism: Platynereis dumerilii; assembly: GCA_026936325.1. Taxonomy (NCBI): domain Eukaryota; kingdom Metazoa; phylum Annelida; class Polychaeta; order Phyllodocida; family Nereididae; genus Platynereis; species Platynereis dumerilii. The sequence goes on along the minus strand of JAPTHN010000103.1, from coordinate 874,404 downwards.
TTCGTACGTTTTACCTGACTGGAAAATGGCACGAGTTAGCCCATTATACAAAGGCAAGGGAAATAAGCACGAAAAGAACAACTACCGACCGATAGCTGTGATTGGTCACATTGCTAAAGTTTTCGAACGACAGGTTCAGAGGCAGCTCATCCTGCACCTGACAACAAACCATCTGATCAACATCGACCAGTCAGCGTACAGAGAAAATCACAGCACTCAGACATCGATTATAAGAATCCAAGAAGACTGTATCGACAATATATGTGACAAACTCTTAACAGGACTATGTTTCCTTGACATTCGCAAGTGCTTTGATACTATTAGTCACGATGTACTCAATGAAAAATTATCCAATTATGGCATTATGAATACTGAGCTGCATTGGTTTAAAAGTTACTTGTTGAATAGACGTCAAGTGGTATGTGCAAATGGTGAGGAATCCAGTGAAGCTATCTTAAATATTGGAGTCCCACAAGGGTCAGTTTTGGGACCAACATTATTTGTTTTATATGTTAATGATATATCTGAGTATGTAACATTGTCATCATGTAATTTATATGCAGACGATACAGTCATTTATTGCAGTGGCAAAGACATTTCTGAATTACAAATTAAGTTGCAGTCTAGTGTCTCTGAGGTTAACAGCTGGTATAAAGCCAATCGCCTTTGTCTTAACACAGAAAAGTCTAATGTTCTCGTTGTCACGTCTCGTTTTATGAATGCCACCAGTAATAACTTAAAGATTGAGTTAGATAATGAACCACTTCAACAAGTTGATGGTGCTGAATATCTAGGTGTTAAAGTTGACAAGTGTTTGTCTTGGGAGCTGCATGCATGTAACAAATTGTGTTCTTCGTTAGGCTGTCAAATAAGTAAACTTTCTAGCTTGAGAGATACAGCTCCGCAGTCCGTCCTCAATAAGATCTATGTAAGCTCAATTCAACCCGTAATTGATTATGCCATCTGTTCATGGGGTTTTGTTAACAAATGTACTATCGACAGGGTTCAACGTTTGCAGAATTATGCTGCCCATATTGTTGTTGGAAATTTCGATTATATAAATATACGTGGCATAGATATTGCGAAGTCACTTTTATGGATGAACATTCGCCAAAGACGCAACTATTTCACCCTGATAATGGTTTTTAAGTGTTTGACAGGGTCTGCTCCTGATTATATGTCTAACGGTTTCACCATGTACAATGAACTTGATCAGCATTATTCTCTGAGATCAATGGACAGTAGAAATGTAATTGTGCCATATTTAAGTTCAGCTGTGATGAAGTCTTCGTTCTTTTATAATGGTGCTTTACTGTGGAATGACTTACCTGTTTTTATTAAGGATATTAACGATCTTCAAGCTTTTAAACGTGCTGTAAAGGAGTATGTTTTTAACCATTTTTAAGTATTACATGTTTTTATCTGTATATATTGTATATATGTTTTAGTTTCTTTGTCACAGGACCAATTTTTTGAAAACAGTTATTTACTGAAATTGTACTCCTGTATAAATATATTCAAATAAATAGATAAATAAATAAATAAATGTATACCCCCCCCCTCCCGATGCATGTTAAGTTATGAGGCCCATGCTGGTCAAGAATCTCACAAGCCCCCCCCCCCCCTACTGCTGCTGCTCTCGTGAATAAAATGAAATAAAAACCCAAATTTGTGAATTGTACGGTTGCACATGGACAGATTAGGACAGCTAATTTCGCACGCAGTTTCGGAGCAGTGGGCCCTAAAAGAGAAACTCGTAATTGTCACTCGGGGTGATTTTATTGGCTTCTAATTAAAACCTCATCAATGGCGATGACTGGGCGATCAGCTGATGACGGTGATTGTATTATGTTGTTCCTCACTGGGCTGTGGCTGGTGCTTGTCTAATTCTTCTTTATCATTCAAATATGTGCGATGCATGCGGCAATTAAATGCATGATTTGCCCCATAATTGCTCTTCATTTTCCGAACCGGTGCCTCAACGAGGGCTATTGGCCCGCAGCTCCCTATCCATGCCATGGGGGGGGGGGGTGCATGGCCCAGTGTAGGCCTCTGGTACCCATCACATGTTATCTGTTGATTGGGGACGACTTTACCAGACTGATTAAACTTATAACTCTATAACTGGATCATTTCGATGCTGGTGATTTAACTAATTCTAATTTGTCTGCTGGTAGCATGTTGCCCCCATTCCCCCATGCATCTACTCCAAAATGGCCCAGTGGTCACATGGGTTGTCTATAACTGTGCAGGTCTCGGGTTCAAGATCTAACCTGCGATGTTTTATTACTGCTGATGGTGCCCTCATGTTTGATAGCCAAATAAATAGGTACTTCTGAGTCACGGATCCAAGTGCAGAATGAAGCGTACGTTTTAGAGTTCCTTTGGGAAGTTCTTTAAAAGTCGGAATGTACTGTACATTTTAGCACTGGATATTCCATCAATATTTTTGGGAAATGTTGCCCTTCAGGCTGTGTCGTTGAATGGAATTAATACACTCATGCATACATGTCTTTAAAAAATATTTCTCGAAAGTTTAAATTTGTAGTTTGGACAGATACATCTGCCAGATTCAAAAATAATCCATGCATAGCAGTGGCATTATTTGTCATTATTGCTGATAAGAATGTCAATTTCTCTTATTGTCAACCAAGCATCGTAAATAATTTTGACAGAGTAACATTTTCCAGAAGGAATCTCTGACAATGGAAGAAATCCTTGACAATGGAAGAAATCTCTGACAATGGAAGAAATCTCTGACAATGGAAGAATCCTTGACAATGGAATGATTTTTTTTATGCTTTGCTTTGCATGGAATGTTTGCCAGACGAATTCCCCATAAATCAGGGAATTGCAAAAATGTCAACAAAGTCAAAGATCACTTCGAGGCAGACGACATGACAAAAGTGGTTAGCGAAAGACGACAGATGAAACTGGAATCACACAAGAAGCACTTCCGCTCAGTTAGTTTCACTTTCTGAAAATTGACCTGGGCACCTTTTCTGTTGATCACAAATCCATTTGGAGTACTGTGTCATTTCTGTAACAATTGCGTTGCTATGGAAACCTTTGGCAATGGCAACTGGCAAAGCCAAGCAGGTGCTCTTTGGTGACTGCTCTTTGGTCATGTCATGGACGACTGGTTCCTTAACCAAGAGCACACCAGCAGCAGAACAAGGGACCAACACTTTTGGCCAACATTCCTTGAAAAGAAATTGGCCTGCCCCCACCTCTGCTGTATTCAGCTGCCATAACCATTAGTTCACAAGCAACTGCCAATTGATGGGAAGTGTGCTCACAGAACTTCACACTGGTGGCTGAAAGATCGAGGTCACAATTCAGAAATGAATGCAGAAATGAGGCAGACCTTTCTGACTTTTTCTGCCCCGTGACTGACTTTACTGCCCCCATGACTGACATTTCATCCCCATATTTGATCAGCCAGCTGCAGCAACCGAAATGGGAATGGATAAATAACTTTAAATTGCTAAACACAAATCACTTAATCATATTTGGACTGTGCACTGAAAATATTGGAGTAACTATCAACTGATCGCCGTGCACTCTGATCAAACCAAATCCAAATTGTTAACAATTATAAAAACCATGCAGCGATTTTTTTTTGGGTAGGAAGGAACGGGGCACAGTGAGACAGCAGACCCCCTCGCATCCAAGTGGTATACTGTTCAATGAACTGCCCTGTTTCACGTTGTAGAAAAATTGTGTAATTTAGTGAAAGATTGTCTCACATGTTTAGCCCTCCCGATGATTTTTCCAAATGAGGTGTTGTCATAATTCCCCAGCGTATTGGACTGACGAAATTTAATCGATAGCAATTAATCTATGTCATCGGATATCAGAGAAGAACTGTGATTCAGGTGTAACAGGTGCGGCAGGTAAAATATGTTATTCTTATGTCCTATGACATGAATTTGTCACACTTGCAAGGAAAAGGGTCACACTGTGAACTTGTGGATGATGCACATTGAGGCAAACAACACAGTGTTACTCCAAAGCTGTATTAGTTAGGAAATTGGAATTACTACTGGTAAATATGCCCAACTTTGCCATCTATGATTTAGCTGAGCTATAAACTTACTGTTGTAAATGCCAATATTTTGTCACTCTTGAAAATATAAATGGTGTCTCCCTGTGGCCTTCTCCTCTAGTGCCCATATATGACCCATCAATATGGGATTAACTTATTTAAAAAATGTATAAAACACTTTTTTTTCCTGTTTTTGTTGACAAACAGATACATTAGGCCTAATTATTGCACTGCAACGTACGTAATTTTTAGGTGTAGAGCAGCTGCAATGTGATGGGGGCAGTTTATGGCATGTGTCAATCAATGTCATTGATAAATACAAAAGAGATCATGTTAGCAAATGCTCTTTCTGAATATTTCTCTGGAAAATATCTGTTAAACAAAAAATTTACACCTTCTAGAAATGTTTGAAACTATTCTATTGCATCCAGTCCATTCACGATGAATTGATGATCTTCTAAATGGTCCCAAAACCAGTCTTAAGGAATTCACATAAATTTAAATTGGTGCAAAGTACTGACCTGAGGTTCGAGACAGCTGACTACGACAAATGGTCAATGCCAAACAATGCTAAACAAGATTATCTAGCTTGCCATTTTGTAACAGATCCCCTTCAAACACCGTCAGAACATAAGAATGTTTGGCATAGCCAGGGGCTAATTGCCTGAGAATTAATCATTGGAACCTTTGAGCATCCATTTATCCACATGTCTGGAGTTGTTCATAAGCTATAACTATTCTATATTGCACAGGATCTCTTAAATGGAAGATTAAGAAATATGCTTTTAACTGTATATAAGATAATCCATGGGATCTGTCCTCCCATTGTCAAGATTTTTCAAGGCACAAGTGATGCACCTTTAGGTGCTCTAATATGCTATATAGTCAAGGGTATATACTACATGGCTTCGTTTTAATTCATTAACATATCCAGGTGCTTTTCTGTGGAACAAGATTCCAGATGATGTTATAAGTCTAGATTTCAATGGTTTTGGTAACTTTGTCAGGAAATGGCATCCTAAGTGCCACTGTGGCAGTTGTCTTTTATTTTTACCGACTCGAAATAAATGTTTACTTTACTTACTTTGGAATGACATACACAGTTCTTAGTGGTTTTCTATAGCTGGCAGCAATTTGATTTTAAATATGAATTGACTTTTTTGAAACATGTCCTTTCTCCAAGGAAATCATGTGCAGTGCTGCATTGTTGCTCCATGATGACCATTTCTTCTTACGTGTATATGAAAGGCAACCAGCCAATCTCTTTCTAGTGTGGACATCTTGGTTAGAAGAACACTTCAGCTTCTGGTTATGTCAACTTATGTGTCATGATTCATGCATGTTTTTTTTCAACATACTTTTGTTTTGAACAATTACACATTGATCCGGGACTGAACAAGAAAATTTTTTCAAAAAAAAATAGAGGCGATTTTTAAAGCTAATTCAGCTTGTTCATCCAATTTGGCCCCGTCTGCATTTTTTTAACGCCGATCCCGCAAAAAGCGTCCCGTTCCGCACCTGCCCATCCGCGTTTTATTACGAAATCCCGCCGGTCCGCAAATTTGCCCGGTCCGCATTTTACTACGACGCTAGCCCGCAATGTGATGACGATTCATCACAGCCTGATTTTCCAGATTTGGCCTCTGGCCTCCTATCGGGAGTCCTGTACCCAGCTAAACAGAGGCGAGTGGCTATATATAGAATCACTAAGACTATATCAGCGATAGGCTGAAGCATCGCCTCAAAAAATATTTCTCTGTCAGAGAGCTGTGAGATCAAAAATGAATAACTTGTCAACCTTGACAATTAGATCATAGAGTCGGTAGATTGACAATGCACCAGTAGATCTGTATAGGTTTGTTTTGAACTTTTGTTCGACATATATTTGTTTTGCAAGCAATTCACACCTCCAATTAGCCAGAACATGCAGGGCCATTGTGGAAGAGGTTCATTTGTGATTATTGGGTCACCATGTGAGATGCTGGCTGCCCCCATCATCCTGCTTGTGGTTTCATCTGATCACAAAACTAGTTCATCACATTGAATTGTAAATTGTGACAATAAAAGACAAAGAGGTCAATTCAGCTTTTTGAATTTTATTCAAATGCTAATAAATACTAAGTAACAAAAAAATTAATGAAATAAATTAACATGCAAGTAAGTTGAATGAAATATTCAAATAAATAAACATCTATGAACTAAACTCTGGATATCTTTGAAATAAATACGAAATAAATTAAGCGAAATAATACATCATGTTAGTAAATAACTGAGTAATTAATGAGATCAACTCAAATCAAAGAGATCTAACAGAAAAGTGCAGAGCACAGGGTTGCGATTTTTATTGATTTTTATAAAAAAATCAAAAAAATCGGATTTTTTTGATTTAAATCGGATTTTTTTGATTTAAATCGGATTTAAATCATTAATGGAAAAAGTTCATTTTCCGTATCAATTTCACCAACTGTTATTAATTTTTATGCATTGACATATTATGAATAACACATATATGGATGTCAATAAGGCATATACATAATAATTTTGTTTACATTAGAGAAATTATAATGCAAAATTATTAAATCAAGGCAGGTGATGTATCAAACATAATAATCATAATGTAAGCTACGGCAGCAGTTCCACATTTTGATATGGATGTGTTAATAAATGTCTTTTTCACTGAACATCAATCATAACTATACAGCTTCTAAAAGATCAAAAGGCATGTCAAAATGAGTCATCATTTTCCCTACTCTGCAATGAACTGAACTGCTACGTTAAATCACCAGTCTCTGCACTCAGTCTCAAGATGCCTGTTAATTTTGTTTCACATGTAGTATATTTGATATCAGTTTAGCCGTAGGGGCTTTGGGGACAGTGCTGCATTTGCAGAACATGGCTTTGTTTTTCATTGCAGCAATGAAATTGTTTAGAGAATCATGAGAATGCCATGATTGAAATATAAAATTGTTTAAATCTTTATTTACATGTAAGTAGTCATTCTACTCGGATATATTTATCAGAAATATTTTATCATATATCTAAAATTATATCTTATATATATATATACAAGGGGCCTGTGTGATATGTCATTAGACATATTTATGAAAGAGTATTGCTAAATGGTAGGTTGCAAGCTGTAATATCTCACTGCCAGCTTTATTTGTGCTGTTTTAAGCCTTTTTATCACAACTTTGATTTAAATCATGATTTTTATTGAGTGATTTAAATCATGATTTAAATCAATGATTTAAATCGAATGATTTAAATCCAGCAACCCTGGCAGAGCAAGATTCAGTTCATGGCAACAAAGTAAGGCACCAAGGTCACGGAAGGGTCAATGGGGTCATTAAAGGTCAATAAAGGTCATTAAAGGTCATTTCAGTCTCTTCAAGTCACAAGTCCCAAAAGGAATTATCACATTTGCAGGAGAAGAGATTCATCCGCCATCTTGGAAGACATCTTGGACAACGAAAGTCAATTGCACAGTTTAGCAAATCAAGTGTCACATTTTCAAGCAGATATGATATAAACAGTTTTAGCACTTTAAAGAGTCATCTCGTTTCAAATTGCACAGTTTCAGCAGAAGTTCAAGTGTTTTGTTTCAAGTGTCGACACTTTGTATGTACACAACATGAACATTCATGTCATAATTTGGGTGTGATAACAGTTTTTTGCAAAATGAGTCTGTTCGGTTCTTGCTTCACCGAGCGGTGATGTTGGCGGGGTGGGGGAACTGGAAGACCTCGGGGCAGTCGAGGGAAGGGCTGAAGGTGGAGGGGCTGAAGGTGAAGAGGGAAGGACTGGCATAGAGGTCACGAGGGAGAGGGGACTCCGTGAGGGGAAGGAAGGCGTTCTGGTCGATCACCAAGGGAGACGCGGGGTCCTTCTTCATCAGAGTGGGCATCTTGAGTGGTTGCAGTTCCACGAAAGAAGGAGGAGACGAAGGACTGACTCCTGGAGAAGTGCCACCTGACGGAACTTTCTGGTCGCCGAACGGAGACACGTTTCGTGGAATGTCAGACTGGTAGTCCCCTTGGTGGTCGCCGTGGAAGTGGTCGTAGTGGAACTGCTGGGCCATCATCCTGTTCTGCATCTCGTTCTGGTTGGGAGAGACGACAGCGCCCTCTTCATCCAGGAATGACGTGATCGAAGGAAGCAAGAGGGAGGCAAGGTCGGCCGGCTTCTTGTCCTGGTAGACGGGACTGGCGGAGGAGGACTGGTAAGAGGGTATGGAGTAGTCATTGGTCGGCTTGAAAGGTCTGTCAAACACCAAGATGTCAGAGGGATGGCTGAAGTCGGGTGAACCATCGAAGGAGTTGGAGTTGTTGGAGACGCTGCAGTCGGAGTCGTAGGTGGAGGAACCCGTGGACTGAGAGTAGGACGGGAGCACTGCGTACTGGGGCTGCACGTACTGATGATGAGACTCCTGGTGGAAGTGATGACTGGGCATCTGGTAGGAATCCGGCATCTGGTTTGAAGGGGAGAAGAACTCTTGGAGGTCAGCTTGGAGCTTGGCGGGTGGATGGCTGGAGGGGTAGCTGGAGGGGTGTGTGGATGGATGGCTCATGTCTGGAGGGGACTCGGTGTATCTGGGAGCAGCCATGGGGGGTGATCCTTGCATCTGGGTTGGCATGATGTTGATGAATCCGTCAAAGGACCTCTGCTGCCAAGAGTCGTGTTGAGGCGGTTGGTACATGGGTGGAGGGGGATGAGGTGAGACTGATGGTGGCGACATCTGGTGAGGAGACATCTGGCGGTACGGAGGAAGAGAGGGGCACGAGCACTCGAAGGTCGGGCAGGAGCAGATGGCGTTCACTCTTCTCTCCATGCGAGCGGCTTTCTTGGGGGCATCTTGCGCTGAGTCTGGGTTGGCTCGCTTTCTGCCTCGTTTTTCTGTAGCCTGTGGAAGAAATGAAGAGGACAATTAAACAGCTGACTTTTGAATCACTGCCATTTCTGAGCTAGCAACCATATAATAAAGAGAAAATGTAGAGAGATCTGTTGAAGAGGCTTACCCTAGGAGTTCTGCCATTGAGGTAGAGGTGCTTTCTTGCTTCGGCTGAAGACTTGACCTCGGGTCGAGGGTGATCGTGGACGCCCTTGGCCTGGAAGAAGATGGAGCCCTTGGTGTGTCGCCAGAAGTGGGTCACGGGGTAACCGCAGTGCCCTCTGCAGGGGAGGACATCAAGGCGGCCAGTGCATCTTGAGTTGGGACAGCGTTTGCCTGGAAGAAAGGAGAAGAATTGTTAAAATTCGGAAACTGCAGGAAGAAGGAAGGAGAAGTTGTAGAAGTTGATCACAAAGGATCCCCTGGTGAAAGCCTGCAGGAATCAGGTCCAATAAAATCAACTATTTCCACAGATTAACTGCCAAATTAATGGACCTAATACATTGAGGTTTATTGGTACAATATCCCTGCATGGGGTTTTCACAAATGCTTGTCATTGGAAGCTAGCAACCCTGCTATTGAACTGAGAGGAAACTGAGGTCACTGGTGCACTATTGCCCTGCTGGACGCTGTCCAGATTACCCCAAATTACGTCATTAGGACCCTGGTGACGCCACAATGACGCTCTGTAACGTCATAAAAGAGGTGAGTTAATCACGCAAGCCACGTGCCCTGACGTCACCAGGGGAGCTGCCCTTTGCCCCAGTTGTTGCCTTCTGACCTTTTTGGCTCAAATGGAACCCTGGGGTTATACAATAGTAAGTGAAAGGGCTTCACGAAATACTAAAAGGGTAACTGAGCAGATAATGGCAACATTTGTCATTTGACCAAACGAACGTTTGAAAGCAGCTTCAGCAGACGACCAATTAAAATAATAAAATCACCATTGCATTGACCAGAAATCGGTTTCAAACATTTGGAATTGGAAACATAAGCACAAGCACCTAACAGTTTGAAACAATGTTTTGCTTATAGTCCTAATGTTTGGCACAATATCATTTTGACAATAGCACTTGGACAGAGTGGCAGGGCCAAGCAGCAGTGTATTTTTCACAGGGTCAGGAGTGTGTATAATGTTTGATGTGGTTGACTTCTGTGATGATTGCCAGTAATTGCCAGCACTTTGCTCGGCCAGTGCACCTCCCCCAATAGCCGGGCACTGGGTGACTTGTTTGGCACAAATTCTGTGTAGAAATATCCTCTAATTTAGATGGAGCAACACTCTATGACCTTGTCACTACTGAACTACCCTGTACCGGAAGTAGCAGCCATATTCTTTTGTCCTTCTGCAGCAATTTCTCTGTGGGCCTCTGATATATCTATGATTTTATTGTGGAATATCCTGCCATAAAGCTATTTGTTCAATTGCTAACATTCAGAAATTGTAGGCCTTATATTTCTGTGGCTGTTGAAAATTTAGGCAAAAGCGGTTTGATCTTTCCCTCACCAGACCCAAGGACCTTTCCCAAACTTTCCATTTTCGCAATTGAAGTTCTAAACTCATTTTAGAATTGGAAAAAGTGATGATGAAGCTTCTACCACAGAAACAGTCTGACAAATTAAAGTTAAAAGAAATAGAATGTCCTCTTACCAATCTGCTTCCTCCTGGCCTTGTCGCAGATGGCGGGCCTCATGTGCACCTTACTTCCGTTGTCAAGGACGCAGTCTCGGCTGCAGACGATGACCCCGATGCAGGACTTCTTGAGGATGTTGATGTTGTGGTTGTTCGTGTTTCTCATGGCCCAACCGGAAGTGTGCCTCTTGGCCTCCTCGTCTTCCGCTTTGTAGACGAATCTGCAATGACCTTCCGGCCACTCCTGCCAAAGGTCCTGGTCTGTCAGCTGCAAAGAAAAGATCACATTTTAACATTTTGTTTCAAATATAAGCGATGGAAGTGAGAAGGAGATTTTCAAGTAATTTAATCAAAAAATATTCGCTGTCGATCTGCTGGTGACAGGGCCGATACAGGCCATATTTTCAAAGAGCTGCTGGATGGAGAAAATCTAAGAAAGTTGAGCAGTCTTGATTGTAGAGAAAATACTAAGAAGCCAGAAGTGAGAATGGTTGAATCTTGGAAGAATGAAGGAAAGTTGTCCAGACAAATAAAGAGATAACATGTAAAGGTGTAATTATTAGCCGCGTGTTTAACTTTTATTGTCCCTCAAATACCGAGAAATAGGTTCACCCCTGCCCCGTGTCCCAGCCCCCAGGAATTACGAGGATAAGAAGCCAAGCGTTAAATTGCCCATTAATACCCGACAGCTTGCTGGAATTAGCAGGAGCACTTTTACAATAGGAGGAATGGCAGAATTACATGCCCTTAATTGCGGCCAATGATCCCGGAATTGTTGATTAATTCTGGCCAAGAGATTTTATGAGCTTTATTTGCGAGTGAATTAGTCCGAATTGCAGCAATGGCAATTTAGAGCAACAGGATAATCGAGTTTTAAACGAACTAGAAACGCAGAAAAACATCCCATAAAAGAAAAAAAAATCAGCATTATTTAAAGCATCATAATCATTCTGACAGACCACCATGCAAGGACGGGCTTATCTATTTAGGTCAATTTAAGGTCAACCAGCCAAGAAAGGTCACTGGCATAGCTAATTAGGTCACCGCTGATTGGCCCTTGACCTTTTTTGGTTGACCAGGTGCTAACTGGGTAATTTTGATTTCACTGCAATCAAAATTTGATGTGAATGGTTGAAGTAGCCTAACCCAATGAAATCTTGACACCAAATTATTTTGAATAAGGATTTAAAATAATTTAATTTTAGTTTCTTAAACATCATCATTATGTTTGTTTACCCAATTTAACCCAAATCCCTTTTGCTAATTACCCCTGATTAAACCCCAAGGTCAACACAGTGACGTCCAAACAATGCAATGTCACACCTCGCAAAATGACCACTGCATTTACAAGTTTGATCAATTTTCAATTCTTGGCATGCTAATTTATTGTGTAGAAATATCTTTTATGCTTTGCTAATGATTTAGGCCAACAAACCAGGCTAATTCACTTTTGTTATATACACCCAATATTTATTATGTCTGTTGCTCTAAAGTAATCCTTTTAAAGGGTAATTTAAACCGTTTAAAACAAGGTTAATCTACTCAAATATGATCATAATTTTGTCAAACTTCACTTTTATGAATATTTTACTGAATTTGTTGAAAGGTTATTGAAATTTATTAAGGTCATCTTTTAAGATCGAGACCATAATTCCCCATAAAGAAGAAAAATGCCTTTGTGATCCAAAAGAGTTCACTTGTGCAGCAAATCACTTTGGCTTTTGATGCCCCACTCATTGTCCTAAGTGTGCACGTCCAAAAACACAATGCTCAGCAAATTTACGATCCCAACTCTCTATACTTGCTCCCAAACACTTTAGATTATACAATTTCTAAGTCTTCTGAAGTTGTGAATGCAAGGCCTAGCTTCTTTTTGTGAAAGACTGATCTTGGATGAATTATAATAATATGCCAACAAAATGTCTTCAATGCAAAATTAGTGAAATATCTACTAGTTAGGAAGAATTGATATTTACCAGAGGCATGTCATTGTCATTGATGTCCCACTGGTGCCTTGAGTCCATGTCGGGGGAGTCGGGCGAGTGAGGTCGGGGGCTGAACCCTGCCTCCTCCTGGGCGCCGTACCCACTGGATAGAGTCATGTTGCAAACTTGAGAGAAAACTGTCACAAAATCACTTGAATAGATGTCAGTGGATCAAACGACTCAGTTTTATTCAACAAAGCATAATCTGCAAGTTCTCCTGGTAAAATGCGGTCAGATATGCAATGCTGGTTGTGTTATGCCATGGATGGGGAGGATGCTTTATATGGTATTGCTCATTTGCATGACGCTCCTCATGACACTTGGCAAGGGGCGTGGCTTGCGGCCTCTCAGCCAATCAGAGCGCGTGGAGGGTGATTATTGCAATAACTCCTCAACACCTCAGGAAGGTGTCATCTGATGATCTCCTCAAAAAGTCAAACAAGAATTACAAGATGCACTAATAAAACAAACCAATAAAAGCAACAGCAAAATATCCCTGCATAATCAACTTCTTCTTGAGCTATTCAACTGATTTTTATATTGTTTTCATATCAATAAGTTAATCATCACTTTGTTGATTCATAATTATTAATTTAATTATGTCTCCCAGCATTAGCATGCTGTTAATTTCAATGATTAGCCTTTAAGCTTTAGGAATTGATTATAAATAAATAAATTTTAAAAATATTCTCTCAGAACTTTTTTCATTCTGGATTTTTTTTTGGTGAGAAAATAACATGATGAGTCCGTATACCGTATATATATATATATTATGTTGCTTCTTTACATAAAGTTGAAAAAAAAAAGGTTTATTTAACTGATGTTTCTGAAACTATTAAGCCATGCATGGGATTCTGAATGAAAATGGCCCAAATGAATAAAATTAATAAAGGAAATCAGTTTTAAAAGCCAGAAGGAAAGTAAGGAAAATATTTGGACAACGAGAAAGACAGAGGGTCAGGCAGGATGCAGATGTACAGGCCTAGATAATAGATAGATAGATAGATAGATAGATAGATAGATAGATAGATAGATAGATAGATAGATAGATAGATAGATAGATGGTTGGTTGATTGATTGATTGATTGATTGAAATGATAGATAGATTGATCAGTGTAATAATTATATTAAAAAAAGAAGAAATTATTTAAATTAGGGCCTGCAGCAGATACTGTACGCTTTACCTCCCGAATTTAAAATTTATGATTCGGAACAATTTTGCTTCAAAAATTAAGATTTTGGCAAATAAGCAAATCATGACCTGATCACTGAAACCATGGCCAATTGAAATACCAGGGAGTCGATAATTGGTGATTGGAGTGTTAATTATTTGCATTGTTAATTGGTTGATTGGATGTGTGATCGTCCATGTGGATTGCAGTGGGCTGTTGGTCAGAAGGTCATCACATGGTGGTCAGTTGGTCGGGAGCCACATTGCAGCTGCCTGGCGCCACGACACACGCATTCCACATTGACCACACAGACAGCAGCCAGATTGATCAAACTCCCAATCACACATTGATTGATGGTGTAAGTAAGCAGAGCATTTCTTACTTTTGATTGAAGTGGTGTACATGTGTGATGCTTTTCAATTTTTACTTACAATGATAATTAGGCCTAATTGATGTGTTCAGGCCTAATGAAAAACAAATTAAGTAGGCTTATCAGATCTCAATTAATTGTTTAACTTAATATGGATATATTAATATTTATATTCTATGTTGGTAATATTGATAAGGTTGGCAATGATCAATTTTAAAAGCAGTGCCATTTATAGGCTTGGCCTATCTATAGACTATCTATACTTGAACCAACAACTCTGATCTATCTATCGATGCATGTCGGGGTGCGCGAGTGCGCGTGCCTTTCATTCGATATAGAATTTCATGATCACGAACTTGGAATTCGCTGCTCCCTTTGAAATGAGGTAATTTGCTTTGAAGATCCAACACAGTCATGTTAGGTTACGCAATCACAAAGCCTCGAAGAAGGGGTGAGATGATTAGGGGTCCATGACAATCTTGACAAGAGTTTGCGGTGACATTTAACTGGCTGGTTTGAGGGGTAGCCCCACAGGTATTTTCAGAAGCAACCCCAATTTTTGTTCACTCAGGGCCCTCGCCTTTGAAGGTAATTGCTCTATCAGCTTCGGCTCAGGGTGGATATTTCACAAAACATCATTTGTAATGATTATGTTACATGACAGATTCCAGCAGAACACGCACCAACCGGCCCTTGTGACTTTGAAACAACTAAAAATGACCAATTAAAACATTTTTGGTTGGGCCATTTTTTGGAATTAAGCATCTGCTTGATTGTCATTTTACAAACTTCATATAAGCACTCTACGCGAATTATGAAATTAATTCCAAGACCAAATGATGCTCATTTGGTTGCACACTGGGTTGCCAAATGCTGAGTCAACCGTCCTGGGTTCGAGGTCACCTGAGCTGGGGGCCAGTCAAAATCTCTAAATCTACTTCTCCAAAATCTACGTCTGATAAAATCTACTTTGACAAAATCTCCTTTTTTATGTCAAAATCTACTTCATTTTGCAAAAATTTACTTATCCCAAAATCTCCTTCAAATATTTTATAATCCGTTAAAAAATTAAAAGAATAGACCAGCGCTCTTGGATAAGTCTTAATTAGGACTGCCAGCAGGCCTTATGTGACGAGCCAGATTCTATTGTTGTGACTCTGTGCACAGCTCCTGTTAAAACTATGCATTGTATGAATCTGATTTTTTGTGGTATCTTTACTTGTGGCTCATTGAAAGCTCTTTTCGATTTTGGCTGCTCTCTGTGACTTTTTGGTGATTTTATTGAAAACGTGAGTGCAATTCGCATGTAAAAGAAATGCACTCTGCACTGCTGAATACTAGAAATTAAACATCTCTTCTAAAGTATTTAAATAAGTTATTTTAAGATACTGAAACAATTTATAGCCAAAATATTTCATTCACACAGGACGTTCTAGAGAAATTCTGATTTCTGTGATAGCAGTGCCAGCCATTTGGAGCGAGTGTTTACAGATTTATTAAAGAAAGGAAAGAAAGTAGGAAAGAAAGAAGAAAGGAAAGGAAAGTAAATCTAAAAAGGAAAAAAAGAAGGAAGGAGAAGGAAGGAGAAGGAAGGAGAAGGAAGGAGAAGGAAGGAGAAGGAAGGAGAAGGAAGGAGAAGGAAGGGGGAGAAGGAAGGAAGGAAGGAAGGAAGGAAGGAAGGAAGAAAGAAAGAAAGGAAGAAAGGAAGGAAGGAAGGAAGGAAGGAAGGAAGGAAGGAAGGAAGGAAGGAAGGAGAAGGCAGGTAGAAAGGAAAAGGATGGAAGGAAGGAAGGCAGGGAGAACAGCAGATACACAGATATAGGACAGAAGACTGTCTACTAGTGGACTGCTCTTGCATTGCCACAGATCAGAACATAGCTGTCTTGTGTTGCCACCTAGTGATTACTTTTAGTATGTCTTTCTTGTCATATTTAGGGACCAAATGCCACTAGAAACATTTCTGTTGCAATTTGTTCTAGGTCATTCCACATATTGACTAGACGATAGTGTGCTATTCCACGAGCTCCTGCCAGCATCCATGTGCATCATTTCGATCAGAGGAACACACACAATTTTGTCTGGTAGACACCGGGGCTGTTTCTGAGTGAGCTGATCGCCTTGTCTACTCCTTAGAGAATGCGATTGCCGAGTCTGACTCTGGTATACATCAATGTTGAATAGAAATTTTGTGCATGTACAATGAAATTGGAACTATTTCTTGGGACAGCGATAATGTAGCATACAAAATCAACTTTTGTGCCAGTACAGGTGGCAGCAGCATGCAGTTCTCATTTTCACCTGACTGGGACAGAAGATATAGGACGGAATATAGATATTCTGACTCGATAGATAGATAGATCGATAGATAGATCAATGGACAGGTATACGAACACAGATAGCTGACTAAAGATAGGCCTAGGCCTATATACATGTGCATGCCTGTAGACAACTGTTAGGTCACACTTATAATTGAAAATAATAAATATAGGACAGTAATTAGATAAATATAAGACACTTTTCAACCATTGACATTTCCTGTTGGTTTTCTGGAACCAATGATCTTTTGAAAGTGGTTTGAGGTGATTTAAGTCTTTATAATGTGCAGTACCTTCCTGAAAGGTGTCTTATATATGGCAGGCTGGCAGTCCTACGTATGCACTCTCTGCACGAGTGTTCGTTCTTGTTACAACTAATTTATTCCATGATCAGAAGAGTAAATACATAACTATCAATTATGTAAATGATTTCAACCTCCAACTAGTGGAGAACATTACATATACACACACTATTTGCACATTACAAAAGTACATTAACATTTGTATGTTAACTAATAAGATTAAAAACAGACATCATTAAAAAAAGTACCAAATTAGGCTAAAATAAGTAATCTTTCATATATTTCACAATTACCTTTTATGGTAATTGACCAAAAAACGTTTGGAGGAATTGCAACTGAATTCAAATAGGCCAAGCTAATTATCAGCTTCTTCTTGGCTACTTCTCAGCTACTCCCCAGAGCCACCACTCAATTACTTTCCAGCTACTTTTTGATGATTACAAATTGCAGCCATTTTACAGCCGTTCTCTGTCATCAGCTACTGTTTCTAGGTTCTTCTCAGCTACTGCTCAGTAACTTCCAAGCTTATTCTCAGAGCTACTTCTTAGCTACATCTTGGTTAACCTCCATGCTACTTCTCAAAGCTACTTCTCAGCTACTTTTTGATGATTACAAATTGCAGCCATTTTACAGCCCTTCTCTGCCACTTCAAGGTAATTCTCAACAACTTTTAAGCTACATTTGAGAGCTTCTACTCAGCTCCTTCTCTGTAACTTCCAAGCTACTTCAAAGCTACTACTCAGAGCTACTTCTCAGCTACATCTCACCTACTTCTATGCTACATCTCAAAGCTACTTCTCACCCACTAGCTACTTCTCAGCTACTCTTTAGAGCTACTCCTTAGCTAAATCTCTGTTACTTCTATCATAGTTCTATGCTACATGTAAGAGCTACTTCTCAGCTGCTTCTCCACAACTTCCTAGCTACTTACCAGGTTCTTCTTGGATACTTCTCTGCTACTTCTATGCTACTTCTACGCTACTTCTACTCTACTTCTCAGCTACTGTGATTGCACTTTCAAATTCGACTTACGAAAAAATTATTATCTCAGTTAGTGCGAATGTGGTACATGTATACTATGCTTAAGAAATTATTTGTAATCACAGAATTATAGCGAAAACACACATGATTTGCAATGGTACAAAGTTATTTTTTGAAATAAGAATGTAAAACCTAGACAATTCATTCATTTTTCATTTGTGTATAACTTCACTATCTCAACTTGTTTCAGTTATTTTAAAATTTGCCGGCCAAAAGCTTAGAGCTTGTGTTAATTGTTTGTACTCTCGTCACTGACATTAAATAAAGTTTTATCTTATCTTTGTCTTATCTTATCTTACTCCTTAGAGCTACTACTCAGTTACTTTTATACTACTTTTTGAAGATTACTAAGGGACCGTTCAGAATTTATGACTGGGGGGGGGGTGGGAGTTTTGCTGGAACTTCGGGATTTTTAATACCCCATCCTTAGGTTTCATGCGTATATTTAGTACCTCCCCCCCCCCCCCCCCGACATACTAAGCAATACACACATATATATATATATACTATTATACACGGCCACGCGTTTAGATTCACGTCATTTCGCTGACTTTTACGCGTAAAAAAGTCCAAATAAAATGAGTTTATGCATGTTTTTAAACATTTTTTCTTTGTTAAAATTTCTTACCCCCCTTGGAAGTGTCAAAAATTAATACCCCCCCCCTTGAAACACGTGTGAAAAGTTGGTACCCCCTCGGCCAAAACTCCCAACCCCCCCCCCCCCCCGTCATAAATTCTGAACGGTCCCTAATTGCAGCCATTTTACAGTGCCTTCTCAGCCACTTTTGAGGTGTGGACCCAGCTATACTGTTTCTATAGCTACGTCTCAGCTACCTCTAAGGTACATCTAAGAGCTACGTCTCAGCTGCTTCCCTGTGACTTCCAAGCTACTACTCAGAGCTACTTCTCACTTAGTTCTCAGCTGCATCTCAGCTACATCTCAGCTACTTCTATATATATATGCTACTGTATTGCTACGTGTACATCTAAAAGCTACTTCTATGTAATCTCCAAGTTACCGGCTTCTTCTTGGATACTTCTCGGCTACTTCTCAGCTACTCGTCAGAGCAATTGCTCAATTACTTTTCTGCTACTTTTTGATGGTACAAATTGCGCATTTTCACAGCAGCTGAGCTACTTCTCAGAGCTACCCCTTAGCAGTGCATTTTTTAACATAGTAACTGGGAGACCAAAATTAATGGTCTCCCAGTCATTACCAGTCATTGCCAAATTGGTATCACTGGAGACCCATTTTCCAAGAAACTCAATAATTTCACTTTTGGTTTGTAGTTCTTTGGTGCTTTTCTGCTAATGCATCTTTCTGATACAATAATGTAATCTGATTTCCAATTTTTTTCAAAAATTAAACATTTTGTTGTACACTTTTTGATGGAAATTGACTGAAATCCTAAATTAGCAGTCAGCTCAACGTTTCAAAGTCCCTTTTGCAAGCATGTCATTATGTAGATATATTTTACGGCTGTCCAGCTGATACATCTAGATGTCGCGCGTCACGGCACTACGAATTGCGGTGTGTCTCCCAGTCAAAAATCCTTAAAAAATGCTCTACCCCTTAGATACATCTCCAACCTGCTGGGAGTGTCTCATGAAGTTTGCTACGTCTCAGCTACTTCTCAAAGCTACTTCTCAGCTCTGGTACTTGTCAGCTACATCTCAGCTCCTAAGAGCTATTAACCAATTACTACTATACTTTTCTGTTACTTTTTGATGATTACAAATTCCAGCTTTTTCACGGGCTCTTCTCAGTCACTTGAGACTTTAACCAGCTAATGTTTCTTCAACTACTGTGTTACTTCTATTTTTAAATTTCATTTGTAATCCCCCCTCCCGTCCGATATTTTCTGGATCCGCCCCTGATCACCCAAAAATGCAAACTGCATGAGTGGTCTCATGCCCGCATATTAATTATGCGGCGAGCCCCCAGCGCTCATTCGACGGCGTGTTCAAACTCTAGGCCCCGCCCTTGCCCCTGATTGGTCAATGCCCAACGATCGTCAGAAATAGGACGATGTCATTTTTGGTAAACAAACCCGCCGTGAGGCCCAACTGGTTGCCACAAATTAACAAACCAATTGCCAAAGATGTCAATGTTGCAGATTTATTCCTAGCTGCATATTTTGATCCTTCGTTTGCACTGTCATTGCAATGAAATATATTCTGCAGTGAATTCGGCGATCGGGCCGCCATTTTGGATCCAGAAACATGTGAGTTCAAACAACTGGATGTCTCAAATTATCAAACGATTTGTCAAGGGTCTGAATAGCACAGAACTGATATTGAAACTTTACCTGAAAAATCCCGACAGTGCACTGGTGCTGTCAATGCCAAATATTCCATTGTCAAGTGAATTTTCAATTGCACACAAAATGGCGGCGAGATGTTGATAATGGCGGCCGAACAACTGCCAGATCTAGATTTTGGTAATCCACACACACATCTGAAATTTCCGATCGAATCAAGGCTGCATGTACGCCAAAATGAGTTATTTTACATGCTCAATACAGCGGTGTACAAGCCTTGAACTAGCAAACAGTTGCTAATGTCGTAGCAGTAAAAACTTTGAGAACTATTTGCGCATGAATTCACGAGCGATCCACTCGGTTAAATTCTAGTTCCTGTTTTCTGCAGGCATGGGACTCTCCCAGCAGGTTGCCAAAAATGATGCATTGAGACAATTTATTGAAAGGGGGCGCTCTTGTGCAAGTAGATTGTGGCGTACTCTGGTGGATGGGGGAACAGCCAACGTAATCATGGATCTTTGGACAACAAGTTACTAATTGTTAACCCCATATCCATGTTATCTTGGTAGTTATCAGAATTTAGGCAGCTATGGCTGCTCCCTTGAAGCCTTGGGAACGCACTGGAGTCAATCCCAGAAGTGATTTGAGCTCTGTCATGATCAACGAGTCCAGGTAGGCACCGCTTTAGCCAAAAATTGACAAAATGTAATTTGTTTATTTACCAATTTAGCCTGGCCTGGTCTATTGCCTGATACTAGTGATAGTAATTTTCAGAATTGTGTGAGTGCACTCACTTACACCTAGAATTCCTTTGTTGGAGTGTCAATGAATTTGTTAATTTTACCAGTTCTTTTGCTTGTTCTTTTGCAGGCCGATAGCACCCCTTCCTGGTGATGTCACGGGCGGTGCCCTCCCCACCCCATCGTCCTCCGCCCCTCCCCCTTTGCCTCCACGGCCCTCACAGCAGTCGACCATGGCCAGCGGCTACGGCGGTCTCGGATATGGGGCATCTGGGGGTTATGGCGGATACGGGGGTTATGGAGGGATGGGCAGTTATGGGGGATACGGAGGAATGGGGTCGTTCAGTCCCATGTACTCAGGATTAGGAGGATACGGTGGTGGCTATGGGGGATACGGCATGAACAGATACGGAAACACAGGATACGGTGGCAATGGATTTGTGCAGTCAGCCGAAGAGAGCTCACGCCAAGCGTTCCAAAGTATAGAGAGCATTGTTCAAGCATTTGGTTCAGTTGCCATGATGCTGGAATCGACATACTCAGCAGTATTTAACTCATTCCGGGCTGTCCTGGGGGTGGCCGACCATTTTAGCAGAATGAGGACTCAATTTGCACAAATATTCTCGGCTCTGGCGGTGGTCAAAACCCTGCGCTGGGTGTACAGACGTTTGCTGGTTTTATTGCGCCTCAGGGCGTCGGGCATGGAGGAGGACGCTTGGGCTGCTGCGTCATCAGAGACCATGGATGCCCTATTCGGCCCTGCTGCGGGATCCAATGGGAGTGGGCGTTCCAGTTGGCCAATCATGCTGTTCTTCGCTGTCATCATCGGAGGTCCCTGGCTCATCTGGAAATTCCTCAGTTCACTCTCTCCAAGCCAAGGTATTAAAATCACACTCGTTCACCAACCACCATATTTACATTATTCCATGTCTCTATATTTTGCTGCATTTAACAAGCATTTGCTGTGTCACTCCACATGATGTCCCGTATTTTGCTCTTTTAAGGGCATTTGGAGCCAATTTAGGACAGCACCTTGGGTATACCCCTGACAAGTTATTAATATTAAATGATTATTTTAAAATTTTTTTTGCAAATCGTTTGTTGCAGGGAGTGGTTGGGTGAACGGGGACAGTGACCACTTCGTGGGAGTCGCCCAATTTGATTTCCAAGGAGATTCGGAGGAAGAGCTTTCCTTCAGGAGGGGGCAGAAGATCAACATCGCTCCAAAAGGTGATCAATCTGCAGCTGACTGACTCCTATATCTGATCTGATCATAAAAAATAATTCAGTATTATTCACTAATCCACTGACAGATACGTATATATCAGTCTTTGAATTGCATCAGAATGGCCATTCCGGGAATGATTTCCCTAATCTAAAATCTCCTTCTTCCTTTACAGAGCAACAACCGCGAGTGAGGGGCTGGCTGCTGGCCAGTGTGGACGGACAGAAAACTGGTTTAGTTCCTGCTAATTACATGAAAATATTGGGCAAGCGCAGAGGACGCAAGACAGCCGTTGTCGTTCAACCATCACAACTGAATAATGCAGTCGTTCAATCAAGTGCCAATGCCTTGCCAGACTTGGAAGCATCGTTCCCCGAACCTGTAGAATCCAGTGCAACCGCTTCATCTCTAAATAACCCTGTCCTATCTAACCTCCCTGTATCCTCTCAACCTGCAGCCAGCAGTTTTAACGACGCCATGAACTCAGTCTACAGCTCTGGCTCGGCAGTTGCCTCGGACGATCTTTACGAAAACGCCCTGCAGCAAAGTTTAACCCCAGGGACCTCGGCCGCCCCTGAAGCCAAAGAGGCCTGCGAAATACTTGAAGACAGTTCTAACAAATCAATTGACGCTGAGAAGCAGTGATATACCTTTATGTGAATTTATTACTCCTAATCTGTGATCTTTCAATTCATACTATTGTGATAAATAATGTTTACAAAGCGAATACAATTTCATGTTATCTGATGATTCGGTGTTTTGTTTCGAGGTCTGGGCCATCCTTTTAAAAAGGTGTTATGTGAAGACTTTGCTTTCTTCTACTGAAGTGTTCAAAACCAGCAACGTACAATTAATTTACCTGGATTGAATCTTGTCTCTGAAATTGTTGGTGTAAGAATTTCCTTGCAGCAGTTTGATGTAAATTATATGTGCACTTGTGAGGTTGTCAAAGAAGTAATTTTCTCAAATCAAACTCCCTAAGTTAGTGGGAAAAAACTAGCCTCGTAGCATACATCCGGTCGGTTTATCGAAAGCAAGACCCGGCTCCAGTAATTACCTTCTGAATTGGTTCAGTCCTCCTCAGCAACAAATGCCTTCATATATATCCTTAGAAAACGTGGTGCGACACCAACTACACAATTTTAGCACTGAAACTAACCAAGCCTTACACCAACAGGGAGTGGATCATTCTCAGATCAATTAATCCTGGAGAGGGGTTAGTTATAACATCAAACAATTGAACAAAATTCTAACGCCTTTATCACTGCCGAGGACTGAGAAGATTGTGAATACCAACTTTTTGACGAGTAGCCCAAATTATTCCACTTCAATCAGAAGAAGCGCTTACATGTCAAATCCACCAATAAATGCTTTTCCCTTTCAGAGCTTTAACCATTAAGCCACTTCATTTGAACATTACAAGTTCACATTTAATGGATCAGAATTACACCTAGTAAAGTGCAAGTTCACATTTAATGGATCAGAATTACACCTAGTAAAGTGCAAGAACATTTTGACCAATAGATTTGTAACTTCGGGAAAGATAACAAAGAAACAGATTTAAACTTGTCGCCCCCAATTTATTACCATTGTATTACAGCACATACTCAGGAAATTCAAAGTTCACGTCTTTTCCTGTCAATTTCTTGTATACTGCTGAATATGTGTCCAACTGAAAAGAAACAAAGGAGATATATTTAGATATTACTATACAAAGTAGAATAATCGCCAAGGACACAGTCTTGTGTTATCTCAAGTTATCTTGTCAAATCTGATCATCAATTATAGGCCTAAACACTCCACAAGATAAATAACGTCTAGCTCAAAAGCAAGAATGAATATTCTTCGTTAATCAACTCATTAAGACACTTCATATGTTTAGTGTTCTATGTGCAGTATGAATGGATGTTTGGGGCTTTACGTCCTGTATTTATACACTGGGTAGGCTAATCAGGATGGTCTTTGTGCAGTAATAAACATGTATCAATTGGCCGGGCTACATACACTAGCCTACCGAGTGTTAAGTGGAAGGCGGAGCTAGAGCTGCATGATATATCGAAATGATATCGATTATTGTGGAAAATCCGAAGCACACTGCTGCATGCAGTTCTCACTGACATCATCTGACCCACTGAGGCGCGTGGCCCCACTGGCTTGCACTGGTGGGCACAGGGAGCGATTAGTTGAGGGAGCAGTTCTTTAATTTTACCAAATATCGAAAATGATATCGTAATCGATAATTTAACCACTAATATCGATATCGACCATTTTGCCAATATCGTTCAGCCCTAGGCGGAGCAGGGCAGGCTGTAACATTTCACTACAGGGATATTAACAGGCCGGGCTGTTGGCATACACAGTATTACACACACTGCTCACTTGTCAACATAGTTCATCTGAATGCTGACCTACAATTCAGCACATACACTGACCTACATTTCAATTTGATAAACCTCGCTCCACTTGTCTGCTTTTATAACTGCACACTGGCTTGACAGAGTAACTGGGGACTAACTGCATGCCTTAAGTCTTAACTGGCTAGCCGGACAGTTGTAGGTCTCACCTTGTGTTCCACAGTGGTCTGCTGGGTCTTGTCGAGGTGAACCTTGATCAAGCGAGATCCGTCCAACTTCACTCGGATTCTTTTGCCTACAAGTTCTGCGGGGAAAACCAAATCCTCCAAGATGTTGTCGTGCACGGCGGTAAGAGTACGGCTGCAAACAAAAGCATGTGTGTGTTCATTGCATTATTTCCATTTATGTAAATAGTGTTCCAGCTAGGATTTGATTCGGGCATACTATTTTCTAGAAATGAGGACAATTTTGAAAAAAAAATAATTTTTTTTTCCAAAAATTTTGAAAAAAGAAAGTTTTTTTTCCAATTTTTCTTTTCTTTTTTTTGGGCATGGCGGACAAGGGTCGGGCATGGCGCGGTGCCATGCTCTAATGGCCTAGCTCGAACACTGTAACAATGGCTGAATCTCTAGATGCATGCAATCTTGTCTCCCTATACTCATATCCTGTCCAGCTCCAACCACAAACTAAACTAACAATACACGGGATTGAAATATTGGAAACATTATGAGAAAGAATCCAGAAACCTTCAATTTGACCAGTAGAACAACACAATAGAATAAGTTTAACAACTGACCCTTGGGGGGATTGGCTGTGACGCTCTGACGCAAATTCTTATGATAATATGCGAGAATTGGAGGATTCGTCTAGGGTAGATTCTTTGGGTGTCCGAATTGTGCCTGAGGCACTTTTCACCCATTATTCTCTTACCTCCTTGGTCTCTTTTGCTTGCTCTTCCTCTTTGTCTTTCTTGTGGGTTTGGGCAAAATTCTCCTCTGCAAAAACACAACATGCCATTAGTACATTGACATCATTTAGCTTCAACTCGCACCAGCAATCACACTATTATCTTGTCATACTATTAAATCATGGACCCCTCACGTTGCTCCAGCCAAACTACTGATTGTTCAGTTGTGAAAATTTGCAAGCAGCTTTTCGACACTCTTGACAATGTCCTTTGCTTGTTTGGCATTTGTTATAACAGTCACGGAAATCAAAGAGATGTTTTCTAAACATCTATAACGCACTTCAAGAATACTCCTCTATTCACGGATGTTATGCCAGTTTATTATAATTTATCTTAAAATCTTCTTTTCAATGCTGCATTTCGATGTATTCTTTAATTTGAACAAGTGCGGAAATCCTGAAAATTAGTGTCGTTTGCCATTGAAAATCACTTTAACTGCCTGAAATGGATGCATACCTGAGCAATGAGGACTACGTGTTTGCCGCTGAACTTCTTCTCCAACTCACGGACCAGTCTGATCTGGATCTTCTGGAAGGCGCGCAGCTGGGGAACTGGCACGAAGATGATGATGGCCTTCTTGCCCTGCACGTCGATCTCCTTGGCACCAGTGATGAACAGCTCCCTCAGTTGGGCCTTCATGTCACTGTTCATCTCCAACTCAAGCAGAGCCTGTGGGTCAATGAAAGAAGATGCATGTGAATATGGAGCACATTGCTTAAATGACAGGTCAATTAGGACTTAATAGTGTACCATATCAAATTCACCGATTTGACACTCACCTGAGAAATTGACGATTCAAACTCGTCAACCTTTTCCCCTTGGGGCTTAACGATTTTTGCGCTTGCCGAATACATCTGCAACAAAAACGAAATAAAGTAAACTCCACAGGAATATCTAGATCTCCATTACTATTTACAACATGATCATGTGCAAATCCTTGTGCAGAACTTTACGGCACCCCTTATTGATATCAGGGCTTATAAAATGGCATTACACATAACATCAACAAACAAATCAAAACTACCTTTGGCGCCCAAAAACAGAGAACCACCCTTATTAGAAGCCATGCAGTCAAATGTCATGTTTCAGTCTGACATGTCATGTTTCAGTCTGACATGTCATGATCTGT
This sequence comes from Platynereis dumerilii, assembly GCA_026936325.1. Classification (NCBI taxonomy): domain Eukaryota; kingdom Metazoa; phylum Annelida; class Polychaeta; order Phyllodocida; family Nereididae; genus Platynereis; species Platynereis dumerilii. The sequence continues at coordinate 847,974 of JAPTHN010000103.1, read as the reverse complement.
CAAAAGCAGTCTGCACAACTGAAACTTGACAGATGTATCCGACATACCCATGGGACATTGCATTTTGGACATCAGGATCAGTGAATTTGCACCAAAATAAGCTGCCAATTTCTAAATAGCGATTTCCAAAACAGAGAATGACTTCCAACAGAATGAGCAATTGAAATCCCATCCCAGAACACCACAAGCAGAAAATAACATGCTGACAGCCACGACTGTCAAGTATAACGCCCAAGTTATCCATTCTAATCTGGTGTAGTCCCTTACCATCGATAGACAATAATGAAGGTATTTCACAACATGAATGTAAATAGCATTCCTGCAAAATATGACTAACCTCTGACGGCCGTGAGGTTCACAATTTAAGATTTAATGCAACCATAACAATCGTCTTGCCTTACCTTGGCAATGGCGGCTTTGGAAAGAGGACGACTTCCGGCGCAAAATCCCGACGACTGTTTGATCAAACAGGTGCTAAAATTAATCAGGTAACTGGAATAGACTACAAATGTAGCAAACTTAATAATGAAATGATAACAAGTAAAATTGTTAGCAAAATTATGTTAAAATTTTGTATTTTTTATGCGGTGCAAATTTCTTGTCTGCGACACCTGGCGTCTGCACATGTTTTCATTTTTTGACAGCTCTTGCAGATTAAGTCTGTAATTCCGTGTCTTATGCTGTGCAGGCTTGTACACATCGCCAGGAATATGCCTTTTTATGCTGTACGGACGGGGAAACAGCCGGGGGTTTATAAATCATGGTATGTCAACTTGTCAGGGACGATTGAAAAATATTTTTGAGTTCTGACAGAGTCAATCTGGCATGGCAAGCCTGTCAACAGTCAGGCTCTCACGAGTCACAACACAAGGCAACCTCCCTGTCACCTGGCCTGACTTCTGTGCAAACAGTTGGTTACTGTCACACTGAGACTGACTGTCTTTTTTGTTCGCCTAAAATTAACTTCGTAAGTTGCCCACACAAGTTGTTTATTTCGCACCGTACCCCTAAATCACAAGCTTTGCATAGAGAGAGATGGGAGAATATTTTCAGCGGTATCAAGATTATTTTTTTTTGTAACTGAATTGTGTCAAAACCTTAGATATGCTTCTGAATTTCAGGGCAGAATGTGAAGCGCAGGTAAAAGGCTTCCATGGGGCGCAATTCAAAAAGTTTGGCACAGAGGCACAAGCATGGGCATTTACGAACGAAAGCTCAACCACAAGTGGACCAGGTAAAATGCTTGGATACAACTAGGAAACTTTTAATTTCAATGGTAATGAAATATATATTTTAATATTACATATTGGAATAACTTCATTCGTTATGGTCTTCATTCAGGTATGCCGCAACAATTCCCAAGTCACAGCAGTCCAGCCGTCCAACCGACAAGATCTTTTGCTGCAGCAGCCCCCCTCGTTCTCCCTGCTGCAGCAGCCCCCCTCGTTCTCCCTGCTGCTCCCCCACAAATTCCAGGTAGAAATCCTATTCATAACTGTAATTATCTAGTCAAGTAAATTAATTTCTAATTTTCTCTCGTTGACAGCTACTTCGAAATGTTTGACAACTGTATTGTCACTTGTTTGCAGTAGGTGGCTCCACCAGTGCAACCACTTCCATTTCGTCGAAGCGCATTCTAAGCCTCAAAGGAACCATCAAAAATATGTCGCAGGCCGTCAAAGAGCTTCAAAACATGTGCACTGAAGCAGAAGAGCAGGTTGAACTTCTGACTCGCAAGAGAAAAGCCGCAGCTACGGAAACTGAGGGGCCAGCAGCAAGCCGACAGAGGCGAGGGGAGATGAAGACAGAGCCAGCAGACTCCTATGGGGATGGTAAGTTGAAATTACGTCTTCATTCAGTTAATTGGTGCCTGGAAATCTTCGTTTTGCTGAATCCTTACTGATTTGCTTTCTAGGATTCGTGGACGTGTACACAGACGGCTGTTGTCATAACAATGGGAAACCAGGGGCCACTGCCGGAATAGGGGTTTACTGGGGTCCAGGACATCATATGTGAGATCAATTAACTTTTTCTGAGAATGATTGTCAAAAGGTCAATTTTGATCCTTCGATGTCAAAATGAATGGCTCAAAATAGCCTTTACTGTTCTCTATACTACTGTTTTCTATATTACTTGCAGGAATGTGGGTGAAAAATTGTCTGGAAGGCAAACCAACAACAGAGCTGAAATACTGGTAAGGATAAAATCATATTCACTGGCCGAAGTGTCTTTAATAAAGCTATACAAAAGAATGTCACAACCATAATTAACTGATGTTCTTTAATTACCAGGCCGCCAGCCGAGCAGCTCGACAAGCCAAAGAAATGGGAATAACGAACCTCACAATCCACACGGACAGTCAATTTACAATTAACGGTGAGTTTGTGTTCAGTGAGTGACATAATGTTTGAACATTTTGTTGGGATTTCCACAATATTGTGAAGTGCTTGTTGAAATTTCTAGGTATAACCAAGTGGATTAAAAAATGGAAAACGAAAGACTGGAAATTATCAAATGGTGATCCCGTCATAAACAAAGAAGACTTTATAGAATTGGAAAGCGCTATAGACGGGCTGAATGTCCAGTGGGTAAGTGCAGGCATCTTGTTCACGGAGTATTCTTGATATTAAAATTATTTTCTGCCATTGCGTCCGAGAAGTTTGGGTTGACATCTATAGATACCAGGCCTAATTTGAGTTGCACCGAAGCCAATAATGAATCTCTATTGTCAATTTCCAGGTGTACGTTCGAGGGCACAGGGGAGACCCAGGCAATGAAGCCGCCGACCAGTTGGCCAACGATGGAGCAAGGCAACATGGCTATTGATTAACGAACTATTTTACTCATATTCAACACATTACTCGCATATTATATTCAAGTTCCATTCCTGTTATTTTTGTATGATGAACCATTGAACATTAAATGTTCTGTATGAATTTGTTTTGAAGTTTAATTTTAGGCCTAACGGAACAATGCAAGAAAATAAGACTGTCATGAAGTAAAACCGGAAATTCTCACATTTGAGCCTTTACCATTTGGCTGCTTGGCAATTTACAATAAGTTAACAATGAAGTCTATCAACTTACCATGATGGCAGAGCCAAAACCTAAGCACATAGCATTAGACATTGCAGTGGTTGAAGACAGGCCTAAGCCTACTCAGAAATGAAAAGGACCAAGTCAGTAAGGCATAAAATTAATACATTTATTCACAAAAGGTCATGAAGAGCAATCAACCTGTCATCAGTCTTCTGATCTGGGATATCATTTTTGGTTATAATCATCTATTGGAAACGCTCTACGAGGTGTACACAAGAATCGAATGACAGTCGCTTAAAACGAAATGAGCAATGGACTTCCCAGAAGCAGAGAACTACGAAACCTCGAGGAGAGTGACAAGTCGTGTACTTTGGTACAAAATCTTACTACAAAACCTAAATGTCACATTTGTAGGAACAAGTATTTCAAAGACAGAAAACTGGTCTAAATTTATAACAAATATATTGAACATTTCAACGCAACTCAAGTTTCTTGCAACGTTAAGTCCGGATAATAAACATTAGACAACTTATGTCACAACTAGAACTTAAAAAACTTTATAAACACTTGCAAATGGTAAATATATATTCCCAACAGCGCAATAGGATCATTTCAGAAACAAATGAAAGCTACAATATGAAAGGACAATGCTTAGACTTGCATAAAAAGCATCATGCGAACAACCCAAATAAGGCAGCCTATGACACAAGGACAAACACTGACAGTACGTTTCACTAATCGACACTCAGACGGCCCAACGGAGCGACACTGCCACCAGGGGGCATTTCGATCGTTCCGGTCTCTCGCCCAATTGGCTGAGAACAGCCACCCAAAGGACGACCGTCGGCCAACGGGGCAGGGTAGGGGGCGCTAGTGAGGGACACATTTTCTGTGATATGGCGCGATTTGGTGGATCCCCTAAATGCGGGGAGCCCAACACGACGACATGTCCAGCACGTGACCTAGTCCAGCAGACAGCGCTAGTGCTCAGTGCTGATGGAGAGGAACACAGATCCATCTATTGTACTGTCTTAATATTAAGATGAGAAGACAATGCTGTGGCTAGTACGGTGACTACAAACAACAAGTTCACTGTATATCATAAGATTATCATTATTACTACTGATGTAAAAGTGGCTATTGCAAGTCCTCACTGAATGGATAACCTAGCTATTGTGTAAAATACACTGTTAGGATGTGTGAATGCTATGACTATGTATCATGAGAATCCTCCGTCACAAGAGCTGCGAGGAGACACCATATATAATTATTATATCCATATTATATCGGTAACAATTCTGTATTAAAGAGAAGACAATAAACACTAAACAAAGAACACTTCAGACATCATATAAGTTAATGTTACAACACGAATAATTATGCACACCAATTACTGTTATGATGTTTGATTCAAATAATTTATAATGTAATATTGTAGATAGCAAAATATCACAATATGTGCAATGACATTTCTGAATCAGGAGGATGTTGAACTAATTAAGACATGAAATGCTTCATGCTCCTAAAATGACAAAACATGCAGCCTCCTTCCAAAAGCCGTTGCCGCAGCGGAGGTCCTCTCCCATTCTTTCCACTCCAAAACGCTTAATACCTTCACAACATAATTGTTGCCTTTTACACCTAGCAGTTTTCAATTATTTAAATTTACTAAATTTCAAAAAAGGGCTAGAGCTAGATAAAATTTCAATAGGAAAATTAACAATCCAAGAAATTGGCGGCCATGAGCAGCTCCAAAGCGATCTCTGGTGAAATGGGGAACTCGGGGATTTCTGTGGAGCTGTTGGTGTAGCGAACTTTGTATGTGAAATACATACACACTTTCTGAAGAACGTGCGACCTGCAAGGCAAGGCAAATACAATACATCAAGATCTATTAACTGACTGTCCCAAATTATGCAGGCAGCTCCAACAATGGCTTATCATATCAATTACAGCCATGAAATACATATCCCACACTAATTTATAAATGACTTCCAATACGGCTTACATACAATCATTTATGAAATAAAACAATACATTGATTCAAATTTTCGGATAAAAAAAGTCTTGCTTACAATTTGATGTGAATTTGGGGCTAAGTAGCGAAAAACAGCTCCCCCAGCTGTCAATGTGTGAATAACTTAATAAGCTTCATTGATTGGTTGACAGTTACTTATTCAACTAGAGAAGCTGTATTTTGCCAATGGGTCCAAATTTGTATGACTGGTGGGCTGGTTCAATTCTAAAAGACAATGAAATGTTAAAGTAGCATTTATAATTTTATATATACTTACGGTATTTCCCTAAAATTGATCTCGTTTGTTTCATTTTCAGCAAATTGTCCTGCAAAGAAATATGCAAAATTTATAGAAAAGGCTAATAATGTGTACAAGACTAAGTCTTCCAAGTACATTACTGTCTTCAACGTACAAGTCTCTCAGGTTCTGATGAGTGTTCAAAGGCAAGCTGTTGAATGGCTGCCAGTAGCAGATAATGCAAGATATATAGGCCTATTAACATCTTTTAAAACCAAGAAATGGCGACATCAAATTAAATTCATATAATTAATATTTTCATTCTTATAATCATATGATAATTGAGGACCATACATTTTACTCTCAGTGTTTAAATACCAAAAGATTTCATAAGCAATCTATGCAAAAATATTAATATTTCAAAAAAGGCAAAAATGCTCAAACATTGGTTATTAATGCTACCAAAAAAGAGAAACAGCTTTAACCTTTCAGAACTTTGTATTGAGGTTATAAATACTCAAAGAGCAAAATATACAAATTTTCCTAGCTGGATAATAACAGAGCATTGTATTAAAACATCTGAATACTGACCAGGTCCCGACAACATGGCCTTGATAGTTCCGGAGGTGAGAGCGTGTTCCCTTTTGACGATGAATTCGTGGCCGTCTGATGAGACCAGTTTCACGTACATGGCGTCCGGCCCCTCGCAGCCCCCGTAAACCTTGTCCTCCTCCCCCTTCTCTTCCTTGTTGTCCGACATCTTGGGGGCTGCACTGAAACATCACAAAATCACAAACATCTAAATCAGCTAATGACTTTCGTAACCAAAGAAAACGACAATATCGACTAAGTCATTTGAATGCAGAGTTTGCCTCCGAACTGAGCAGATACTCCTAATAATAGTCACTCCTATCTTCATATCTGATGTTACTGAACATAAGAAGCGGGCTCTGTTAATTGGTGTTTGTGCACTTGTCATTTGTAACCCCCACCCTCTACCCCTGCGGAATTCAAGGAATATCCAGTGCGTGGGGGTGGAAAAGCCAGGAGATCTCCACCCCCATGAAGAAAATTTGTGCAGAAATTTCCAGATATGCCTTAAAAACTTCCATCCCCACCCCTTGGGATTACTGTAAAGTTTAAGAAATAAAATCTCCACCCCCTACCCTGGGGGATAACTAGTTACCCAGGTAACCGCCAGGAAATGCCCCACAGTTCCCTCATAATCCGCGGGGTAAGGGCCAATTGTTACAGATGACTCCTCAAATTACGGTCTTGATTTTTGGGTTTCGGATGAATAACTTGTTGAATGTTCAGTGCTAGTGTGCCCATTCAATGCCTTCTCAGTTCTGGGTTGTTTTCATTGGCTTTGAAAAACTGAATTTGGTGGAGCTGCTTTCTTGGTGGTCCCACAGTGGTTGTTTCACTCAAGATTTCAATTAACAAACTCTAGTCTTGCGCTGTCTGAAGTTAGTAAATCCAATGCTGCAAAAAGACATTTCTGTGATCCAACTGAGATGTGCCCAGTGCATTTTGGTGCAACCTTTACCAGTTAATTTTTGTTCGAAGGATTTCTGGAGCTCGGAAATGGTTTTCAAATTCAGTCGAATTCGGGTGAACATTTTCGCATGTTTGAAGTAGTTTCTAGGGGTGGACATCGTTTGCAAAGCTTGATACGATACATATCCTCGATACCCTTTTTCGACACATATTGCGATACACAAATTGTGCCATAAACTAATTTTACTGAAAATGTATGCAGCGAAACTCACATTTTGCCTCTCAAAATGAGATCTTGCGTGAGACAGGAATCTGAAGTGGCAACAATCTCATGTGTTTCTCAACATTTGGTGACATTTTAAACCTAAACTGTGCAAATTAATAAATTTTTCAAGCAAAATAATGCAGCTGAGGCAGTATCGGTTCGATACGATATTGCTAGTGATTCTATTTCGATTTTAACCGATATATCGTGAAACGACGTCCATCCCTAGTAGTGTCCCTGCTGCCATATTTTAACGACAAATTACACCTATGTTTCTGACATTCTCTGAAGTGCATATGATATGCTTGACAATGCATAGGCAGATTCAGGTAGGGCACAAGGGCCGCCCCCCCTTTCATCGCATAAATCCTTCATATTGCTATTTGGGAAAAAAATTTGTTTTTAGGAGACTCCAATGAGTATTGCCGCGCCCCCCTTTTGAAAAATCCTGGATTGCCCCAGTAATGCGCACTGCAATCAAACGGAAGAAATGCAAAGAAAGACTCCGCGAGTGTCATCACTATCAGCTTGCAGCCTCCAGCGAAGTTGAACCCAAAAAGATATCTTGGAAATGTTCCAATTAACAAGGAGTGGTGACAAGGAACGAGCATTGTTCTTGAACTGAGATTGCACAACTGCACCCAGGCACTCTCCTGGAGTCCTGCTTTAAAAATGAAACGAGACAGCTAGGCCTACATTTGCTCAACTAAACAAATGCACCGATAAAGAGTCTAAAAAGCCCATTTACGAGGTCATTTAATTTCCCGAGCAGCTTGATATAGGATTTACTTCATCCAGAAATATACTAAAGTAGGTCTAACAGTAACTGTGTTGGAATCAATTAAAATGTTCAGTGCTGAGTATCAAAATAGAGATGATTCATTTGTTCAATGTTGCATACATTTTGTTTGTTTACATGGATTTCACTGGTTCATACCATGGAGATTAACCTTTTTTCTTGCACTGTGAACTATTAGTAATCCATTGGTTCTAGTCAAGATATTTTAGGCATACAGGCAAGAATGACAAACAAAAACAGGGGCATGTGCAATACATTTCAAGTTGGGACAAAGCTTTCTAAGATGGGTCGGGGCATGATTTCTGGCTCCCTGTGTGATTATCTCTAAATTACAAAGACATGTCCGTCTTGGTCATTGGGAAAGATTTCAAGCAACAAAAGCAGGAAATTGAGAAAGCACGAGTGAGTGACAACGTGCTTTGTGAACGAGCTTTGCCTCATTGGAAACACTGCAGTCATGGCTTCCTACACTGCCTCACCCAGAACAGGCCACTCCGCGGGGATCAAGGTCCAACTCGGCCTTCTTAGCTTCCGCAAACAACAAGCGACCTTCTAGCTCTCAAACCGACGGCCCTTGGGTCTTAAAATCACAGGAATACTTACGGAAAACAAAACTTTGAGGAGAGGAGTTTATCGTAAAAGTGCCGTCCTTGCCAACAACGTCGCGCGCAACGACGATTCTCGCGTGAATTCTACACCAGCGCCGTCTATCGAACATGAAAAAAAAGCGTCCGCAAGAGGACGACACAAGTCAGCCAGAGACCGTGCCGTGATGGCTCAGTCGGTAGAACGTCAGGCTCCAGTGAACAGGTCTGAGCCAGCATGGGTTCGAACCCCGGCTTTGGTCAGCAAGTTAACACGCTCATGAGGCAGACTGTACGAAAAACCTACATGAATAAATAACAAAAAAAAACCCTGCCCAATTTCGAACTCATGATAATTTGCTGCGCTTTGATGATCTACTAAAAAAAAACAAGAATCCAAGGATTCAAACTTTCAAAGCCAGCATAAAAACTTATCCTACTCACTTATCAAAACGGCTGGGGGAGGGAAACGGTTGGTGGTAGCGTGTTAGGCTGCCAATCCCTGGGTCCATGTTGCAGATCAGCTCTTGCCGAGTCATATGATGGATGACGTACATTTGTGAACATATAGTCGATCCCGATAAAATGTCTGGTGGTTGTAAAAATGGCTGTAGTCTGGAGCTGGTGGTCGATGATGTGACTCTCTCTTGAATGAACCAAGATATCTCTGGAGTCATGGTCATATGACTTTCAAAAAGTAGACCACAAAGAAGAAGAGATGCAGGATTAGGGGAGAGCGGGGCATGATGGGCACCTTAACTTTGGAGGTCCACCATGTCATTACTATGCCAACAAAAATTACTATCTGTTGCTGACTGGCTTTGCATTAGGTTCTACTTTAAGCATAGAAAATCTTGTTATGCTCAATGAAATAGTGTTTGAGTTATAAGCACTTTTAATTTTTTGGCAGGTGCCCATCATGCCCCGCAAGGGTGGGGCATGATGGGCACCTTGTTGGGGCATGATGGGCAGCTTCAAATTTTGGTCAATACTTACGGGATTAAAGTTGTAAAACTGAAACAATTTCAATATTCTTAATTAAAAACTTGCATTACAGGATAAATGGTAGTTATTGAACCAACTCAGCAAATCGTAATCACTTTTTCATCTAAAAAATGCAGGTAACAATCCAAAAACGTAAATTTAACACCATAAAAGGTGATTTGGCACACAAATTATGTTCTTAATTCTATATCTGATGTAGTAAATTAGATAGTAAGTAAGTAAGTAAGTAAAAATTGTTTTATTTAAAGTCGGTGGTGAAATATAAAACAAGCAACACAAGCTACAAAGCTTTTGACCGACAAGATAAAATCAACAATAACAAGCGGCAAAATGATGAGATGAATTATGTACAGATGAGTTTTCAGAAAGCATTAATCATTAATAAGCCCGTTTGTGTCTTCACAATATACAATGTGGGTCCTTATTTTACTAAGAGTTCCTTAGACATAGAAGACATGTTCCACAATCACATATATTCAGACTATTGCTTTTTATCAACGCTGACTTAAAAGAGACTATGTCCGGGCTGCACTTAATGTGAGAGGGTAGAATATTCCACAATGAGGGACCTTGATATCGAATAGATCGCTTGCCATACTGAATTGTGTTAAATTGTGGTTGAATTAACTTGTTATTATCTCTCATGTTGTACGGAGATACCTGTTTATTGAAAAATGAACTTTCAACAGGCGGCGCTAAGTTGTTCGTGACTTTGAAAACAAATTCAGCTAAGTTATACCTATGCTTAACATAGAGCATCTTCTTATTCGTTTTCAATAGAATATCATTGTATGTACTCTCATAATCATTACAGACTAATCGTAAAGCTCTTTCATTTAATTTTTCAAATTTTCGGTCCTGTCCGACAGAGAAAGTGTTATACGCGACAGAACAATAGACGAAGTTTGATGCCACGAAAGCCTCATAAATTCTTAATCTGCCTTCATAATCAATGTGCCTACATATTCGTTGTAAAGCATTTATTTGTCTTGCTGCCTTTTTAGTTACTAGTGATACTTGATTTTGGAAATTCAACTTGCTATCAATGTGAATGCCTAGCAACTTGACATCATTTTCAGATTTAATAGTATTGCCCTGTAATTCTAATTCCATTTCAGAATTATTCCTGCTAATACATATTGTTTGAAATTTATTTGGGTTTGCTTTCATAAAATTTGAATTAAACCATTTGATTGCCCTCGCAGAGGCTATCTCGAGTTTATCTTTAACTACTGACAAGTCATTATGAGAGTAGGAAAGAGTATTATCATCTGCGTAATTATAAACTTCACATAATGTGCTTTGGTCTATCAAGAAGTCATTTATAAATATGTTAAAAAGCAGCGGTCCCATCAGAGAACCCTGCGGGACACCTGTCTTTAAGTTCATCCAATCACTTTTAATGTCGCCTATTTTAACAGCTTGTTTCCTATTCTTCAGATAGTTCATGATAAGAGAGCATGCTTGGACCGATACACCATAGGCATGCAATTTAGCAATAAGAAGTCCATGTGGTAGGCTGTCAAATGCTTTGGAGAGATCGATAAGTACGCACCCTACATTACAGTTATCATCAAGAGCTTTTCTCCAATTTTCTATGCATTTAATAAGTACATTATTGCAGCTATACAACTTTCGGTATGCAGAAAGGTCAATGGATAGTGCTGGCGACATGAAACTTATTAACTGGTCACACATGATTCCCTCAAATACCTTCGATGTGGAAGTTAGAACACTTAAGGGCCTATAATTTTCTTTTGCAAGTTGATCAGATTTTTTATATAAAGGGGTAACTTCTGCCTTTTTGTTACAGTTAGGAAATTTACATTTCTTTATACTTTCATTTATGATTGGTGTTAGTGACCTACTTATACTTTCTGAGCCAGTTTTCAAGAATTTTGGAGAAATTTTATCGAAACCTGTTGCCTTATTCATTTGTAAGAGTTTGAGCTTACTCAAAGTTGTTGATCTGTTTACGTGCTGGAAATCAAATTGTTGTTCATTGGTTACAAAGTTTTGGATTTGCTTAACACTCGGGTGATTTTTGTAGTGGTCAATGACCTGATCAGCTGACATTTGTTGCACTTTTTCGGATTCGCTAAGATCTTGTGTTACATTTATGAAAAATTCATTGAAGGTATTGCTGACATCTAACGGATTACTAATTAATGTATTATTTTCAAATAAAGTAACATTTTGGTTGTTACGTTTCACATTATTTGTCATAAAAGGCTTTACAATTTCCCAAAAGTGTTTGCCTTTATTAGCATTCTCATTACATTTCTTATCAAAATATTGCTTTAGTGAGGCTCTTTTTAGCTTATTGACAAGGTTTCTTTGCTTTTTAAATTTATCCCAGCATTCTCTATTTTTGGTTTTATGGAATTTTCTTCTAAGTGCTGCCTTGACATTTATGGATTTTCTCAGATTGTCATTCATGTATGGAAGTGGCTTGTATTTGATAATTTTTTGTTTTCTAGGAGCATTCCTATCAACTACATTTACGAGTAAGGAATTATGAAACCACAGTTGGTCGTCTACATCATCAAATATTTCAGAGACATGGAAAGGAGTTGACATTAGGTCTTTTATGAAAGATTCTTCAGTAAATTTTTTAAAAGATCTGTAATGTACTGTTTTTGGTTCATTATTTGGGCATGTTAGCTTGGTTGATGCACTAATAAAATTGTGAAAATCACTGATGCCTAGCGGTAAGTTTGCAGTCTTTTTAATAGATTTTGGGTTATTTGTTAGTATAACGTCTAACAGAGTAGGGTTTTCTATACTTTTAAAGCATGTCGGCTTTTTTATCATCTGCCTGAGATCAAATGTATCGCATAATTCGACCATCTGGTTTGGAGGATTTAAGAAGTTTACATTAAGGTCTCCTATTACATAGACACTATCACTTTCCAAGAGGCATTTGTTAAGCATAGTTTCTAATACATTTGTAAGGCAATTTATATTTACATTAGGAGGTTATAGATGTGAAGGAAAATCATATTTTTATTGGATGTTTTGATTTGAATCGCTATTGTTTCAATTCCATTAATATTAAGCGCAATGTCTGAACGATTTTTGTGAGGGATAGTTTCTTTAACATAACATAAGATTCCGCCTCCATTGGCATTCCTATCTTGCCTGTGCATGACAAATTGGTTTACATGGAATTGAGCACTGGGATGAGATTCATCTAATTTTGTTTCTGATAAGAATAGGATGTCTGTTAGCCCTTTATTTAAAATTTCGTGTATCTCCGTGAACTTTTTAGATAGACTGTTTATGTTCAAGTGTGAGAAAATCATGTTCTTAAAGTTATTTTTTGAGAATTTTGAAAGGTCCTCATAAGGATTTTCTACGCTATCACAATTTTCTACGCTATCACAATTTTCTACGCTATCACAATTTTCGCTGAAGTTATTACTATTTTGAGATGAGTTTACAAACATTCCTGATTCATAATCATGCACTACACTACTTTGACACACAATTGGACAAATATACCAATAGATATTGAAATAGGCAGTATACTTTGACACACAATTGGACAAATATACCAATAGATATTGAAATAGGCAGTATTGTCCATTCTCGCCAATCTTCAACTATTATATTGCAAGAAATACATATGCTTAGTTCAAATGGGGCATGATGGGCCCAGGCCCATCATGCCCCAATCAAGAGACCCATCATGCCCCAAACTTCATTTTTCATAAATGGCTTCAGACACCAGTTTCCAAGAATAAAGTCAAATCAAAGAGTTTTCATACAAAATGTTGATATATCTCTTTGTGGAAGTAAAACAAGACAGCTGTTAAAATATCACTTACGCATAATCACAACGCACTTGGAAAATCAGGAAAAAAAGTTTTTATGGCTTCAAAATCCTAGAAAGGGCAATATCTGCTAAAGTATTGGTATCTGAACCATGCAATTTTTTCTTCAATAAAGGTTAGCAAAAGGTATTCTAAACAACAAACATCAGCTTCCTCCGGTGTTAAACTTTGGAGTTAAAGCCCAAACCCATCATGCCCCGGGGGCCCATCATGCCCCGCTCTCCCCTACTGGTCAGACATACTGTCATTGAACAGAGGGGGTTGTCTACCTAAGTAGTCAGTGAGGTGAGAGAAGAACCAGTGATCGCAGGCCAATGATCGCATATTAATATTATGTCTTTCTTACTGTTAATGAAATAATCAAGGTGTGCATGTCAAGCACCCTCTATTGGAGAGCAAAGGCATACACTTGAATTGGCAAAGGCGAACATCGCAAGGGAATTCCCTTGACAGCCAATCAGAACTCAAGAATTTCCTGGCTGGATTTTCCGATTTCTTGAGAGGCTTCCGTTCCGTTGGCGTGGATGGACGTGCAGAGTTTGGCTCTGAGAAAATTCTGGATATATAGTGGTTTAGTTGTTGCGAAATAGTGAGTATTTCTACCGGAAAGTCAAGCAGAAACTAAAAAGCAATTCAAGGAAGAGAATTTGAGGAAAGTGGAGTGCACACAGTCCCACACACTGCACAGAGAGAGTTAGAGTCGGAAAACTAACCGGCCAAATAGGCCTAGCCTGACCGAGAGAAAACCAATGCGGCGCATCTGGCGCCATATTTGATTTTCACTGAGCAGAGGAAACACGAGTAGACCACGAGAAGAAGGAATTTCCCTATGAAAAGCAAGCAGACAAAAGGCAAGGTCGTTTATTATTTACAAGGAAATCTTTCTACACACCTTTGCACCTATCTCTGACCAAAGCACGAACTACAGTGGTTTTTATACAAAAGTTCATCCAGCTATGACACAGGAAATTGATTTTGAGGAAAAAAATTGAAAAGTTGTATCCCTAGCAGTGGCGGATACAGGGGGGGGGGCCTAGGGGGCCCGGGACCCCCCTAGACCACCAAGATTAATAATAGCATTTTGAAGAAAAATTGCGATAACGAGGGCCCGCGAATGCCGAAACACGTCCGGGCCCCCCCTAGACTATCATGTCTGGATCCGCCACTGCCTAGTGTAATAGTATCTTCATGTTCCACATTTACCTGTTAGACAACTGTACAAAACAATTGTATCACGGCTAAATTGTGGGACATGAGATATATACATTATACTCCTTCATATGTCATATACAACTCGGCCTTACAACTGTAATATGGTCAGGTCTCCACTCGTGAGGAGGTGGACTCCTGTTACAACCTGTGACACTTCAAGTGATAATATTTCCAAGAAATATCAGTAATTTCATCAAAAGATGCAATGGACATTAGGAGTTAACTCCCACTTACCTGTTGAGTCAGGTTATAATGTTTGTGAAGCTTTCAAAATACAAGTAAAGTGACTTTGAAGAAGGAGTCCATCTGTTTTTTCACCCAAAAATCATGGACTCCAAAGTGTTCAACACCATTCCTTTTCTTTTGTTGCACAGTGCCTATGCTTCCCACAACATATGTTCATGCACTGAATGCTGGCTTGGAAAGTCAGTTTGAAATCCCCACTAAGTCCAATAATCCTTGGTGACTGGCAACAAAATGAGATAAGCTTTTTTCAAGAACGACGTAAGTGTTGAACATGGACTCCACCTTATGTTCAACCCTTTAACAGTCCATAAAATGTCTTTTACAATCTTATGATCTTTTTAGCATACAGCAGGATGTTTTGCTTTTCCTGAGTGCTTATTGGTTGACTGGTGGTTGAATCCAAAAAGAGGCTGTATTCTGAGAGGCATCTCCACAAAGTGAAACATGATTTTAACTGCAAAATGTTCGACCTATAGATGCATTTTTTGGATTAAAAATGTATGAAACTCAAAGGTTATAAATATGTTCAACCCAATAAACAAAAATGTTCAAGGAAGGATCTGTTCAGGAGGCCACCAAAACATAGACCATCATGGACTGGTCAATGAGAAACACCTTAGCAAGTTGGAGTCCAACTTAATGGACTCCAAATTCAGCTTGTTCAACACCAAAAAGTGGTTATTTTCCCCATTATATGTTGTATTAAATTGCTAATTTAACATGATTTTACCTATTGGTTGTTGTATCTGCTGTCATGACCACTTACAGACAAACTTTTCTGATAATAGAAAGTTTTTGGAGTTGAGAGGTAATGTTCAACACCATTTTGACTTTGTAGTGTCGAATTTTAGTCTGGGTGGTGAACTCTCGTTCAACACCAATGTTTTTCTATAATTCTAGCCTTGACTTTACTTTCAAATGTGTCACCAGTCAGTCTAGTTGTTACCACTGGTCAGAAGAACATTTTGACTGATGTTGAAGCCTTTGCCATTAAGCAGAAGAGCTATAAATGACATTTTATGTTGTCAAACAGGAGTCTAAATGTTTTGGTCTCCTGTTCAACACCATTTTACTTATAAAGGGTCGATCTTGAGTCTTGAGTGGTGAACTCTTGTTCAACACCAATGTTTTTCTCTCATTCTAGCCTTGTCTTTACTTTCAAATGTGTCACCAGTCAGTCTAGTTGTTACTAAGTGTCAGAAGAACATTTTGATTGATTTTGAAGGCTTTGCATTAAAGCAGAAGAGCTATAAATGACATTTTATGTTGTCGAACAGGAGTCGAAACGTTTTGGTCTCATGTTCAACACCATGATATTTGTTGTTTGTTCAACACTACCAGTCTTTTGGACTCCGTTTCGCCACCCCTTGAAATTATTTAATTCAGTAAAGAAACCTTTATAGTGATCATAATCAATGTACTTAAGTAATTGAGAGTGAAACATATACTATCAGAATCAGAAATAGCTTGATTTTAACAATCATGGGTAGTCACATTTTGGACTCCTTTCCACTCCTGTTCAACACCATCACAGAACAAAATTGTGTGTTCCACAAAAAACTGCTTAGCACAAACAGAATTATGTCCTTAAAAAGTTCCAGAAAAAACATAAATCTAAATGATTTAATGTACAGGAACCAGCGAAATAGCTTTTATATGAAAGTGTTGAACTGGAGTTGATGGAGACCACACCTCCTCACGAGTGGAGACCTGACCATATATATTTTCCTATGTCATGAACTGTTGATGATGCCACCCTGTCAATGGTGGACTATATACTAGATCATCTAGATAAGGCAAATTCTGCTGTCCGAAAACACTTTGTCAAAAATCCTATTTGTGGGCTTCTCAAGTACCTTTAATACAATTCAGGCTGATGTGATGATGAACAAACTTTGTGATATGAAGGTACATCCAACACTCATACTATGGATAAATGAATTTCTCACATGTAGGCCTCAATATGCAAAATTTCTTGTTGCCAAATCTGACTTGTTGCATACATATACTGGTGCTCCGCAGGGTTGCGTCTTGTCTCCCACGTTGTTTACGTTGTACACCAGTGATTGTCGTACTGCAAGTGACCAATGCCAACTCTTTAAATATGCAGATGAGTCGGAGATGACACAGCCCTAGTTGGAAGATGTGTTAATACGAGGGGTTTTCCATAAGTTCTGTCCAACTAGTCATAACTTTTGCTAGATTTGATATAGAAGCATGATTTTTGGGTCCGATAATGCTGACGTAATTTACAAATAATTCCCAAAAAATCAGACAACATACATAAAAATAAATGCTTAATCTGTTGCCATGGAAACCAGAAGTCATGAAACGCGGCCCAGATTTTGTAGTGCTCACTGAAAAAGAATTATACACCTGCTTTCATTGTCTCTGTTTTGACCTATTGAATTAAAGGTTATTCATAATTTCTTTCATGAAATATAATCAGTCATTTATAAAATCATTAACAACAATGGAAACTGTTATCATCTTCACATCTCAGTTACTTTACTGTCACCTGTGCAGTTTCTAATTTTTTTACGAAATGAGTAATTTTTGGATTTGGATGGCACCATTTATATACCTGTAATATTTCTTTAATTTAATTGGATAAAAATTACTAGAGAGAGTAAGAACCTTCTATCATAAGCATACAAGGAAGACAGTATGAGTTACAGAACCAAATAGAGATTGAATAACCTTTTTAAAAATGAAGAAAACACACGTTGGATGACCTGAGAAAAGAAGACTGGACAATGCCAAAACATACCTTAACATGAGGACTGAGGTATCTTATTTAGATATGGTTAGAAAGTATGAGAAAAAGTATTTACAGGGTCGCAGTCTTTAGTTTAGGAAGTTGTGAAATGGCTATGTATATTTTGAATATATTCTGTTCTATATCTCTTGTAATAATCACACACTTTGACAAGATATATCAAGCATGTGTCTGTTAACAAGATCTCGGTCGCATTTCATGACTTTTGGTTTCCATAGCAACAAATAAACAATTTATTTATACTTCTATGATCTGATATTTTGGGAATCAGTTGCAAATTATCTCAATATCAACTGACCCTAATATCATCTTTCTAATCTAGCAAAAGTTATGACAGGTTGGACAGAACTTATGGAAAAGCCACCGTAAAGCACAAAAAGTCAGCGAAACACCAACAATGATATCAATATGAGGACTATGAGGAATCGACTTTTTAAGGGATATATAAAGTTAGAGGAAATGTAATCAAGTTGGCAAGTTGGACAGAATTTATTGAAAACCCCTCGTAGTGATTGTTCATATCAAGCAGAAGTTGTAAGATTCACAACCTGGTGTGACGAAAACTACCTGGAGCTGAATGTTAAAAAGACTAAAGAGATCTTGGTTGACTTCAGGAGGTCAGCTGTCATCCATAGTCCTCTGTACATAGGTGATGAACTGGTGGAAAATGTAACTGAGTATAAATATCTTTGAACCATCATTGACTACAATTTCACTTTTACTAGTAACTTAGATGCCGTATACAAAAAAGTTCAATCACTGTGTAAATTGAATGTTGATAGTGTGATTATGGATCTGTTCTATTCATCAGTCATACAGTCTGTGCTGTCATTTTCCATTGTCTGCTGGTATGGTAATAGTACTTCTGAATCACATCAAAAACTTGGCAGAGCAGTCAACACATGTACAAAATTGGGTGTTAGTAATGCCTTGTCTCTGTATGAACTCTATAAGTATAAGAAGGCTACTAAGAATGTGTGAGGTTATTGTAAAGGATGAAATCCACCCACTTAACTACAAATATGTCAAACTACGATCGGCAAAAAGAGTAAGATCCATAAAGTGCCACACAGCCAGATACCACAAGTCATTGGTGCCAGCCAGCATAAGAATTTTGAATGAATGATTGTTTGGTAAAATGTGTATGCATATAAGTGTGGTTGTATGTTTTCAATTGTATGATGTAATTTGTATGACTGGATGTGTCTGATGTATGAATGTGTGATTGTACAAGACAAGTTTCATGCCTGGCATGAATAATAAAGTATTTATTATTACTCCCTATTTGCTGAACTGATCAGCGTCTTACTCAAATGATGAATTTGTATACATGAAATGCCTATCAGCATCTATCAGGACTTTTAGTAGCACGTACATAGAGCGGTTACCGCTGGTACATGCCTGAAGCCATTGTCATGGCAAACTGAACAGTTTTAAAACCCCTCAATTTGTGACAATTGTTAAGTTGCTGTTGAATGCCAAAATTTTGGACTACCAATCAAAGGACACACTTGCATGATGCTCAGAGTCTGTGCACACAGCTCTGAAAAAGAAATTGTTGTTTTGATAATGATGTTGCTTTTTATACTAATTTCAATGATAATGATGTTGTTGTTTTTGTTGTTGTTTTTTTAATACTAATTTCAATGTTGTTTTTAATAGAATATAATACTTTGGCTAGAATAACATTATTACATTAGTAATGAAATTTGACTGGGACCAGCCTATTAAGTAGTTATAAATATGATGATTTAAGATTTAATATTAAGAAATCCATGGATTTCTGAATATACAATAGTATGATTGTGCGAAACTTTTTGTACACCAACTTAAGTAAATTTGCCTCTGTAAAATTACAATTAATTAGCTTTTAGAATAGATGTAGTGATGTAGTCCTTTTGTTTGCATTGTGTTTTATTTTATTTTTGATGACATATGTATCTGTGATGATATGAGAATGTCAATAAAAGATTATATATATTATTATTATTAACTGTAATACCAAGAACTGAAACCCATGTCTTGAGATATTCCTAAGTTTTAAGGAGCATGCCTAAGGGATTTTGGAAATACACATTGGCAAC